>OX393583.1:26459724-26951520 GCA_947652605.1 Elmis aenea | reverse complement strand
TTTATTTAATATATATATATATACATATATAGGTATTATAATCTAACCCTTCTACCCGAAGGTATAGGGTGTGAAATCGTTCTTTACTGCTATGGATAAATTTTCTCCACTCTTTTTTATTTCTTGCCATATTCCTTGCCTGTGACATGTTCATCCCTCTTTCTATTAGTATTTTTTTCACACTATCGTCCCACGTATTCCTAGGTCTTCCTCTGAGTCTCTTCTCATGTCTTCTTGCTTTCCATGTTTGTTTAGCGGGTCTTTCGTTTTCTAGCCCGATTAGATGTCCAAGCCATTTGAGCTGTCGGTCTTCGATTATTTTTAATATAGGTTCGACCTTCAATCGTTTTATTATTTCCGTATTCCTTATTTTGTCCATTCTGGTGACCCCAGCTACTTTGCGCAGATATTTCATCTCCATGGCCTGTATTTTGCTCTTCATGGTCGGTGTTAGAACCCAGGTTTCACATCCGAAAGTGAGCGTTGGTACGAATACAGTTTTGTATACTGTTACTTTAGTCTCCTCTGCAATCTCCCTTTTCCCTATGAACGACTTTCTTAGGTTGTGATATAGCTTAGATGTGTTTTCCAGTCTTGTAATGACTATGGTATCCTATGTACCAAAAAAAAAACCGTTGTGTCATACTATTATCCACGATGCATCATGACAACACTGTTGATGTGGAAAATAAAAACATCTGAAATAAATACGTACTACAACTCCACAAAAGGTGGAGTCGACACTTTTGATCAGATGGCACATGCATATACTGTGAAACGAAAAACTAATAGGTGGCCTTTAACTTTTTTTTTATTATGATCGACGCTTGTGGGATAGCATCGCTAGTTATCGGGAAAAATATCCATCTAGATTGGAATATTTGCAAGAAACATAAACTTCGGAATATCTTCTTAGGTGAATTAGCAACAGAACTCGTAACAGACCTTATTATAATGCGTAATCTTAGCGGATTGCATAAAAGTCACATTTCTTTGATCCAAACTACACTAAACCAAGCTCCAGAACAGGAAGAATCTGTTCCATAATTTAAAAAAAGAAAGCGCTGTTACTTTTGCCCTTCAAAAAAGAGCAGGATGTCAACACAGTGTTGTGGAACATGTAAACAAACAGTCTGTGGCGAGCATGCAGTAAAAATACTTACGTGCAAAACCTGTCAAAAACAACAATAAAATTTATTTTGTAATATTTTAAGTTTTTTAATATTTTATAATGTTCTCTGTATATGCATATTTTGTTTGTATGTTTACTAAATAAACTACAATGAAGTAAAATAATTACATTTCGCAGTTATTTACATCAACTATGTGTATAAACATATATGTGCCTCTGAGGCACACGGTAGGACGTGTTGGTAAATCAAGTTTATTATTTTTTTGTAAAAAAGAAAAAATATTTGTTGACACATAATTTTATGTTAAATAGCAGTAATTGAGAATACATAAAACCTCTAGTCTATCAACAAGTTAATTTATGAAATACGTACGTTATAAAAATCAAATGTGCCTCAAAAGCACACCTTGATAGGTTTAGGGTTAAGAATTCAATTTTTAAGCGAAATTTGAAGGTAAAAACTCAATTGGCATAAGGAAATAGAGGCAATAGTCTTCTATATACAGGGTGTCCCCGTTATCACCGCGAATATTTTAAGTGTTGATAGAGGACCTTTTTCTAAGAAAAAATTTCAAGTAAAATTTTTTCCTAAAATCAAATGTTAAGCTGATATCAACACTTACTTGATTTTTTTACACTTTTGCATTTATAAGACTCTGTAGCCGAAAATATCAATTTTATCGTAAAATACCTTAAAGCTTTATAATAAAGCATAAAATTTTCTACAAAATTAGTTTTATTTATTTTTTTGTCTACAGGCAATGGTTTGAGAGTTATAAAGCAGTTTGTACAAAAAAATGTAAAAAATTTACAAAATTTTATTGTTTCTTAGACTTTGCAACCGCTGTATCTTTAAAACGAAAGGTTGTACAAAAAAACCGACGGCACATTCCGGATAGCAAATTTTATGGTCTACAACTTTGGTCTAGTGAAATGTTTTGAAAATCAAACCGATTTTCCGGAAAAGCGGAAAATAAGGAATAGAGTGCAAAAACAAAATTTTCTACAAATATTGTTTCGTATTTAAAATGCTTTTAAAGAGAGTGCGATTACGTAATTGAATGATGGAGGTCATTTTGAACACTTATTGAAGTAATTTTGTGGTTACATGTTAATTTTATTGCGTCCAGATGGATTTGCATTGTTTTGCATTTTATCGTTTTCGAAAAACAAAAACTCCCGGTAATTATGATATTTTGTATTTAAAAATGCCATAGCATCGGCAACATTCATAAAATTATGTATCTCATCAGTTTCAAAGCTTTTTATGAAGTTTGAAATTCTTCAAAAAACCACCCCTTAGATATCATTTTTTTTTTAAGGAGCTAACGAACAAATTTAACAAAAAATTGTAAAATTGCATATAAATAAGTTATGTAAATTTTTAAAAACGCCGCATCTCTTTAACGAAACGTCGTAGAGCAAAACGGATGCCTATTGCGGATAAGGCATTTAACGGACTACAACTTCGGTAAATATGTTGTTCAATAAAACTAAATGTATCATAGAAATGTTTATAATAGTGAAAAAGGTGAAAAAAAAAACGATAAAATGCAAAACAATGCAAATCAATCTGGACGCAATAAAATTAACATGTAACCACAAAATTACTTCAATAAGTGTTCAAAATGACCTCCATCATTTTCAATCACTTAATCGCACTCTCTTTAAAAGCATTTTTAAATACAAAACAATATTTGTAGGAAATTTTGTTTTTGCACTCTATTCCTTATTTTCAGCTTTTCAGGAAAATCGGTTTGATTTTCAAAACATTTCACTAGACCAAAGTTGTAGCCCATAAAATTTGCTATCCGGAATGGGCCGTCGGTTTTTTTGTACAACCTTTCGTTTTAAAGATACAGCGGTTGCAAAGTCTAAGAAACAATTAAATTTTGTAAATTTTTTACATTTTTTTGTACAAACTGCTTTATAACTCTCAAACCATTGTCTGTAGAAAAAAAATAAATTTAACTAATTTTGTAGAGAATTTTATGCTCTATTTAAGGTATTTTACGATAAAATTGATATTTTCGGCTACAGTGTCTTATAAATGCAGAAGTGTAAAAAAATCAAGTAAGTGTTGATATCAGCTTAGCATTTGATTTTAGGAAAAAAATTTACTGGAAATTTTTTCTTAGAAAAAGGTCCTCTATCACCACTTAAAATATTCGCGGTGATAACGGGGACACCCTGTATATAAAAGAGCTTGTTTGTGTGTTTGTTTGTTTGTTTGTTTGTTTGTTCGCTATAAAATCCTAGGTCCGTTGACCGAT
Organism: Elmis aenea; assembly: GCA_947652605.1. Taxonomy (NCBI): domain Eukaryota; kingdom Metazoa; phylum Arthropoda; class Insecta; order Coleoptera; family Elmidae; genus Elmis; species Elmis aenea. Next base: position 26,948,115 of record OX393583.1, on the reverse strand, counting down.
CGGGACCAAATTTTGCACAGTTACTATTTGGGACCTTGCAGATCTAACGCCAAAACTTATGTACAAGCACATATTACCAATTAAAAAAAAAAAATAAATTACTTGGACGGGATTCGATCTTACGTCGGCAAATACCTGGTCATAACACGATACGGCGCGGTGTATTTCTCAAGTAAAGATTGTTTTGTATACAATTAGTAATAAATGTACATGAAGTATTATTTTTATGAGTACATTTTTAATTGAAACAAGACGAAAGAAAATAAATTTGAGTTATTATTCAATTTTTAAGCAATAAATAGTTATTTTTTAAGGAATTATAAGAAAATGGAAAGATGATTGATCAGAGTATGTCATTTGTGTATGATTTGGAATTATTGGGCTTATTCAAGTTAAAACAGTAATTAAAATTGTAATCGCCCGTGCAACGCCGGTTAAACCAATAATTGTAAGTATATAAACTAAAAAGTGAGTAAAATTTAATATGTAATTATAATAAGCGAGATCCCCATGCTGGAAATATTATCTGGGTCTGGGACACGCTATAAAACAGTTCCACTCAACAATCGGAAATTTCTAAAGAGCAAATAATTTGTTCTCTTGTTTATTTAGTAAACCAACTTTAGAAGGCCTTGACTTGCACTAAAAGACGTCAAGGTAGCTTAAATTACATAAATAAATACATAGTTGTAATAAGCGTTTTGTTGTTAACCAGTGAACCTTATAATAACGATGATAAAAAAAAGTTTGTTATGTAAAGTCTCGAAAACAATCGCACACCTGACCTTGTCCCTGACTTGCTAGGAATTTCGTTTATTTTTCTCTATGCAAAGAGAATTATTGTTATTTTCGTACACTGAAAACAAGCGCAAATTTGTTAGAAAATAGTTGTCTGTTGCTTCCCCAGGGCCCGAATTTTCTGTGAACGGCCGTGGTTGTAACTACTTGCCTGTACTATGTATTCTTAGTAATAGTTGGTCCGATAGAACTGTCAATAAAGCTGTTTTATATACTTGGATTTTTTTGTGGTGGTTTTTCATTTGCGTTTGTAGAAACATTTGTAAGAGTTCTTTTAATCATTTGCCTATGCTTATATTAATCTAATGGTGCCTTTCCACTTATGCTGGTATGCACAGTCGTTCGCCGGAGGAGGCGCCGGCGATGCGCCGACATTTTGCGTTGCACAGTCGTTCGCCGGCGGCTCCTCCGGCGAAGCGCTGAGCGTTGCGCAGTCGTTCTCCAGCGAATCTTCACCTAAGTGGCACATGCGCAATACTTAAAAACTTGGCGCTTCGCCGGCGCGAGTATCTAGCATCTACACCTACAGGGTACTGACTACTGAATATTGTTGCAAAATACAAATCTATATTTATTTTTGCCATCGGTTTTTATCGTCGATGATGAAATAGTTTTGTATCATATGAATATCATTTTTTTCCCTCGGCACTGTACTTTTACAAAGTCGACTAATCTTCAATTGTACTGTACATGAAGTATTCACCTTGAATGTTTCTTCAGGTGTTTCTCTGTGCTTATGTTTGACAAATGTACATATTACGTATCTTGTGTTTTTATTTTTCTACAGGGTTAATAGCAAGTGTGCAAAATACTGTATAAAATTATGGATGTCTGTATTTTTTTAACAAATATTACTTCAATTGCGATCATATTGTATCGAAAGTTAGTGAATTGTAGAATTACAAGGAAATACATAACTCGTTTGGCGTTAATGTATTCAAATATTATAAAATCTCAATTATTTGTTATGTTATTTTCTTATTATTATTAAAATTGTTCATAAACATTTAAATGAATTATAAAACAATTAAATTCAATATTTATTTTGGTCTTAAGGTATTTTTTATAATTAGCTATTATTATGCACATCATTGTATGTACACAAGAGTAATAAACTACAATTGACAAAGAACTTGCAATGAATGTTTTATTGGAAATTATAGGGACATCTTAAACAACTCTTATTAATAAAGAAAATTAAGCTTTTGGGTATTGACACATTTTTAGGGACCAACAAAGATCTTATTCCTTGTTAAGTAGTTAGAGAGATAATTAATATGGAAAACCTTATTACTTACTATTTCCTTTAACAGCGCTGTTATCAAATATTGTGTTAACGTGGGGGGTTTCGCTTTTTCCCGTTGTTTTTATATTCTTACTAAATCAACCTGAAACTACTTCAAAACTGTGGGTTTTGTTGCAAGGAAATCGCTTAATAAAATGATGTTTAGCTTAAAACTATTTATTGCTAATTTACTTACATATTATATACATCATTGGTTATATTCACGCGTCACTACAAGACTTTACTCTTCTGCCGTCACTACAATAATCCCTTAATCTTTCTTTACTTTTCCTAATGATTTTTATGCTGAATCTACATAAATTACTGCGTTTCACCCGCGGAGTATATTCAGCCCCGCGCGGCTCATACATCTAATTTGCTGAATTAACGGAATACATAACACGCGAGAATTTGGAATATGAAACTAATAAACTGCGGAATGATGTTTTGTCTTTGGAATACAAAAATGTGCAACTGCAACATCACTTCCCTCTTTAAATAAGATAATTACTTGAAGAGTAATTATCGTCATAAATCATTAGCATAAGTAAAGCAACTCTAAACTGAAACTGATCAAACTACGAACTAAACAATTACCTAACTAACTTCAAAAAAATAAAACATTAATAAAAATTGAAATGAACTTAATACATAACTATAACTGATTACAACACTTTTCTAATTTTGCTTTTTGCTCAATGGCTTACAAACTTTACTACGACGAGATGCCCTTGAAACTTGAGTACATTGCTGGTACTTGGCCGGTGTTGAGGCAGGTTGTGGTACAGAGCCTTACTTCCATACATCATGGTGCTGACCATGCATCCTTAGCTAGGTCGGCGTTACATGCTTGTTGATAACATTATCTACTGCAAGCTACGTATTCTGCCATTGCTACCATGAACTACTCAGCTGTTGGTTATGGAAGGTCAGGGATATCCACGGTGCCTTTTTGTTGTGTTTTGGGTAAACCTTTCACCTGAGCATCTGCGCCTTGGTTTGATTGCCTGAGAATTGCATATATTTAGTTAAAAGTGTGTAACTAAACTACTTACTACTAACATAAAACCTTGAATACTTGTATACACAACAGTTAATACTACTTACTACTACTTAACTTAATCAAACTAAAACTCTTTTTGCCTAGGTTGAGGTCTTTGTTCAGTGGTATCTGATGTGGAAGGCATGCTTTTATTTCCACTTTCTACATGTTCGATTGATTTTCTTAAATTAATGCATTTTCGCAAACCACAATAGTAAAATAATAAAACAATAATTCCTAAAGTAATTACTACCACTGTACCAAGACTCCATGACAAAATATGAAATTTCGATGAATTGGTATCACCTTCATCCAATTCATCGATCATCTTTCCAATGTGAGTTAAAGGAATTTCTAAATTCTCAAATTTTGAAAAATGAGGCTTCCTAAACAATGTCTTAATTTTCTCAATCCAGGTGTTGTTCTCATGAATTTTTACAAACATATTCTTAAAAGACTGATCATTTGGTGGGAAATAAACTGAAGGAGCTGATAATACCTTTGTCCTATGGTGATTATAGGTCAAAAGTGTATTACCAGCAACTTTGATGTAACAACCTTTTGGAACCGTCAATATTCCCGTCTTACTAATTTCTTCCACATAACTACCATTTTTGCAAATATAATTAACTGGTTCCGGTTGAAACACACTATAGATCCATTCATTTGGGTGATTGGATCGATAGAAATAAGGTTTTTGTGAATTTGAAGTGATATAATTACATACATTTTGAGAATCTTTTGATGCCACGAAAATACTAAAAATGCAACTAAAGTAACTACGGGATTGTATTGGTTTTATGATGCTACAAACTTTAAAATCGTCTCCTCTACATGACTTCAGGTCTTCGTAGTCCAACTCCAAAAATTTAACATTATTTGAGACAGCCAAATATCTATGTTGAGGGTTGACGAATATTGAAATATTTTGTTTTCTTACTGGTAAGGGCAACACCTTATACAAACTGAAAACTCTATCTGCTGACTTCAGCGGAATTTCTACAAATACCTTTAAGGTATTTTCACCATAAGCTACTGAAATTTTGGACATTGTATAATAAACATGAATGTTTTTTACATCTAATGGAATTACAAACGTTACATCTGAATTTAATTTTGGCAAAATTTCTAATAACAAAGCCGAAAATTTATTAGGTGGTAGTAAATATGGACTAAGTTTTTTATCATTAGCCATATTTACACCAATTACTACTTCAATGATATCTGATCTTAATTTTTCAATTAATACTTCTACTAACCGTAAATTTGCTTTTAAATATTCCATTACTATCAACACTTCATTGAGATTTGCCTTTCGCAAATCGTCAAGAAGTGTCGCAATTACTTCGATTTTATTTTCTACCGTTTTTATGTGCCTACTGTTTTCTACTGCCATCTTGTATGTTGTGTTTTGAACAGAAGCTTGTGCTTCTATGATATGAATTACCTTACCAGTTTCTAAATTCATTTTTGAAATTTGATCATTGACGTTTTGCAAATCGTCATCGTCGGGTGTACCTACCAAAAATTTTAACAATTTACCACCTGCGTTTATCAAACCTCTACGAGACCTCGTGGGAATTGTAAGTGCTGATTCTAAATTTGATATTTCTTCCACTAGTCCTTCCCCTTCCATCTCCACTAACTTCAACTCTTCTTGAAGAAGGTCCACGTCTTTGCGCAACATTGCTACCTCAGGAGGGTACTTGGAACTATTGGTGAAAATTGCTGTCTGCTTTTTCGTTTTTTGTATCATCTGTGTGCATCGTACTGCTGCGTTTCTATAATACTCCAAGTCGACTTCCAAATCCAAAATCCATTTTTCTCCACCAATCAAAATTTTTCCTTCGCTCAGGAAAACAACACCATCGTCTAGGATAGGTTGAGAATAACATATTGGGTTGTAAAACCAAAATATGAAAACAAAATCTGAAAAAGAAGCTAAAAATAATCTATTCACTTAAATGACGTCGCCATTCTAATGGCCTTGGTAAAACCCATGGGGATGTCGGGGCTGGACCGCGACTACGTGTATGATAAGGAGAGGGTTGAGGATTCAAATCAGCCTCTTCCGTATTTGTAACAGTGTCAAGTATCAATTGATATTGATCATCTGCTATATTTACATCGTCATTCACACTCGTTGAACCACCACAATCTACATCATCGGTTTCACAGTATAATTTTAGTCGATCTGAATGTACTTTCATTATTTTATTGCTGCTCAACTCAGAAATTTTAAAATTTACTGGACTTGACTGTTCAACTATTTTGTACGGACCTACCCAAGGCTTTTTAAATGCTTTTCCTAAACCTGGTTTTATCGCATTGTTGTGCAATAAGACTTTATCACCTACTTTGAATATTACTGGACCAGATTTGGGATGCTGTTGACGTTCTTGTCGATCAGCTGCTTTTTGTAACTGATTTTCTACATTTGAAAACACTATTTGCAGCCTTTGTTCAAGTTCAGCTGCATAATTATCGTCTAAATCATACCGTATCCTTTTTGGTGTTATAATTTCATCAAACGGTAACTGCATCTCTCTACCGTGCAACAAATAAAATGGCGTCTGTTGTGTTGAACTATGTACTGTAGATCGGTATGCCATCATTACATACGGTAACATGTCATCCCAATTATTTTGCATGTCTGTAACATAATGTGATAACATGTCCTTTAAAGTACGATGCATCCGTTCTATAGTACCATTGCATTCTGGCCTATAAGGGGTAGTTTGCAATTTCTGAATACCTAAAAATTTACACACGTTCTTAAATAATTTTGAAGTGAAATTTGTTCCACAATCTGTTAACAATTGGTTAGGAACGCCATGACGCGTTATAATATTTGTTACAAAAGCCCTAGCTACTGTATCTGCCGATATATTTGATAACGGAACTGCTTCTGCATACTTTGAATAATAATCTATGAAGGTTAAAATGTATTTGTTACCATTTAATGTTTTTGTAAGTGGTCCAACGATATCCATACTAGTCCTTTCAAATACTTTCGTGACAGGAGGAAATCTTTGAATAGGAGCTGGTTTACAATGAGGAGAAGTTTTCCTACTTTGACAAGACATACATTCACTACAAAATTTCTTAATGTCAGCATACATACCCTTCCAATAAAATAACTTATTAACTTTTGAATAAGTTTTGTCAAATCCAAGATGTCCTGCACTGGGTAATGCGTGATAAATACGCATTATTTTTGTCCTCATTGCTAAAGGAGCTACTAGTTTATCGTCCAGGTCAGTACTTACCCTATTTTTAAATAAAAGTCCGTCGTCGTCAATACTAAACTCACTATCGTTTGGATGTTTTTGGAGTTGTTCGAATATGTTGGTGAGTTCTGGATCCCTTTTTTGTTCCTGCAAAATATTTTCCCTATCCCAAATAGGTTCAAGTTGCTCACCTTCTGATACTGTATTGATGACAATACGACTTAGTGCATCCGCATTTTGATGTCGTTTACCTGCTCTATGTACTACATCGAAATCGTATTCAGACAATGACAAACTCCAACGGGCTAAGCGACTAGACGGTTCTTTTAAATTAAGGAGCCATCTCAGGGGTCTATGATCGGTGATAATGGTAAAATGACGACCGTATAAGTAACAACGGAAGTGTTTTACACCATAGATAATCGCTAAAAGTTCCCGTTCTGTTGCTGAATAATTCGCTTCACTCTTGTTTAACACTCGACTGGCATATGCTATCGGATGTTCGAAACCTGAAATTTTTTGACTAAGAATGGCTGAAATAGCCGTATTCGACGCATCCGTTGATAACAAAAACTCTTGGCTGAAGTCCGGGTATCGTAATACGGGTGCTGTGCATAATGCTTCTCTCAGGGTGTTAAACGAATCTTCTGCTTCGGTTGACCAAACAAAATCTACGCCCTTTTTCGTAAGTTCGACCAACGGCTTCGAAATATTTGCGAACTTTTGAATATATCTCCTGTAAAAACCTACCATTCCCAAAAACATACGGATTTCTTTCACATTTTTGGGTGGAGGGTATTTCTTTATTGTTTCTACTTTTCCGGGGTCGACTTTTACTCCTTGTGGGCTAATAATGTGACCTAAATAATTGGTTTGTTCTACCATAAACTTACATTTACTTGGTTGTAGCTTCAAGTTGGCTTTCCTCAATTGCTGAAACACGTCTGTTAAGTTATTGATGTGGTCTTGCAAGTCACTACTGCTCCAAACTATAACATCATCTAAATAACATAAACAGTGTTTTCCGCGTAGTTTCCCTAGAACTGCATACATTAGCCTTTGGAAACTGCTTGGAGCATTGGCCAGCCCGAATGGCATTCGAATACATTCGTAGTGTCCATCCGGAGTAGAAAAAGCTGTTTTTTCTCTGTCCTCTGGGTGAACTTCCATTTGCCAATACCCACTAGCCAGGTCCAATGTCGAAAATAACTCTGCTTTGCCTAGCTGATCCAAAGTGTCAAGCATAGTAGGTAAAGGAAAAAAATCTCGGATAGTTACCTTATTTAGGGCTCTATAATCTATGCATACTCTAATTTTCTTCTCGCCATTCAGACTTTTCTTAGCAACCATAATAACCGGAGCGCTCCATGGAGATTCTGATTCTTTAATAATACCATCTTGTAACATTTGCTTGATTTCTTGATTTAAAACTTCTCTTTGAGCATGAGGTACCCGGTATGGTGGTTTACAAATCGGAGCAATATTATCTGTTGTCCTTATTCTATGTTGAACTGTTGGAGTACAACCTAACTGCGAGTTTTCGAACATGAAAACGTCACTGTATTCGTCTAACAATGTTATTAAGGCCTGTCTAGCCTCTGAAGTTAAATGATCAATGCTAAAATATTTATTTATCTCAACTTTTGATTCGCGAACTGTAAAAACTGACCTATTTACTTTATCGCGTTCTGCCAAATCTGATTCTGCTTCTGATTCGATGTCCCCTACATCAATTAATTCTACTTTACCTACAACAGTTTTTGCCGGTATTTTTACCGAACCTTCTGAAATATTTACCAATCTGATTGGCACTTCCAAGCTACTACTACAACTGCTAACAAGTAAACGAGCTGACAAGACTCCGTTTACTCCTACATCTACGGGTTCAATTAACCCATCACCTGCAAAATATTTATTTTGCAAGCCTATGCACACGGCCTCACATCTAGCCGGTACCTCTAAATCTTCTTTAAGAGTGATAAAAATATTATCCTCTTCAACTACTCTACATGTTTCGTCCTTAGGCGAAACACTGCTACTGTCACTACTGTCTACTACTACTGGGGCATCTGAAATAATCGAATCAGAAACATCTACATTATTACAATTATGCAATTGCAATTTTTCTACTTTCGCTTCTACTTTCGATAACAACGGAATTTTGTGATCATTTAATTCCAGAGTACGGTCCTGCAAATCTATTCGTGCTTTGTTTTCGAATAAGAAATCTAACCCTACCAGTCCGTCCGTGTCCAATGCTAAGTTATCATCACATACTACGAAATTATCTAGAAACTGCTGACCACATGTTTGTAACTTAACATCGGTGAACCCTACAATAGGCAATCCACGGCCTTCGATGCCATGAATGTGCTTATTTCTACCAAATTTTGAAATTGGTTTCCCCTCGACTACGTGTTTTTTACAAATTGAAACTTGAGCTCCAGTGTCCACTAAAAAATTACGTGAATTTTCACCTACATTGAACTTTGCGACACACGGGTAATTGTTCGCATCATCTACCATTGACACTGAAGCTGACGTTTGCCGTTTTGTTACAACTGGACTCTGCCGGCACGGGGTACTGCCGACAGGTCGTTGCCGTTTCCCTGTTGCTTACTTGGACAATTTCTTGCTATATGGTCAGCTTTACCACAATTAAAACAAGAAAATGTTGGTTTCGATGGACAAAATTTCGCGATATGACCTACACTATTACACACAAAACAACGCGTTGCCTTTCTACCAAAATTTTGATTATTAGAATTAAGGGGACTGTTACCAGATTTGCCTTGTTCCTGTCGTCTATTGTACCACGGCGGTTGTTTTGTTTGTTGTGGAAACTGTTGTTGTTTTTGACTAAAACTGGTCCTCGGCGTCTGCCCACTTGATGCAGATATTGCATGAACTGATGCAGTCCTATTTCCTAATAACTTTTCGACATTTTCTTCCTTCTTTGCAACTTCCACTGCCTCACTAAACGTTGATGCTGAGCTCGACAAAATTTTTCGTTGGAGATTTTTATTAACACCTGCACAAAATTGGGTAAACAAACTGTCCTGCAAAACTTCTAAGCGGATTTTATTTGCGGCTTCGTCGTTGGTAAGCTTAAGATTGGCCATGCCCGCCATTTTTAACCTGGTCTCATATTGTCGCACAGATTCACCAACCTTCTGGAAACAATTTGCGAATTTTTGTGCCGCTTGCACGGGGACGCTGGGCGGTGCAAATTCTTGAAGTAACTTTTGCCTAAAAGTAGCCCATACCTTAAGCGATTTCACCTCAGGATTAGCTCTTAACCATTCTTTTGCATAGTCGCGCATTCGCAACCTGGCTACAGCTACTCGTTCTGCGTCCGTCCATAATGCTAATTCCGCGATGTCGTCAACTGAATCTAAAAAGTCCCTTACCTTCTGTCCATCTGACGAACCAGTAAAAATGTCAATCGTACTCAATAAGCCACTTAAATTGGTTGTCGTCACCTCGCTTACAGCACTCGATTGGCTTTCGTCCAACGGCATATTTATTGAATATTCTACACTTAACTACCCACTAAAACTTTCTTCTAAATTAGCAGAAACACAATTTTACTAAACGATTTTTTTTCACGAATAAGTGTACTAAACACTTACACTTATTCTCTTGCAACAAATTTTCAAAAAAAATTAAAAAAATCGCGCACTCGCTGCCACCAGTGTTAACGTGGGGGGTTTCGCTTTTTCCCGTTGTTTTTATATTCTTACTAAATCAACCTGAAACTACTTCAAAACTGTGGGTTTTGTTGCAAGGAAATCGCTTAATAAAATGATGTTTAGCTTAAAACTATTTATTGCTAATTTACTTACATATTATATACATCATTGGTTATATTCACGCGTCACTACAAGACTTTACTCTTCTGCCGTCACTACAATAATCCCTTAATCTTTCTTTACTTTTCCTAATGATTTTTATGCTGAATCTACATAAATTACTGCGTTTCACCCGCGGAGTATATTCAGCCCCGCGCGGCTCATACATCTAATTTGCTGAATTAACGGAATACATAACACGCGAGAATTTGGAATATGAAACTAATAAACTGCGGAATGATGTTTTGTCTTTGGAATACAAAAATGTGCAACTGCAACAATTGCGTTTGAAATGAATTTTGCTTTAAAGTTATAAAAACTGTCGGTCATTTACCGCATGCTAGATACTGAAGAAAGGTTTTATCACGTTATCAAATTCGTTAATTGCTATTCTGCGCATGCTAGAGTGATATGTTTTTATGTACGCTAGTCCAAAGATTCGCCGGGGATCTTTCCGGCAAGCGGCTCGCCGAAATTGGTCTCTGCAACCAAAGTGTCTGGCGGGCGATTGGCGCGTCGCTGACTGAAGGTTTCTTCGGAGAGGCATCCCGCGAGCGACTGTGCATACCGCTGTTAGTAATAGTTGGTCCGATAGAACTGTCAATAAAGCTGTTTTATATACTTGGAATTTTTCGTGGTGGTTTTTCATTTGCGTTTGTAGAAACAAAGAATTTAACCCGTAATTTTTATCAAGTTTTTTGTTTGGTGCGAAGCCAATTCGGCGTTTCAAATTGTGAGTTTATCGGTAATCGTATAGCAATCTTTTTTCTCTTCAAAAATGTAAATATATTTAAAATCGGTCCACGGGTTATCGAGTTATGAACGATTTCGTGAAAAGAGACAATTTTAACGGCAAAATTACACAAAAGTTGTACGCGTTTTGCGGAGCCATTTCGAAATTTATTATTGCGCGTTTTATGTGAAAAGTAAAACGAACCTTGCTCTCTTCGCATATGTAAAGATATTTAAATTCGGTTCAGTGGTTTTCGAGTTATGAATGATTTCGTGAGATGATTCGATCATCACGGCAAAGTAATTCTTCTTTTGCAACGGTCAAACCTTCTCTACTTTAATTTTTTTTATAAGGTGTACGATTTTAGATTCACCAATTTTGTTCCTTTAAAAATATATACTTTAATCTCACTTTCGAGTTAAATTTAGACATTAAAATTCTAATGTCTACTTGACAGCTACTTGATAAACATCAGCTCTCGGAGTGTAGCTCGCCGCTTTTCGCGAGTTAGATACTCTCAGGGGGTGTGTATTAGGGTGGATCGCTCTTATATAGGATTTTTTTTTTTTTTGAATTTCGATTTCGGGGGGTGCGCGATAGATGCCCTGATATCTTTTGATTAATCATGCAAAATATTTAAAAAAAATAATAATTGGAAGTACTGCCCCAAAGTCGTCAAAGTTTTCGAGAATTTAAAAAAAGTTACTTTAAATGAAAATGTCTTTGTTCTATTTTTAACAACGAATTTCACGACTTTTTGGAACATTATCACAGTTTATGCTTTTAATTATTAAAATAACAATGTAACACACCGTTTTTCTTACTTTCCCGAGTAATTTTATTGTCACGTGCGCGTGGTGTGCGCGGGTAGTGCAGCGGATATGTCATTTAGGATCCCTTCGCTTTATAGTTTCAATTTTTTTTCAGGAAGAGATCACGTTTCGTTCTGATTTCGAATATTTGAGATTTGATAGTGTGACTTTTTTGTAATAAAAGTACAAACGTTTACGTAGCGATACAAACTGTCCTATATTTGGTGTTGGCAAAGAATTCCCGAATAGTTTGTTACCGACGCATGAAGGCATGAAGGCATGATATAATATTTTATTTACGTCTCCAAACCTTAGCAAACGATTCCAGGATTTGGTAAGAGACACTAGTAAAATAGTTACTACTGACATAGAACAAATCTGGAGTAGAGCGTCCAGGATCTACAGTAGAGCATCGAACAATCTTAGCGAGAATAAAAACATATCATGACAAATACCGTGCAATCCTAAAGCCCTATCAATGTAGAAAGAATAGTGACAACTACAGAAACAAATTGGAGAAGTTCAAAAACGACGCCAGGACCCTGTTTGACATTGCCACGCAAATGTAGTTCGTTCGAGACTAGTTCTTGTGACAAATCGCGAAAGATACTCATTAAAGAAAGAGAATTCTTGTTAGACCAGCGAGGTCAAAGAAAAATGATGATGTGTTCCTTAGATAGAGAGACTACAAGGAAAAACGAAACCAATATTTCCAAAAAATTGCAACGAAATTTTTATGAAGAAGCTTCCCAAACATCCACGTCTCAAACTAAGGGTTCAAATTCTAAGCCCTTAAAAGCAAATGCTGATATGCAGGAAAAGCAATGACTATCGCAGAAAAGTTGTGTTCGAAGAGCACATTAGTGTATTGAAAAAACCTGGCTCACAATACATTGACCATATTTCTATGAAATCTAGTGACGCAAAAACAATTGCCAATTGACTGTTCGCATCATTTCCGAAGCCATCGCGAATCTGGACAAAGTCGAAACTGATATTTTACCTAAATTTTGTTTGATGCCTTGCCACACACAAACCACTGAAAGATGTGTCAAATTGGTGACGGATCAGAAATAAATTAGAATCTTGTCGTATCATACCAAGAAAGACTACAAAACCAAGTTATAGGCTTAATTTTGAAGTGATCTTAATTTTTTTTAAAACTGTTTTTGTGTGATTTTACATTCTGTTCTATTTTCTTATTCTTTTAATTGTCCAAAAAAGTTACAAAAATTTTGTAGCCCAACCTTGAATACTTTTATTGGGCATTAACTATAACCTACATTCAGCAAATTTTTTTCAAAATTCAGCAGGCTTGGGGCAGTACTTGCACTAATAATATCAAAATATTGTCTTTATGACTTCTGATTGTATTCCCCTAGAGCATCTTTTCCGCACCCCGCCAGAAAAAAAAAATTAAAAAAAAATTCGATCCACCCTAGTGTGTATGTGTATCCATTGGCGACGCTGCTATCGAGAGTAGTCTCAATAGTTTTCTCTCAAGTAGGAAGGCACCATAAAAGCTTACACAGAATTAACACATTACAATTTGAGAGGCCCTAGGAGCGCGCCTACTGCGCCTATTGGGTAATCCGCCACTCAGTAAATACACGTTTTAAACTGTATAAGATATTGTAACAGTTCGCTAAGAACTTTGTACTTTATTTTTGATTACTTTCTTTTCTTTTTGTTTTATTTTTTTTAATTTAACCTTTTTTTTGTAAGCGCGTGATCGTCTATTGTTGTGGTTGGGCCGTTGACGTTGTTGGATCGTAGTTTGCCAGTTAACTAGAGTAGCTCTCAAAACAGTAATAAATAAAACACAGATGGAATTTTATTATTTGGTATTTATTTATCTATTTTCGTTGCTAGCTCTCTCACAGCTCTACAAAACTATGTCGTTTTGGTTATTTTACAATGAAAAGAAAAAAACGGAATGTAATGGTTCCGTTGTACAGTGAGCTCGCGTTATAAGCAACACTCGATATAAGCAACTATCGTATCGGAGTATACGATATAAGCAACTGTCAGTGTGACAGTTAAAAATACAAATATCTAAAATACTATTGCAGATATAACAATGAAATTTTGTATCTGAGCATTATGGTATTTTTCGGATTCGATGGAAATATTAAGGTTGCAATACGACTTCCGGTTCAACCGGAAACGGACTCAAACTTTGAAATTTTAAATAGAACATCTGTATATTTTTACATTTTTGAATTTGTCTTAAAATTTACTTTAATAAATGTAAAAGGTTATATGGGTCTAAAGTCAACAGTTTTCAAAATATTTACATTTTTACGAAAATTTTGAGTGATATAGCACTTTCAGTTTTTTTTTTAACATTCAGGTTATTTAAAAGGGCAGTAAAATATCGTGTGAATTCTAGATTAACAATAGATATTTTAACAATCATTTTATTTTTAGGAGATTATTAATATACAGCGTCATTCAAAAAGTCTGCAACGAATGGAAAAGTTTTTTATTATTTTTTTCTCAGAAAATTGTATTCTTGATAAAAGTTGGTGCATGGTCTAAAACTAATTTTAAGATGAAAAAAGTTCAATAAAAAATCATATGACACTAGATATTAGTGATTTTTAAAATATTTTAAGAGATACAATAAATTTTGACGGTCAAATTTCAATTTTTATTTTTTAAGAAATTTTAACATTCAAAAAGTCTGCAACAAATGGAAAATATCCTGACTTTTTATTCAACTTTTTTTCATCTTAAAATTAGTTGTAGACCATGTATGTACCAACTTTAACAAAAATAAAATTTTCTGACAAATTCATAATCAAAAATGGTTCTATTTGTTGCACTTTTTTAATGTTCAAGTTTCTAAAAAAATAAAAATTAGAATGTGACGATCTAAATTTAAATTTAGGCTTATTTTTAGATTCTAAATATTTTTTTTAAATGGTTTTTTTGTTTCTCTTAAAATAAGAGCACTTTAATCTTGCGAATATTTCAAAAAGTCGCTAAAATCTAGCGTCCTATGATTTTTTATTGAACTTTTTTCATCTTAAAATTAGTTTTAAACCATGCACCAACTTTTATCAAGAATAAAATTTTCTGAGAAATCAATAATAAATTTTTTTTCAATTAAATGCAGACTTTTTGAATGACGCTGTATAATAATGTAATAAACTCGTAGGTTAAATTACTAAAAGTTTCTGGCTTTATATAATTTACCAAAGACCATAAGTTCAATTTATGATTGTCGGTGGAATTAGCACACGGTATAATAGTACCTAACTCGTTGCTTAGATATTTTTCTCCCGGGAATATTTTTCTTACGTGTATGAACAAGAGTTTTGTCCGGTAAACACTTGTAAAATAAGGCCGTTTCATCCGCTCTGTATACTTGCCATGAAATCACATCATATTTTTTTATTTGAGAGATGTACAAGTACATAGATCACGACTAAAGGTACGTGGCACGCGCGTATTTCGTTTGACATAGGTACGTACAGATCACCATAGCAACGCGACCACGATCGCGTTATGGTGTAAACTTTTATTTTTAGTTTTGTAACTAAAAACAAGATTTATTTATGTTAAAAATCGAATCGTTTCTATTTCTATCATATAAGCAACTTTTAGATCGGAATTGGCCGCCGTTAGTTGCTTATAACGCGAGCTCACTGTATTTCTTAAAAAAATGTCAATGTCGCGTCGCGTAGAATTTAAATTTAGCTCCCAGCGAGCGATTCGCCAGGGAGAATCAATTATTAAAAACAAAAGGTAAAAGGAACGCGCAGCTCGGCTTCCAGCGATTTCTCGCCAAGAAAGCTTTCGCGTAATTAGGAAGTTCCTTGGGCTTCAGCTCCCAGCGCAAAACGCCAAGAAGAACCCACAAGGAAGGATAAAAATAATATTTTATATAGGAAATCAGAGTTCGGCTCTCAGCGCAGACGCCAGGAAAACTCTAAGTCGAGGTTCGGATCAAAGGTCGTCAGTCCTCTTACCTTAGCGAGTTTTGGCTTTTATACACCCTCTCAAACTCCTCCCTGCATTTTTGTAAATCTATGCACCACCCCGCGTCAAATAGGCGTTCATTTTAATAATTTTCTCATCCTCATTTGTTACTAATTCGAGGCAAATTGTGACGTATGCAGAATGTTAGATTTACTTTTTTTGTGATTCGTTACTGACATTTCCTCTACACAACTTAGTTAGAAAATCAGCAACCCTCCCTATCCCCACTTTAACCCTTATTCTCCTAGCGTCGTCAAATGACGACGTTTACCTGTCCTGTAATAACGGTGTATTGTCAGGTACCTGATGATTTTAAACCTGTCAGCTTAAGTTTAATTACTCAGGTAAACAATTGTTTTCATAAACGTAGCCATTGCATCGCAGTAAGTTGCAGACTTCGAACATATTTAATTGTTAAAAGTGACCAATTTACGAGAGAACACGAAAACCATGACGTCGTCAAAAAAGTAAGTACTAAATAATATAATTACGGTAAAAATATTTTATTTGTTTACATATTTTGAATATATAATAGTCAAGTGTTTTTTATATAAAATGTAATTATTTATAATAACATTTATAAGGGAGTTATTTCGCTATAAATTTGATTGTCGTCATATGACGACGCTAGGAGAATGCATGTACTAACATACCCTATTTGTCCTTAGATTTTTGAGTGTAGCCGAAATGATGGATTTGTTAGAAAATGATGATAGTGACCAAGATATTTTTATTGAACCACCTGCAGTTAATGAGCTAACAGACGAAGATTCAGATAAAGAAGAAGGGACGAATTTAAACTGTTTATCCAGAAATCAACTAATGGCACCGGCAGAGAAAAAACAGACCAGAAAAGAAGTTTCAACTATTTCCAACCTAAACAAAATACCAAAGATCACCAAAAAATCAAAAAAAGATCAAATTATATGGAGCAGTGGCGGTAAAACTATACATATACAACCTAGTCAATTTCATCTTATGGCAGAAGAAAATATTGATGAAGTCACTGCTATTTTGAACGGTTTTTTGATGACCGAATTAATTATTACTGCCAGTTCCGAATATTGCTTATCAAAAAACTGGCCAGATATAAAATTAACCAAAGAGAAACTGCGAGTATTTTTTGCCATTTTAATTGTTTCTGGGTACAATCCATTGCCAGGAAAAGCAATGTATTGGAGTACATGTAGTGATTTGCGCAACATTACGATATATGAATCTATGCGGAGGGATAGATTTGATAATATCATGAAATCACTTCATTTTAAATCAAATTTAAACTTAGATAAGCTCGATAAGTTTTCCAAATTACGACCATTAATTTCATATATTAAAAAAAATGTATGGAAAATTATACACCCACCTCAGCAATATCGCATGATGAGGCAATGGTGGAATACTTTGGTAGGCACGGATGTAAGCAAGCGATTAGAAATAAACCAATACGATTTGGATACAAGGTTTGGTGTCAAAATTCACCATCTGGTTATCTAATCGCCTTTGATCATTACCAAGGAAAACCTTATCGACGAAAAGAAATAATGGAGAGTAAATTTGGTAAATGTTCATCTACAGTGCTTTACTTGCTAGACCAATATCCTGTAAGTAAGTCAGAATATCCGTACCATATCTATTGCGATAATTTGTTTACCACGTTTCCTCTACTATCGGAACTAAAAGATCGTGGATATAATAATTGCACCGGTACAATAAGAGCCAACCGCTTGGGAAACAACAGCTGCCTTTTGAACGCAAAAGAATTTGAAAAGAAAAATAGAGGCCATACAGCAATTGCGACTGCAAAAATCGACGGAAACATTTTTTTTGTAACTCGGTGGAAAGATAATGCAGTAGTAACAGTTGCTTCTTCAAGTTTTGCAGCTGATCCTGAAGGAAGCGTCAAGCGATGGAGTAAGAGTGACCTGAAGCACATTTTTGTAAGTATTCCGCATTCCATTCAAAATTATAATCAAAATATGGGTGGTACTGACAGAATGGATCAAAATGTAAATGCTTATCGCATATCCATTCGTGGAAAGAAATTGTGGTGGTCACTATTTACATGGATGTTAGACGTTTCTGTACAAAACGCTTGGTTGCTAGCGCGATCACAAACAAATTCTACAAAAATGTCTCAACATAGTTTTCGTCGAGATTTAGCAATGTCATACCTGTTGCAACATACAAATCCTCCAAAAGCAGCTGGAAGGAAACCGAAAAATCCATCTGGAGCTACTGTAGCTCGTTTGGACAAAATTGGACATTTTGTCAAAAAAACAGGAAACAATAAGCAGAGACGTTGTGCTGGAAGTAACTGCAAATCTACAATTAGAACTGAATGTTCGAAATGCAATGTAGGATTATGTATACCTTGCTTTCAACCTTATCATAGGTTATAAGTTTATAGTTTATACGTCTCAAATTTAATTTAAATTGTTATATACTTTCACAAATAAATCTGAAATTATAAAACATACCAAGATTATTATTATTTGTACTCATATTCCCCTAGCGTCGTCATATAACGACAGCTCCTAAGTCAGGACCTGCGTCCTGTAATTTAATAAAAAGTGATTTTTCATGTATCTATGGCCATTTGTAAACTGATTGAATTTCAAAACATTTTGATAAATATTTCTTAATTCCGGAGAGTAGGGGTTAAAGCAATTCATTATTGGAGGAGATTGGAATGCAAAGCATACCAACTGGGGATCAAGACTAACCACTCCAAAAGGCAGAAGCCTATCACAAGCTATCACCAACAACAACTGCTTTTATATATCAACTGGCCAGCCAACATATTGGCCCACAGACCCAAATAGACTACCCGACCTGCTCGATTTCTTTATAATCAAAGGTATAGGACCAAACTACATTCACATCGAAGCAAACTGGGACCTGTCGACTGATCATACCCATATTATTACTACACTCAGTACCCATATAATCAACAAACCCTCCACCCCTAAACTGACATCATCAAAAACCGATTGGAATGCTTTCAGAACTCATATTGAGGATCAGTTAAACCTCAATATCAAACTAAAACAACCCGACGATATTGATAACGCAGTAAATTACCTAACTTGTATAATTCAAGAAGCAGCATGGAAATCCACTCCACGTGATAAACAAAGAAAGGAAACAAATAATACTCCTTTATATATTCGGGAACTTGTGATCGACAAGAGGAGAGCAAGATGCAGATGGCAAAGAAGTCGAAACCCTGTTGACAAAACTGAATACAATAGACTCACAAGACGTTTACGAGCAGCACTACAAGAAACACGGAATGCTACATTTGAATCATATATCACTAGTTTGTCAAAGGAAGACCACTCGATATGGAAAGCAACCAAGAAGTTTAAAAGACCGATAACCCATATTCCCCCTATTAGGAAAGAAGACGGTAACTGGGGAAAAACTGACCAAGAGAAAGCAACAATCTTCGCTGATCACCTATCAAAAGTCTTCAGTACACCTGAACCAAATCACAATGATAATGACAATTTCGTTAAAACCTATTTAGACAGTCCTTGCCCGATGACTCTACCAATTAAACATTTCTCTACATCTGAAGTGAAACAGGAGATATCCAAAGGGAATAATCACAAAGCACCAGGTTTCGACCTAGTCACTGGAAAAGTCCTGAAAGAACTACCCAGAAAAGGTATTGCACTGCTCACAACAATTTACAACAGCATACTAAGACTCGCGTACTTTCCAGTGACCTGGAAATTTGCCCAAATAATACTGATACACAAACCCGGTAAACCACCGAATAACGCCACATCATATCGACCAATAAGTCTACTACCATCCATGTCCAAAATATTCGAAAAACTTCTACTCAAAAGAATAGCAGTGGATGCTAGTATCGACGAAAAAATACCACTACAACAATTTGGCTTCCGCGAGCACCACTCAACCATACAACAAAGCCACAGGATGGTGAACGAGATACTCAAAAGCCTTGAAGAAAAGACACTCTGCACGGCCGCTTTTCTCGACATTGAGCAAGCTTTTGATAGAGTGTGGCATGACGGCCTCTTATATAAACTCAAACTTATTATTCCCACACCACACTTCCTTATACTGAAAACCTACCTTACAGAACGATATTTCCAAACCAGATTCAACACGGAAACCTCCACATACCACCTTATCAAATCAGGAGTGCCTCAAGGCAGCGTACTGGGACCCTTACTATATCTGCTATTCACCGCCGACATTCCAACTACAAACAATACCATAATCGCAACATTCGCAGATGACACCGCCATCATAGCTGTAAACGAAAATCCAATCAGCCTCTCAAAACCTCCAAAACCATTTCAATCAACTTCAGGACTGGTTAAACACCTGGCGCGTAAAAGTAAACCACACCAAATCAGCCCAGGTCACGTTCACAAATCGAAGGGTAATTTGCCCTGCGGTAACAATAAACAACGTGCAATTGCCAGTGAGAGACGAATATAAATACCTAGGACTAACACTAGACAAAAAACTTACGTGGAAACCGCACATAATTGCCAAGAAAACGCAAATCAACCTTAAATTAAGACAGATGCAATGGCTCATCGGGCGAAAATCCCAGTTATCTATAAATAATAAACTCCTACTCTATAAATGTATATTAAAACCAATCTGGGCATACGGCATCCAACTCTGGGGATGCACAAAGCCAACCAACACTAAAGTAATCCAAAGAATTCAGTCAAAAATCCTAAGAACAATTTACAATGCTCCGTGGTACATCTCAAACAAGACCCTCCACGACGACTCGGCTATACCTTCAGTAGAAGAGGAAATTGTCCGACTAACAAAAAAATACCTCTATGGACTGGAGGGACATCCCAATGACCTAACCAGCCCTCTACGCATCCCTTACGCAGCTGAAAAGCGCCTGAAAAAACACTGGCCAGCGGACGCGCTCAACAATCAACATTAGTTTCAAATATAAATAATTAATTAAAAATTAATTTTCGGAGTTTTTGTTACTGAATAAAATACTCCTTATGTGTAGTAATCATTTAACACATTTACTCATTGCTATAGATCTTAGCAGATTGTAAATTTCTAAATAATAATTTAAAAAAAAAAAAAACATTTCAAGTAAACGACTTCTTACTAATTACCAAATTTAAATTATTCTCCTGATTCAATTAATCCCATTCGATAAAACTGAGTAATAAAAATGCAAGTACCCGTAATTACCTAGAGCTGTAAACAGTGTATCAAAGTTCGTAATTTTGACCCAGTAACCGATATACCTGCGGTGCAGATGGTTTAAAATTTCGACGTACTCATAACTGCATAATCTTTACGACCTGCTATTTGACATATTCCATGTTCTACCCAAAACACTTGTACTTTTCTTACTTAACACAAACTAAAGCGCGCCTATCCGTCGCCTTCCCACGAAACTGACTATAAACAAAAAATTCGCCTTTAATTTAATTTACTCCTTAAATTTCATTAATAATTACTCGGTACTCCGATCATACTATTACAATATATTTACTGTAAAAATGGTAAAGGTATACAAGTATGTCAAAAATCACTGCTCTGCGAATAGTGGGCTGTTTTCGTAGCCTTGGAGGATGAGATTTACGATAATGGGGTGGGCGTACATTGGCAAGAAAGACATGTTGTCTTTTAAGAAGTCCAAAATTTTCTGTTCCACCATCGTGTAGTACGGAGAATCGGTGAATTTTTCTTCAATTTCGTCTTGCTGCAACTTGTTCAACTATAAAAACGAATCCAGTCATGAATCGCATTAAAAGCGCAATTTCGAAGAAAATTTAATTGTCAAGCAAGAAGGATATCAAAAGAAACCGAGACGGGAGTATTTAATGCAGTGTACAGGGTGGGCAAATTTGGATGTTTTAATAGGGAATCTTGGTAACTATAAGAGGTATCAAAAAACCGACCGCACATCCTCGATCTCTTTTTTCGAGAAAAAGTTAATGGAGAAAACTAAAATTGGTTATCGTCTTTTGTTTTCGAGTTATAGCCGACAACTCGATTTTTCGACTTTTCGTTTTATGACTGTATCTCGCTTGTTTGTGAAAATAAACAAAAATAATTTTGACGTTCTACAGGCACTTTTTTGATAAGAATCCAGTGGCGTAGACAATTTTTCAAAAATAAAAACGAAATTTGAGTTGTGACATAAAGTTGTATTTTTTTAAATAGAATCCATAGTTGGCTATGACTTATTTAAATTCCTTATTTTTTTGTCATTCCAAATATATAAGGGTTGATGTATTTATTTTCAATAATACGCAAGTTACGGAGGTTTTTTAGTTTTTTTTAAAACAAAATTATACTAGGCTGTGAAAACAAAAACAAAACAAGGTGTAAAACCTTTTTAAACTTATTTGGTACAAGTTACGAAGGTTTTGTAATTTGTTGTTGTGATAAACATTATAAATACAGGGTGTGTAAAAATTGGCGAAAGGGCTACACGGGGCGATGTTCTTCGTAAAATTCTAAGTCGAAAATCTTAATACGAAAATGTTGTACCACACTTGCTGTGTCTGCAAGAGGTCCTCAAAGCTTTGACATTTAGTCCTTTAATAGGCGTTATACTTGCAAATGAAACAGCTGCAATTTGGAATAAAAATAGATTTCGAATAGTATTTTTTCCTAGATATTGTGTTCTTCCTTTCAAAAATTGGTGTTGAAAATATGTAAATCACTGATTTTAACGACAGTAATACATATGGCAACATTGTCCTTAGCTGTCATCTCTGTTTTTCTCGTAATTATTTCTTGTTTGTGTTTTACGATACCCAAACGTTTGCAGCTATGTTTACGATCTGAAGGCTTTCAGTTCGAACAAAAAATGTAAATACCTAAGTAAAAATTGCTGATAAAAAAATGTCCAAACGCAAATCAATGTATGCAATGTTGCCAATTTTTTTTTTCTTTAAATGGTTCCTGAGGCCATAGGAATCATGGTACAACATTTTCGTATTAAGATTTTCGACTTAGAATTTTACGAAGAACATCGCTCCGTGTAGCCCTTCCGCCAATTTTTACACACCCTGTATATAAAAATAAGGAAACAACGATAAAGTCGGAATCTGCAGTAATGTAGTTTATTGTACTTTATCTTATGTTCATATATTTGTAAT
This sequence comes from Elmis aenea, assembly GCA_947652605.1. Taxonomy (NCBI): domain Eukaryota; kingdom Metazoa; phylum Arthropoda; class Insecta; order Coleoptera; family Elmidae; genus Elmis; species Elmis aenea. Next base: position 26,925,235 of record OX393583.1, on the reverse strand, counting down.
GTTTATCACAACAACAAATTACAAAACCTTCGTAACTTGTACCAAATAAGTTTATAAAGGTTTTACACGTTTTTTTTTGTTTTTGTTTTCACAGCCTACTATAATTTTGTTTAAAAAAAAACTAAAAAACCTCCGTAACTTGCGTATTATTAAAAATAAATACATCAACCCTTATATATTTGGAATGAAAAAAAAAAATAAGGAATTTAAATAAGTCATAGCCAACTATGGGTTCTATTTTGAAAAATACAACTTTATGTCACAACTCAAATTTCGTTTTTATTTTTGAAAAATTGTCTACGCCACTGGATTCTTATCAAAAAAGTGCCCTGTAGAACGTCAAAATTATTTTTGTTTATTTTCATAAACAAGCGAGATACAGATAAAACGAAAAGTCGAAAAATCGAGTTATCGGCGATAACTCGAAAACAAAAGACGATAACCAATTTTAGTTTTCACCATTGACTTTTTCTCGAAAAAAGAGATCGAGGATGCGCGGTCGGTTTTTTTGATACCTCCTATAGTTACCGAGATTCCCTATGAAAACATCGGAAATTTGCCCACCCTGTACGTACCCATTCTCACGTAGAATTCAGAAACTTGGACACTAACACAAAAACAAAAACAGGTACAGGAAATCAGATTTCTGAGAAGAATAGAGGGATGTAGACTGATCGATAAAATCAGTAACGATAAAATTCGAAATAACCTAGGAGTAACAGATATTAACAAAAAGATGGAGACGAATTATTGGTTGGACATCTACTACGAATGCGAGAAAGTAGATACGCGAAAATAGGATGGAAAATGAAGATATAAGCGAAAAAGAAATAGAGGAAGACCAAGAATAAAATGGGAAAAAAGAAGTCAGGCAGAGACTAGAAGAAAAAGGAGTCAGCTGGAGAGATGTGCCACAATAATTAGCTAACGATAGGCGGGAGTGGAGAAACAACACAGAAATAGAAAAGCATACCTCGACACCGAAAGGTACGAGAGGAACCGATTAAGCAGAAGAAGAAAAAGATATTTGTTGCAAAATAAACCGATATGGCTGATTTTCTAAAAATTTCTTTGTATCACAATAATTGGCCATGATTTCGTAAAGAAGTGATGTTTGCAATTTTCAAACTAAATGTCATATTTAAGTAAATTTTTCAACTATTAAGTAAATCCGCGTATTTGCTTTGCATTTTATAACTGTTTATTGAGGTATTGTGAACATGGCTAAATTTGAACTTTTTGAAAAGTTTAATATGTTAGAAGTTTACATAGTAAGTGACAAAATCGTAGCGGTTTACTGCAGAATTTACGGCCCGCTGCGGGCGAAAAACGTACGTGTGCAGCGGGCCTACTTGTTTGTATATGATGTTTAGTTGTTTAATCTTCGCAAACATCACTTGTTTACGAAATTATGGCAAACTTTGATAAGAAAATGTTTACAAAATCAGCCATATCTTGGTTATGTTTTGCATAAAACTACATATTTTTGTAAACCCAGAAATACGCTCTTTCATACCGGGTGTAAATGAAGTGTGGTACACCCCCTTTTTTTTCTTTAGTTTTGATTTTAGATAAATAAAAATTTAGACATATGATATGTGCAAAAAACCGGGCTTTTTGAGCCGTTTCACACATTTGTTTCACTTCCGGTTTCGCCGGAAATGACCCCAACTTTGTTATTTTAAATGGAGCACCCTGTATATTTTTACATTTTTGGAGAGAGGAAGTGATTTTGGATACAAATGCACTATTTTGGGTAATTTTTATAACCTCAAAAAAATTTTTAAACAAAATTTAGTTTTTTGTTAAGGGTGCCGTGACCTGCACAAATTGATTTTTATTATGTCAACAATTGTCCAAAAAACGTTTTTGTAAATTTTAAACGACATTTTGGTTACTTTAATCGGCTTTGAAGGTTGCGGAATCGGTTTTTTGACAAAAAGTCAATTTTTTTAAATGGAACCATACTGGTACTAGCAGTTATTTAAATGGAGCATCTTCTAACGAATCCATCAATACCAACCAATAACTTGTATTTTTATTAAGAATCTACTTCAAAAGTTTCAAATTATTGTGAAAATTTATTAACAGATCCTGTTAATCGCAGTACACTGCATAACTAAAACAAAACAAATGATCGTTGTTTTATGTTTAACTACTATAGTCATTTATTTAAAAAGTCTAAATATTTTGGTAATCATTTTTATATAATTAGATTACTGCGATTAAAAGGATCTCTTAATAAATTTTCACAATAATGTGAAATTTTTGAAGTAGATTCTTAATAAAAATACAAGTTATTGGTACCGATAGATTCGTTAGAAGATGCTTAATTTAAATAACCGCCAGTACCAGCATGGTTCCATTTAAAAAAATTGACTTCTTGTCAAAAAAACCGATTCCGCAACCTTCAAAGCCGATTAAAGTAACCTAAATATCGTTTAAAATTTACAAAAACGTTTTTTGGGCAATTGTTGACACAATAAAAATCAATTTGTGCAGGTCACGGCACTCTTGATAAAAAACTAAATTAAGTTTAAAAAAAATTTTGAGGTTATAAAAATTAACGAAAATAGTGCAGTTGTATCAAAAATCACTTCCTCTTTCCAAAAATATAAAAATATACAGGGTGTTCCATTTAAAATAACAACGTTGGGGTCATTTCCGGCGAAACCGGAAGTGAAACAAATGTGTGCAGACTCAAAAAGCCCGTTTTTTTTGCACATATCATACGTCTAAAATTTCATTTATTAAAAATCAAAACTAAAGAAAAAAAAGAGGGTGTACCACACGTCATTTACACCCGGTATAGTCATGACCAACTAGGGTTTCTATTAAAAAAATATGTATAAACTTACTTCGTCTCTCGAAAATCAAGGTCGCTAAAAGAATTTAATTTTGTTTTTAAATTAAGCTTAAAAATCTGTACATATAACAATCTCAATGAAATTTTGTTCTACAGGATATTTCATAAATATTGCGAAAAAAATTAGGTGGTGATTCTTTATCGAAAATTAAGGGGGTTCTTTAATATAAAATTTATTCCTTAGACGTCAGACGTCGCCTTTCTGAGTTAACCCTGTATATTAATGAATAAAAAATTTAAAGTAAATTTTCAAAAACGATGAAAATTCATTATTCGTCCGTAGTGCCAAAATGGAGAGCGATATAAAAAATCTGAATACATAGGCGCTCTTTTCTCAAAAAATTGACCAAGAGACTGTTATCAGATTTTCGCTAATTATTACGGTAACCGAGATACCCCGTAAAACTTTCGAATTTGTTCCAAGCTGTATATGGTTAGAACCAACAGAATATGCGAAAATTCTAATGTATACTACGTGTTTGCAAATAGATAAATTATTAAGACTGATAAAAAGACGAGTCTTGAAAATCGTTTAGCATTTTGGTAACCTTCAAAAAAATGATAAGTAATTTTTTTGATAAAACTTATTTACCTATACTAACAAGTGATTCACCTAAATAACTGAAGTATTTATAATTAAATTAATTTAAAATTTACGGTTAGCAAAGTTACTCACCGCCTTCCATTTATTTTCATTAAACATCTTGATCAAATCCTCCAATACGGAGTCTCCAACTGTGTTCTAAAACATAAAATTTTTTTTCAACTTTTTGTTGTTATAGAGTTTATTTTTCTTAGCAAAATGTCGTTTGTCTCAACTATCTTGAAATTTCAGATTACATGTTTTCAAAAGTTCAAAATTTTGAAATATTTTTTTTAAAACGGCTGCAACCATTTTATTCAAATTTTATTATGTTATAGAGTTTATTTTTCTAAGTAAAATGCCGTTTGTTTCAACTGAAATTTAAATTACAAAATTATTCAAAAAAAAAAAAAAAATTTTCTCGAAAACGGCTCCTACAATTTTTTTTTTAAATTATAGTATGTTATAGAGTTTATTTTTCTTAGTAAAATGCCGTTTGTCTCAACTATCTTAAAATTTCAGATTACATGTTTTCAAAAATTCAAAATTTTAAATTTTGTTTTTGAAAACGGCTGCAACAATTTTATTCAAATTTTAGTACGTTATAGAGTTTACTTTTCTTAGAAGAATGTCGTTTGTCTCAACTATCCTGAATATTCAGATTACGAAATTTTTTCAAAAGTTCAAAATTTTGAGTAAAGAATTTAAATAGGTCATAGCCAAATATAGCTTCCATTTAAAAAAAAGGTGAGTTTGTGTCATAACTTTTTAACTACGAGCGCATTTTTTTTTTTAAGTACTATCAAAATCTACATAAAAATATCGAAAAATAATCTTCACAAACTTTTTCGATATTCAAAACAATAAGGGAGATGACACATTATAAATACCGAGTGATTCAGTTTGACTGTCGCACACCTATAACTTTTTAATTATTAAAAATAACCCCAACAAACCTTATATTTTTGGAAACGGCGGCAAATTCTCTATTAAGTGATGTGCATTTGTTATCTCTACGATGACGTATGTCAAATCCGCGATAGGCAACTGTTTTTTTTTTTAAATTACAAGTATAAATTTTTTTGTTGATTCAGATAGAGAATTTAATTCTAAATCCGACCATGCATTAAAAGAGCATGCATATTTAGGAAAAAGTTCGACAAAAATCAGTTTAAAGTTTATTCAAATTGTAACAAACAGTCTATTTAACATAACAAAATACGATCAAATCTTCAAGATTCTACTGTAACTATCAATGGAAATATATTAAAAATACATTTTTAATAAAAATAAAAACAAATAATAAACGTTGACATAAAAATTAGACTTTAATAAAATATATTTAAAGTGACCGCCTCCCGCTTCCAATCACAGTTGTCCTCTAATGCTTTAATACACGTGTATTATTTGTTTTTATTTTTATTAAAAATTAATTTTTAATACATTTTCATTAATAAGGTAGTTATAGTATATATTTTAAGATACGATCGTTTTTTGTTTTGTTAAATAGACTGTTTGCTACAATTTCAATAAACTTTAAACTGATTTGTCTCGAAAAATTTCATATGTATGCATACTTTTTTAATACATGATCGGATTCAGAATTAATTTCTCTATCCGAATCAACAATAACATGTATACTATGTAATTTAAAAAAAAAAACAGTTGCCTATCGCGGATTTGACATACGTCATCGTAGAGATGACAAATGCACATTACTTAATAGAGAATTTGTCGCCGTTTTCAAAAATATAAGGTTTGTTGGGGTTATTTTCAATAATTAAAAAGTTATAGGGGTGCGACAGTCAAACTGAATCACCCGGTATAACAAAAAAACAGTTTTTCTTGAATAACTCAAAAACCGGAAATGATAAAATGTTTTTGAAAACAGTCCTGAGTTTGCCCTAAAAAACTACACATTTTTGTTTATTTAACCGTTTCTCTATCCTGATCCTGACTATTAAGCGAGATACCCATGTAATCCCATCGAATTTGGTCCACCCTGTACTTATCGCAAAATAAATCGTTTTTACCGTCAGTGTCGTCATCAACTCGTAAATGCTGTTGTCCAGGCCAGGGAATCGATCGTGGTAAATCGCGCAAATCCACGGTTCCCTGAAGAACTCGAAGAAATCGGTTATCAACACCATTTCAAATCTCATTACCAAGTTGTTCAGAAGTTTCTCGTGTTTTCCCCACACTGACGTAAGATTTTGTCTGTCTACGTCCTAAAACGATAGTTTCATTGTTTTTTTGATAGTTGTTATTGTGCGCATATTACAAATTTCGCCAAGCATGTTATGGTTTCGACGACGTTGTACTGGTTGAGATGCAGCCTGAAGAATCCTTGTCGATCTACCGTAGTGCATTCTCCTGTTATGTAATCTTGACCCTAAAAAATATTTAATTTCAACTCTGACAGCCACAAATAGTGTCACCAATTGCGCTAAATAATGTAACATATCACCCGGCCGGTTTTAATAATTTCAATTATCTTGCCGCGCATAGTCTACTAACAGCGGTATGCACAGTCGATCGCCGGAGGAGCCTCCGGCGGTGCGCCGACAGTTTGCGTTGCACAGTCGTTCGCCGGCGGCTCCTCCGGCGAAGCGCCGAGCGTTGCACAGTCGTTCTTCAGCGAGTCTTCACCTAAGTGGCTCATGCGCAATACTTGAAAAGTCGGCGCTTCGCCGGCGCGAGTATCTAGCATCTCCAGGGTACTGAATATCGTTGCAAAATGCAAATTTATATTTATTTTTTACATCAGTTTTTATCCTCGATGATGGAATAGTTTTGTATCATTTTTTTTCCTCGGCACTGTACGATTTATTCGATATAATATATTATTTAAGTGTTACAAAGTCGACTAAACTTTATTTGTACTGTACATGAAGTATTCACCTTAATTGTTAGTCCAGGTGTTTCTCTGTGCTCATGTTTGATAAATGTACATAATACATATCTTATGTTCTTATTTTTCTGCTGGGTTAATAGCAAGTGTACAAAACACTGTGTAAAATTATGGATGTCTATATTTTTTTAACAAATATTACTTTAATTGCGATCATATTGTGTCGAAAGTCAGTGAATTATAGAATTACGAGGAAATACATAACTTGGTGCGTTAATGTATTCAAATATTATAAAATCTCAATTATTTCTTACGTTATTTTCTTATTATTATTAAAATTGTTCATAAACATTTAAATGAATTATAAAACAAATAAATTCAATATTTATTTTGGTTTTAAAGTATTTTTTATAATTAGCTATTATTATGCACATGCACATCATTGTATGTACACAACGGTAATAAACTACAATTGACAAAGAACTTGCTATGAATGTTTTACTGGAAATTATAAGGACATCTAAACAACTCTTATTAATAAAGAAAATTAAGATTTTGGGTATTGACACATTTCTAGGGACCAACAAAGATCTTATCCCTTTGTTAAGTAGTTAAAGAGGTAATTAATATGGGAAACCTTATAACTTACTATTTCCTTTAACAGCGCTGTTATCAAATATTGCGTTTGAAATGAATTTTGCTTTAAAGTTATAAAAACTGTCGGTCATTTACCGCATGTTAGATACTGAAGCAAGGTTGTATCACGTTATCAAATTCGCTAATTGCTATTCTGCGCATGCTAGAGTGATATGTTTTCATGTACGCTAGTCCAACGCTTCGCCGGCGAATTCTCTAGCTGGCGCTTCGCCGAAAGTGGTCTATGCAAGAAAACTGTCTGGCGGGCGGTTAACGAAGCGCTCGCTGAAGAGTCTTCCGGCGCGTCATTCGGCGAGCGACTCTGCATACAGCTGTTAAGATACTCACATATTTATCGCTGTTCATGGCCCTCTCTAACGGTACTTGTTTTCCCGGTTTGGTAATGTAAAGGTATCTCAGATTACCAGGCAGGTTACAGTAAGTCACCAGGGGTTTTATATATCGCGGCACCAACAATGGCCCACGATTACAGACCAACATATCGGTCTTCTCCTTTCTTTCCTTTTGTGGCATCAACTTGTTTCTTATCTGCTGGCCGAGATTGTAACCAATTTCTTCCATGTTGTAGTGTTTGTGGGCCAGGTGCTCGGCGTAATACCGCCTTGAATATTTCGTGAAAGTGCCGGCCGCGTAGATGTACGGATCATTTGTCTTGCAATCCGGTCCAATCACCAATGCGCCGTCAAAAACAAGTCCCGATCGAATGATGGCGAGAAAAGTCCTGGCACTAACCGATTTTTCGCCGTACATGAACATTGCTACGAATTTCACATCCAGCATCTTATGTTTCGATTCGAATTTAGCCGATACAATTTTGTTTTCATTGCCGTCGTAAGTCCATTCGAGAAAATAGTAAGATGGATAAATAGTTATTCCTTCGTCTTTGATTGCGTTGACCACGGCTTCGTCTATGTCGCCATCGTTGAAAAACGTTGAGTCATGTTGAGTCTCTGTGCTGGATAACACGGGGAAAGGTTCGACGAACATGATGTTAGCCCCTTTAACACCATATTCTAGAAGAGCTGCCAGACAGCAATACGCGTCCAAAGAGTACCCATACACGACAACCGTATCTGAAATAGTGGAGCTATACACGAAAAAAAAACAAGCTTTTTAACCCTTTCGCTACAACGTCTTCACCGAACGAGGCGCTCTCTACAATGTCGTTTCGCGAAGGCAAATATAGTCGCCCATCGTGTATACAATAGCGTTTCGCAGAGGACGACTATAGTCGCTCATCGTGTATACAATGGCGTTTCGCTAAGGGCAAATATATTCGCCCGTCGTATACAATAGCGTTTCGCGGAGAGCGACTATAGTCGCCCGTCATGTACACAACGGCATTTCGCTGGGCGAATATAGTCGCCCGTCGTGTATACGATGGCTTCGCTGAGGGCAAATATAGTCGCTCATCGTGTATACAATGGCGTTTCTCTGAAGGCGAGTATAGTCGCCCGTCGTGTATACAATGGCGTTTCGCTAAGGGCGAATGTAGTCGCCCGTCGTGTATACAATAGCGTTTCGCGGAGAGCGACCATAGTCGCCCGTCGTGTATACAATGGCATTTCGCTGAGGGCGAATATAGTCGCCCGTCGTGTATACGATGGCTTCGCTGAGGGTAAATATAATCGCCCGTCTACAATGACGTTTCGCTGAGGGCAAATATAGTCGCCCATCGTGTATACAATGGCGTTTCGCGGAGGGCGACTATAGTCGCTCATCGTGTATACGATGGCGTTTCGTTGAGGGCGAATATAGTCGCCCGTCGTGTATACAATGGCGTTTCGCTAAGGGCGAATGTAGTCGCCCGTCGTGTATACAATAGCGTTTCGCGGAGAGCGACCATAGTCGCCTGTCGTGTATACAACGGCATTTCGCTGAGAGCGAATATAGTCGCCCGTCGTGTATACAATGGCGTTTCGCGTAGGGCGACTATAGTCGCTCATCGTATATACAATGGCGTTTCGCAGAGGCCGAATATAGTCGCCCGTCGGTGCAAAAGGGTTAAGGGCCTGTCGGGTGATTCAGTTTGACTGTCGCACCTCTATAATATTGCTGTTTTAAGAGAAAACTCCTATAACTCAAAAGTTTAACAGCGATCGACTTTGTCGCCTAGCTATAGGCATTGACATGTATGTTAAAACCGACAGCTTTGTGTAATTGGGCGCAGGCCTGGATGAACAAGTTTGACTATTAGACTCCTATAACTTTGTTGCGCTTCAAATAATAAGTTATATGGGTGTGGCAGTCAAACTGAACCACTTGTCATTTTTATTAATTGATTTTTAAATATGCTTTTTAGATTTGCAAGTTTTGGTACCTAAACGTTAAGTTAAAAATAATTTTGAAAAAGTACTTACATTTTGATTTTCCATAGGTAAGCGTTTTTAATTTACTTAGAGCCGTCTGTGCGTCAGTCTCGGTATTTATTAAAAACACGTTTTCCGGAAACTCGTTACGTTGCAATCTTTTATCTTTGGGCGCCGTTTTCGAGGGAGGTTTTTGATATTGTTGACCACACATCAGGAATAGCATATCGTACGGCAGGAAGCTGTCGTCGCTAATCGTAATTGTCTTATCCTTCCGATCTATCGCGGTCAAAACGCCATTCACAATGTTGACATGGGTTCTTAGAGAGTACAGCAGCATACGTCGGTTGCACAGGTTACTTTTCTTGACGAAGAGCATGTCGCGGACTCGTAGAGGTGATTGTTGATAGGCAAGCCCATGAGGAGCGACCACTGTGACGTTCGTGAAGTTGGGTTTTAAATTTTGATCGCTGGTGCACAACAGTGACTCCAGAAATGCTATGGACACGTCGCTCGACCCAACCACGACAATCCTAGTGTTGAGATCCATCCGCGGAAGGGTGCAAATTTGTTTGGTTGAGAGATAAAGCGCAAACGGCGGGTCAACGCGATGCACCACTTCAGCGGGTTCGCAACCTTCCAGATTGGTGTGACAAAATTCATTTTGTGGTCGCGGTTGAACCGGAACCATGTAACCTAAAATTGAAGCCAAGCACCTCTCACGTTTAGCAGAGATAGCATCCGATGGATTGATGTAGTAGTACAAAGCAGAAAAATCGCTTAATCTGTGCATTTCTCGAAGGAAAAACCGGGAGTGCCTTTGGAAAATCGGCGAGAGGATCACGTGTTCCACTACTCCATGGCTACCAGCCTTGTGTACGTGTTCCACAAGCCACTGCAGCAGTTCGTAATGTGTCTTTAAGTATTCCATATCATCTTCCTCTCTTATGACAGAAGCCCCTACGGGCTGATCTTCGCTCAAGATAATATAAGCGTAGTATTCACTGTCTTCGTTGTCTACAGCTGATGTAAAGTCGGCCAAAAATGGCCCCGACTTCATCACTTTCGAAACCATCTCTTCAATTACTTGCAAATCTGATCTTACCGCCACCCTAACGGTAATATCACTGGTGATTGAATTCCGATGAACAATATATAATTCATGGGCATAGGTTGATTTGGGGCGAGGAATCGCTCTAATGAAATGCTTCATCAGTGGAAAAGGTGGACACTGGGAAGGTACGGTGATGATACAATAATCCCTGTCAGGAAAACATTCAAAGGACGCTTCCAAGAGAAGTTCTAACGCTTCGCATTCATGTGCCTTTGCAGCGGCAGCCAGCTCTAACGTAAACGAGTTTCCTTCTCCGTAATACAATGGAACTGATGGAAAATAAGCTTGATTTTTTGTTTCTGAAAATAAATTCAAATATCAGAATATGACATATTAAAAAAAAAAAATAATCTACAACAGAATTGAAAATTACGTAGAACACTTTGGCTTAAAAAACTACGCTCAAAATGGATTCAGGAAAGGCAAAACAACTACCCGCGCTATTTATATGGCAATCCGAAATGTACTTCAAGCCCTCAATAAAGACGAACACACCATGGTCATGTGTGTTGATCTCTCAAAAGCTTTCGATAAAGTTGACCACGAGATGCTGCTAACGAAATTAGAACACAATGGTATACGAGCGACCGCTCATAACCTTATAAAATCTTATCTTTCGGAAAGAAACCATTATGTTGCCGGAAAAGACCCGTCAGGTAGATTTAAAAAAATCTAAAAAACAGAAAATCAAAAAAGGAGTCCCGCAAGGATTAATTTTAGGCCCTCTCTTATACATACTGTACACTAACGATCTTCCAGAGTTTGCCAAAACTTCCCTTATACAATTTACCGATGACATATCTGCTATTATTAGTGACTCGGATTCCAAAAATTCTGAACAAAAACTCTTTGACTGCTTAGGCCAGGGATGGCAAATAGGTGGCACGCGTGCAAACTTGGCACGCGAGAGATTTTCGACGGCACCCTAAAGAATTCTATGAATATATTTGTTTTTAAAATTTCAAACTTTTTCGAAATGTTTTATTTATTTTTAAATAGTACCTATGCTAATTACTACAACTATTGTACATGTTATTTAAATATAAACAATTTTAAATACCTGAAAATAACAACTCTTATCGATACAATTTGATCATTGCCATACATATAAAATACCAACTGTAGCGATGCACGGAACTTTTGATTGCATATGTATTTAGTGACACATAAAATCATGACGTTGGCAATACTGAACGAAATAACTGACGGTTGTTTCTGGTAAGTAGGTTAGGTTAGGTTAGGTACTGGCACGGGGAAAAATTTGTATTAAATTTTATCTTATTTTGGCACATCAAATCCTATTTGCCATCCCTGGCTTAGGCCAACTCCAACATTGGTTCACATTAAACGATTTAACCTTACACGTCAATAAAACGCAAGTTATAAAATTTTCACAAAGTAAAATAACCTCCGACTTAAAATTTCAAAATAATTCCACAACTATAAATGTTGTTAATAAAATATCATTTCTTGGTTTATGTATTAACTCTAGACTCGACTGGTTATACCCAGGAGAGGCTCCACAAATAATTGTATGCCAAATAAGGATTAAATACACATTTTAGAGTAAATTTATTACTTAAGGGCGTAATGCTCGGGTTAGTTATGAGACATGTTGTAGGGTATAAATTACTCGTTTATTAAAAAAGGTAATCATATGAGGAAAAAAGCCTTCAATTGTCGATGAACTAATTGATGTACCTATGTTATTCAAAATTTATTTATTTTTTAAACAAGGCGCAAAACAATTGTTTAAAATTGCCCATTTTGATAGTTCAGTAATATTGTAAAAATTTGTAAATAATGAATATATGAGGACATAGATACTTACATTGAAACTTTTACTTTACAAATCAGTTTTCCTGTAAATAATATATTTACAAATAACATTGCAATTCTTATGTAACAAGTGCATGTTTTGCTAAAATATCAAATACACATTGCCTAACTATCAGGCGCTTTGCAAGGTATCGTTGTTTTTTGTGGCATTAAGATAAGCTACACTGTAAAACTAGGTATTTAAATGTTTTCTTATGGACTAGCTGACTAGGGACTAATACGCGGGGAATGTAACATGCATTGATGTATAAAATCTATGAGTCGTCCGCTTTTTTAAAAACAGTGTCCATAACTCATTCAGGCAATTAAGCTGTCAATCCAACAAAGAAACATCTACCTCCTAACATCTATGGATACGTATACTTATGCTACGTCAATAACGCGATTTATATAAGTTCATCTCATTCAGAACTATGTTGACTCTCTCGTAGTTAAATTTTATTTCGTTAGCATTACACCCTTAACTAAAGAAAATATTCTAAAAATATTTGCTAATAAGTGAACAATGTTAAAGGTCAACTCACACCGGTGCGATCTCGACGTGGTCGCGGGCGCGGGCGCGGTCACGATAATAAGCAACCTTGGTTACCAATTAATTATGGTGACCACGCCCGCGCCCGCGACCGCGTCGAGATCGCGTCGATGTGTGTGGACCTTTATGCATTCCTAACATATTTATTATTACCTATTTTTTTAATTAAATCCCTTTAATAGTAATTGCATGCGGTTTACTTACGTGCTTCCAAGGAAAAAGGGGACAAAGACAATTATTTACCATGCCGATTAGGATTTGTTTTAAATAAAATATTTGTTTTTGCCATTTTTAACAACAATTATTTCAAAAAAGTGCAAGTGTTATACATTGTCGAATTCAGAATAAAATTCTCTACAAATTGGCGTTAAAATTAGATACAGCGTCCATAAGAAAAAATTGACCTGATGATGGTTTAAAAAAAACGAAACGTCGCACGGAAAATATAATTGAAGAATCTGATTCCTTGCAAAAAGTGGCCATATAAAAATGTTTACAGAAATGAAATTCGACATCAAATTAAAAAGTTACGGGCAAAAAACCAAAATCCACTTTTTTACTTTTTTCCCTATATCTCAAAAACTTAAAGAGCTAGATAAGTTCTGTTTGCGTCAAATTATTAAGCATCTGAATATACAACTTTGCCCTAATTTAACCGAAGTCGTAACTCTTACCGTTTACGAGATCCCCATAGTGGCCCTCGAAAAACGAGAACCCTGTATGTGTAAAATAGTATATCTCAGGCACTTAATTAAGTTGTAATTAGCTATGCATTATTATATTGTGTATAAATCCATTATCATTCTTATGAATTAAATAAAATAATATTAGTTTATAAATTTCATAACAAAAAGTGTGTATAGTCATTCAAATAATGGTAAATATTTCTTAAACTTAACCAAATCAACAAATAAACTTCTTGGTTACGTTAAAGGAAATCGTGCAACCAAATAAGTAATATATTTTAATAAACATTTAAATTTGTAGCAATTACACTCCATTGCTTTTGGGCATCGTTATTTGTAAAATTTTGTGAAAATTTGCCACTTAATAGTAGACTATTTTCCCTAAGCATTTCTACTAATGCTGCTTTCTGCTGCTTCGTTCATTTCCCCATTATCAATCAAAACAAAAACCACAGAACATACAAAAACTGACGTAAAAGTGACAGTCCATGCAAAATTCCAATGTTGCAACATCTACCCACTCGCGTCCGAAGAATTGCAAAGGGAGGGGTAGATGAGAATATAGAAGCGACCGCTCCACTCGCAATCGAGACGCTCGCTTTCATGTAGCACTTCTCTTCTACGCGAGCGAGTTCGGAATACCGGCCCTGAACAGAAGACTGAAGAGAACAAAGCCACATGAGTTAGTCTTAAGGCCCAAACAGAATGCGAGTTTCGGGTTTTGGGTTTCGGGTTGGAGACTGAAACTGGTCTTTGAAACTCGTTGCAAACACAATGCGAGTTTTTCAAAACTTAAAACTCGTCTTGACAAATGTCAATGTCAAATGACATTTTAATTTTACAGCCAAACCTTCATTAATGTAAATTTTTGGAAATCGTGTAGTACCAATTCAGATTCGTTATTCTTTTTCCTTCAAAAACATCTAATACAATCTTACTTTCGAGTTAAATTTAGACCTTAAAATTATGAAAATACGTGGCCGGGCGCATCAGCTGTCAGAAATTGACATGTTCGATTTTCGATGCCATTTTAACGCATTTTAAGCCTTTCAAAAAATTATTTCGACTTGATTTACTAATGCAACGACCAAAATGAATGTTCCCAGGTAATAATTTATATACTTAGTTATCGAAAAAAAAAAATTCAATAATAAAAGCGTTTGCTTTAAAACACCGAAATTTTTATGAAATTTTACCGTCAGGTGTTGGCTCAAGGGTTAAGTATCCGATGGATGGGCCGAGCGCGCTCGAGCGTCCAAAGTTCAAATCCACGAGACGGCAAATTATTTTTTTTCGCGAATTTTTATTATATCGGCCTGCCCACCACCAGGGCCTTTCACGGGGGGGGGGGGCTAATACACAATATTTTGTTTACAAATACTATTAAAATTAAATTAAAACCTTTCTAAGAGTAATGGGGGCCCGTTGTCTATTGCTTCCCTGGGGCCAGAATTTTCTGTGAACGGCCCTGCCCACCACCATTGCATAAAACAAAGGATATGTCTTATCGTCCAAAAATATTAAAAATATTCTCACATCAATAACTGATAAACTTGGGTGTGCGGGACATATTTATTAAAATGCGGGACGCGGGACAAATAAAGACAAAGCGGGACAGTCCCGAAAAATCCAGGACGTCAGGTAACCCTGAATGCTGCCCTCAGATCAATAATTATGAACTACGAAATTTGTTGGTGCAAGCAGGGGCGGATCTAGGTTTTTCGGGGCCTAGGGCTTATTGAAGTCCAATGGGGCCCCATTTTCTGTGAATTAAGAATCCTTGAATTGGGGTTTAAAATTCATTTTTATTAACATCAAAATCAGAGTTGAAATATATTTATTTATGAAGTGGCGACTGGTGATGATCTATGTTACATTGATTAAAATAAAACAAATAATACTATAAATTATCATTAGTAATATTAATTATTTTTTACTATACGATAAGTGCTAATTGTTAGTGAAAAAGTATTAAAAATTTATGATAATGATTCAATTTTTGTGCCGTTCACACTTGGGGGCCTAGGGCTTAAGCCCCCTATTAGTCCTTATGTAGATCCGCCCCTGGGTGCAAGAGAAAATGTATTTGTGTGAGTGAGTTTCGGTCTCTAAAGTTCAGCATGTTTGAAACCCAAACCCGACTTGAGCAAATACCGTCTTCACGTTGAAACTCAAAGACCGTATTCTGTTCGGTTTCATATGAATCCGTGTGTTTAACTTTGAAACCCGAAACCCAAAACCCAAAACTCAAAACCCAAAACTCGTTCAGCATGTTTGAAACCCAAACTCGAGTTGAGCAAATACCGTCTTTACGTTGAAACTCAAAGACCGTATTCTGTTCGGTTTCATATGAATCCGTGTGTTTGACTTTGAAACCCGAAACCCAAAACTCAAAACCCGAAACTCGCATTCTGTTTGGGCCTTTAAGTGTTCAAAAAGCAGAGTACAATGCAAAAATTATAGTGCCGTGTGCAAATTCGCAGAAACTCAAGGACACCACCAATGGGTGAACGTTAGAATTAAAGTTTTTAGTTCTAAGTTGAGAAATAAATTAATAGTTGGTCTCTTATATAATATTTGAGAACTCTACAAGCGTAGATTAAAAAAATATATATTAACAGCAAGGGGATCTCGTAAACGGTAAGAGATATGTACTTGTACATAGTTGGTTGGTCGAGTCAAAATGGTCAACGATTTAAGAGCAACTAGGTTATAAAGAAAATCTTGAAAAGCATTAATGGTTTTTGCGCTATTCATTAAAAACAAAAAAAAAATGCGTTTTCGATTTGCTTTGTAACTTACTCATGACTTGGTTATGACTCGGCAGTTACTTACGTTTAGACGAGCTTTCGCAGAATTGCTCGATGCTGCACGTGTTTGATTTATGTGAAAACAAATGCATTTCGTATTCGTTGAAGGATAGAACCAACACGCTGAACTGACTTTCTGTTTCCTGCACAGGCTCCTGTTTGTTTTCTTCGGGCTCATCACCCAAGAGATGCATCGAAGATATATTAACTATGGAGTAATCGTCTAGAGAATCTTGTGAAGGTATGCGGGTCGCCATTATTTCTACTTCGTCAGACATTTCTGTTTCCAAAGAAACATGGGCATATTCTTCGCCATTTGACACTATACCAGACAGTTGGCCATCCTCACTGTTGATGACACAAAGAACTGATGAGGAAGTCGATCAACATTTATTTTTGTTTGTCACTTATTGCCAAAAAGATATACCTAGATAGAATTTTTAGTTCAAATCTTTGCTGGCATAAAAGTCCTGGGAACAAAGGTGCATTTATACAGGGTGTGTATAAATTGGCGGAAGCGCTACACCTGACGATGTTCTTCGTAAAATTCTAAGTCGAAAATCTTGATAGAAAAATGTTGTACCATTCTTCCTATGTCCTTAGGAACCATTTAAAGAAAAAAAAAATTGGCAACATTGCATACATACATTGATTTGCGTTTAGACATTTTTTATCAGCAATTTTTACTAAGGTACTTACAATTTTTGTTTGAACTGAAAGCGTTCAGTTCGTAAACATAGCAGCACACTTTTGGGTATCGTAAAACACAAACTAGAAATAATTACGAGAAAAACAGAGATGACAGCTAATGACAATGTTGCCATATGTATTATTTTCATTCAAATCAGTGATTTACATATTTTCGACACCAATTTTTGAAAGGAAGAACACAATATCTAGGAAAAAATACTATTCGAAATTTATTTTTATTCCAAATTGCAGCTTTTTCATTTGCAAGTATTAAATAATAACGCTTATTAAAGGACTAAATGTCAAAACTTTGAGGACCTCTTGCAAACACAACAAGCATGGTACAACATTTTCGTATTAAGATTTTCAACATCGAGTAGAGAGAAGTTGGTGTTATTCGCTTCGCAAGCGCAAGCGTATTATAAATGAAAATTGACATTATCATTTTAATTTTAAGTAATAGTAAACGTAGGTTCGGAGTTCAGAAGCTTGTCGAAATATCGGAAACTTTTCCACATAAATTTCCGCTAGATGGCGATGTCTACGAATGAAATCATGGCCAACTTCATTCATAATCCGCTCAGCTACTTGCTTCGCTACTTATATAGCCGTCCCAATTCCAAATTTTTCATTGTTGTGAGAAGTCAGAATCAGCCGTCAAAATAGGACGTCATGTGGCGCCCTCAGTGATGTATTTTAAATGTCATTTATGTTCAAAAATGTCATGTTAATACTAATATTGGCAGTTAACCCTTTCAATACGGTATTTGAAGAATAAGGTTTTCAAATATTTTCGGTAATATTTTGGCTTAATAAAGTATAAAAAGAAGATTTATTGCAAAAAAAAAATTTTTTTCAAACAGATTCTATTGGAGGTGGTACATATATGTACCACTAGGGTTATATGTGGTTATATTGTGGTACATTTATGTACCACTAGTGTTATATGTGGTTATAGTGTGGTATATATAAGTACCACCAGTGTCTAACAAAACTAAATTCTCTTGTTTTGTTGTGTAAAATACTTCAGGGGGCGCACTTGCAGCGTACAATTTGACATTAGGTAGACCTATAAAACTGACTGGTACATATCAGAACCATTCACTATGATAAATTAAAGTTCTAGTATTTTACAAACTTTCGATGGTACATATATAACATACCAGCAGTATGGAAAGGGTTAAATGTCCAAGTTAAGAAAATTTCCACAAAAATGTTTATGAATAGTTATAACAAATATTCTTCATGATTTAATTCGCAATTTTGACTGAATTTGGGAACAGTATAAATATTTTTAAGCAAAGCAACAAACCCGTCAAAAAGTTGTGAGATTGGTAAAGCACATATTTACCTCAGAAAATTTCCCATAAGCGAAGTTGATTGCTGTTGGTTCATTTTAGAGGTAAATTATTATTATTCAAGTCCAAAGTTTTATAGAAATATGAGACTAACTATCAATTAAAAAAATATAGTTATTGATATACTTCACAGGGAGCGCCAATTGACGTACTTTTTTGACGTTTACCTGGGAACCGGGAACGACGTTTATGTTCAATTGGGACGGCCATATAAGTAGCGTAGCGGATTATTAATGAAGTTGACCATGATGAAATTACGATTGGCAATAAATTAATTAACCATTTTCTGCATTTTTAAAATATCTTACAGAGCGCTTTTTACACTTGGTCAAAATAGTGAAACTTTAAACATATAGAAACTCATTTTCCTTTAAATACGACACCCTATATTTTCTTAGTCTCACAGAAAATTTAATTGTCCTTCAAAAACAATAAGCCTCTTTTATAACTAAACTCTACTAGATTTTAATGATTTCCGATATATTCTAAGAGCCTTATTTAAGAGTTACAAAAAAAAAACACTTCATAGAGAAAGATTGTTCAGTTGTCAAAAATTCGACCAAAGGTGAAATTTGACGTTAAAATTTCAATTTTAATTTTTATAGTAATTTTAACATAAAAATCCAAAAATGAAAAAAAATTATTGGTTTCTCAAATAATTTTATTCTTGAGAAAAGTTGGTGCATGATCTAAACCTGATTTTAAGTTTAAATAAAATTCAATATAAATACATACAGGGTGAGGCATCACTTATGACACCCCCACTTATTTTGTTATTGGAAAGAATGATCAAAAAAAGTTTCAAATAAAAGTTGTTTGATACAATATATCCCAAAATATTGTCATGTCAATTTTTTGTTTTCTTTTGTTTTTTTAGGAGTTACGGCACCATATTTGTTTTTTTTAAATGGCACCATACATATTTTTTTATACGGTTTGAAAGACATTTTCTTTCTCTTTCCAACGCACTTAAACTTTTATACCCTTACATAACAAAATTTTTAAGAAAATCGTAAAAGAACAATTTTGTTTTAAAAGCGTACGGTATTGATTAATTTACATTAGTAGGCTTTGAAAATGATACCAAATGGGAAAAGATTTTGAAAGAAGTTAATAAGGTTACAACGGTTAACACGAAACCACTGTAATATAATTTTTACCGTTCTGTATCATTTTCAACGCCTACTAATGTAAATTAATTAATACCGTACGCTTTTAAAACAAAATTGTTCTTTTGCGATTTTCTTAAAAATTTTGTTATGTAAGGGTATAAAAGTTTAAGTGCGTTGGAAAGAGAAAGAAAATGTCTTTCAAACCGTATAAAAAAATATGTATGGTGCCATTTTAAAAAAACAAATATGGTGCCGTAACTTCTAAAAAAACAAAAGAAAACAAAAAATTGACATGACAATATTTTGGGAAATAGTGTATCAAACAACATTTATTTGAAACTTTTTTTGATAACTCTTTCCAATAACAAAATAAGTGGGGGTGTCATAAGTGATGCCTCACACTGTATTAGTAGGCTTTGAAAATGATACAAAACGGTAAAAAAATTATTACAATAATTTTGTGTTTACCGTTGTAACCTAATTAACTTTTTTTAAGATCTTTTACCGTTTTGTATGATTTTGTAAGCCTACTAATGTAAATTAATTAATAAAGTACGCTTTTAAAACAAAAATTTTCTTTTGCGATTTTCTTAAAAATTTTGTTATGTAAGGGTATAAAAGTTTAAGTGCGTTGGAAAGAGAAAGAAAATGTCTTTCAAACCGTCTAAAAAAATTTGTATAGTGCCATTTAAGAAAAACAAATATGGTGCCGTAACTCCAAAAAAACAAAAGAAAACCAAAATTTGACATGACAATAGTTTGGGAAATAGTGTATCAAACAACTTTTATTTAAAACTTTTTTTGATAATTCTTTCCAATAACAAAATAAGTGAGGGTGTCATAAGTGATGCCTCACCCTGTATAACACTATATAGATTATAACGATTAGAAATATTCGAAAGAGTAAAGTGTTCTTATTTTAAAAATTTTAAAAAAGTTGTTTACAATTTAAACATTATATTAAATTAATTGTCGTTTTCCCTTGATTTATTTTAAACTCCTTAAATAAGAGCACTTTAATCTTGCGAATTGTTCTAAAATTGCTAAAAGCTAGTGTTGTATGAACTTTTATCGAGCTTTTTGAAACTTAAAATAAGTTCTAGATCTAGACCATGCACGAACTTTTCTCAAGAATTAAGTTTTCCGATTAATCGATAATAAAAAACTTATCTATTAGCTGCAAACTTTTTGAATGTTGACACTACTATAAAATTCTAAAATGAAATTATTACGTCAAAGTTCGTATTATCATAGTTTTGTTTTCTAAACAATTCTTCTCATAAATTTTTTTGTAAGTTTTAAAATAAGGGCACTTCACGAATATTTTTAAAATACTTAAAATCTAGTGTCATATGATTTTTTTTCCATCTTAAAATTAGTTATAGGTCATCCATCAACATTTATCAAGAATAAAATTTCCTGAAAAATCGCTAATAAAAAACTTTACCAATTATTGTTGCAGACTTTTTAAATGACGCCGTATCTACATCTTTAGGCGCTAAAATTTATTATCATTGTGAAAATTTACCAAGTAAATCTACCGGAATGCGTCTCTAGCAAGAAAATTCTTTTAGAGAATTTACTTTTCCCCGACTTATAAGAGAACCCAATAGGCAATATTTTTGGCGGTTGTTTCAGGGGGTGGAAGTAAAAGCTGCATTTAATTTATATGTGACGTGTGACGTGTGATGTTGAATCGTGAAAAGAAAAAGTTTGATTCAAATCATGATTTTAATGCTATTTCTGAATAATTATTTATTAAATTTTCATCCTTTTCCATTAATTCTGATTCTTGAGAATTAATTACGATCCCTAATAATTTTCATAATAATAAATCGATTATTTATATGTTGTATAACTACCTATATCTAAAACGCAATAATATCTTTTAATATTTCGATACATAATTTGTTTCAGTTTGTGTGGAAATACACAAATTTAAACAAAATCAAAGCAATAATAACATCCTTTTATTTAAAAATCGACAAAGGGCCCTTACGCATTGCGTAGATTTGCTTTATAATGGCTAACGCCCCTGCCTCTATATTCTTTATTTGAGATAAGCAACGTTAACAGCTATAAAAGTGGCAAATTGCAACACGAGCTGTTTATTATTGGGAAATAATAAACAGTTTAGTTATAACTATGAAACGTGGATAATAGCACGTGGTAGTTGTACCGCGTTTAACATCGTATGTTCCGTGAAGTCAGGTTGGCCGAGTGGTCTAAGGCGCCAGATTTAAGCTCTGGTTCTCAATTGAGAGCGTGGGTTCGAACCCCACACCTGACAGAATCTTTTTTTCTAAACAAATTCGCTTACAAATGATTAGTCATCGTATGTAATTGCAAATGGATGCTCTTTTAAACAATAAAAAGTTACTTTTACTGATTTTATGTTAAAAACAAACATAAAAGTAACTAAAGCTACTTATATGTACGAGTATGTATGTTAAACTCTGAAAGATGTTATATAATTATTGATCATGTTAATTATTTATTAAAATAACTTCAACAGCTATCGCTCGCTGCTTGTTTTATAGTTTTAAATGTTGTTTTTAGGACAATGTTATGTAATGCAATTATAAAATAGTACAATTTGTTTGGCAGTTCCTATTTTTGGCTTTAAATGCTAACGAAAACCTGTTTTATTTTATTTTAGGTATACGAAGACAATAAATAACAAAGGCCGACATTTCAGAACTTTGTTTTAATTTTGATAACTGTTATTATATAAATTACATACTCTGAATTCAATGGAACACGCAGTTTTTCGCTATCGCATCAAGTTTTTCAGCAAAATGGAAAAACAGATTATTGAGTTTTTAAAGAAAAACAACACATAATTAAATTTCAAAAAAAAATCTAAACATGGATAATTTATATTAGAATTGCCGTTCTTATACAGGGTGGTCCACTTTTTTGTAACAGGACTAACAGTCGATAAAATAACTTATTTTAAAGCGAATATTCCATATCAACATGGGTCCAAAAACGCTTCATTTTAAAGATACAGGGTGTTGAAATTTTCGAAATTATAACGATAATGTTTAACCGTTGTTTCTCAACCAGTAGACATATTTAAACCAAATTTGGTATACAGCACCACCTTACAGGTTACCACAATCTGTGAAAATTTCAAGTCTCACAAGCAACCAGTGGCGGAGTTGTGGGGGTTCAGTTTCAATGAATTTTATAAAAAACTAGTTCAGCCCTGTTCAAAATCAAACTCAAACATGTTTATGGGTAGAGCATTTTATTTTAAACAAAAAGTTTCTCTTGACTTTCCTTGGTATCTGCCACCGTTTGGCGCGAAATTTGATTAATTTTACGATTTTCGCGAAAAACTTACTCCCAAATTCGATCTAAAAATATAGCTAATATTCGTAATAAAGAAGTAATTACCGATTTTAGTAGTTTTTAATAACAGGACATACTAATAATGAGGCAAAAAGTTCCGCTAAATTAACGATTAATGAGCATTTACTCTGCAAGTTGCAATTTTCTGCTTTTCGCGATATTTTTAGATCAAACCTAGGAGCAAGTAGTAAAATAAATCAAATTCTGCGCCAAACGGTAACAGATACGAAGAAAAGTCAGGGACACTTTTTGTTTAGGATAAAAGGTTCTGCTTAAAAACAAGTTCGAGTTTGATTTTGAACAGGGCCGTACTAGTCTATATATATAAAAATGAATGTATGTTTGTTTGTCCTTTATGCATTCCTATACCATTCATCCGATCCTGACCAAATTTGGCACAGACAATCTATAGGACCATGGGAAGAAGATAGGCTATATAAGAATTCCTAAAAGTTCCAAAAATTTCCAAAAGAACCCCCACAACTCCGCCACTGGTTGCTTGTGGGACTTGAAATTTTCACCGATTGTGGTAACCTGTAACGTGGTGCTGTATACTGTAACGTACCGCACTTGGCTCAGTATTATTAAAAGTCCTTATGCTTTTTACTTATTTTCTTTTATACTAAGTGCGGTAGTTCTGGTGAATTAGCGAAGTTGCTTAAACGATGTTATGGCTCATGATCGTCATATTTTAGTGTAGGACCCTGCTACGTTGTGTTTCCATGGCGAACTCCAGTATTTAGAACAGCTATAGGTTTATTAGACAGTAAATGAAACAAACAAGATGTTGTAGATTTTGTTTATTATTTAAAGTTTCGTTACGTAGATAATTGTTACATATAAGGAATTATTATTCGTAGTTATTTCGTGGATAATTCTCACATATTAGGGATGATTATTAGGCAAGGTTGTTTCGTGGATGCTTGTCACATATTAGGAATTATTATGTGGTTAGTTCGTGGATGGTTGTCGCATATTAGGAATTGTTAGGGTTAGATTATTTCGTGTATTATTGTCACATATTAGGAATTATTATTGGAGATTCAGGGTGGTTGTCACATTTAAGGTTTTATTATTGGTTTCGGAGTGGGTGATTTTTGGTATTCGTAATTAGAGGTTTTATGAGGCATCGTATGGCGGATTGATTGGGAAATGGTGGATTATTATGGGACGTGTAATATGGTAATTGTGAGATTTCGCGATTCTAGTTTGTATCAGTGATTGTAAGGAGGATTAATTAAGGAGTGGGTAATTGTTATTTAAGATGGTGCAGTTGGGAATATTATTGCGCAATCGGGTCGTTAATGCGGGGTTGTCCGGTGGATTAATTGCGAAGGCATTGGGTTTTAAATTTACGGAGGGCCGAAAAATATCAGGCAATTTGTTACTAATAAAAATACACGTTTGTTAAAGTGACTAACGGAGTTCCCTGCCTTACAAATTGCTTTGTGGAGAGAACATCTATCATTTAGTCGTTACAATTTTTTACGCAAATTTAGAAACAATGACTCTGGGAGTTCCCTGCCTCAGAATTTCTTCTGGGAGAAAACATCGATCCGAGAGTCGGAGTTTAACGCAAATTTGGAAATATTGACTGACCAAGGGAGTGCCCTGCCTACAAATTGCTTTGTGGAGAGCACATCTATCGCTAGGTCCCAAAGAAAATGGTTCTCCAAAAAGTGAACCTCGATTACTGTAAAACAATGCCTTTTATACCCTTTTGCTGGATACCTGACGGTCAAAACCTCCTATTTTTTGGGATGGACAAATAGTGCAAGAGATGTTAAATAATAAGGGTGGATATTAACACACATACATTCGTTAATTCGTTATTCAGATTTGTGTATAATGGTGGGGTGATTCCTGAATCCGTTAGCTCGTCGACTATTGGAGTTTCTTAAAATAAATAGTTTTCTAACAATTTTAACTTAAATCTCCCCTCCATTAAACGTCGAAATCTGTTACTTGAAAACAAAATATACCAAACCAATGTAAAATCGTATTAATGAATAACTTCAATTACTCAATATTTTATATCTAATTGTAATCAGTAATAAATAATAATATCTGCACAAATTATGAATATTTAATAAATGAGAAATATAATTCGCAACACAATCGCTAGACAAATCGGCATCCCCGAAAAATGTTGAGCTTAGGGTTGCCAGATGTTATGGTTTGACTTGCATTAGTTTTCTTAGAATCCATAAAGACAAATTTATGACACAACAAATCAGTCAACGCTTATTTGGTCTAGCATTGGGGATTTGCACTTGACTCGGTAATTATTAGAAACCCTTGCATTGATAACGATTTTAAAAGTGTTTTGTTTACTAAAGCACCCTGAGAAAATGTAAGTATTATAACCTATACGCGTTTTTAAAACACATGTGGCTTTCTTTTAAACAAGTTATTTATGGTTTCCTAGAAACAAAAAAATAACTAAATAATACTTTATGATGTTACGCGAGTACATCAAAAATTGTTTTTAAATTATTAGATATTATCCTATATGCGACCATTACAATACCAATTTGGTTTAAATATATCTACTGGTTGAGAAACGGCTAAACATTATCGTTATTTTTTCGAAAATTCCCTGCATCTTCAAAATGAAGCGTTTTTGGACCCATGTTGATATGAAATATTCGCTTTAAAATAAGTTTTTTTATCGACTCTTAATGTCCTGCTACCAAAAAAAGGACCGCCCTGTATAAATCACATGCTCTGAATTCAATGGCGCACACAGATTTTCGCTATCACATCAAGTTTTAAAAAAAAATGGAAAAACTGATTAATGGTTCTCCATAAAAAAACATAAAACTTCAAAACTATTAACACAAAAAACGATTTGTATAATTTATATTAGATCTGCTGATCTTATAAAAACAACATGCTCTGAATTCAATGGCACACTCAATTTTTCGCTATCTCGTTAAATTTTTTAGCTAAATGAAAAAAAAAGATTACTGGGCCAACATTTTTTTTTACCTCAAAGCTATTTAAACAGAAAACTGTTTTTATAATGTATATTAGAATAGCTATTCTTATATAAATAACATCTTCTGAATTCAATGGCACACACAGATTTTGTCATCACATCAAGTTTTTTAGGAAAATAGATAAACAGATTAATGAGTATTCAAACAAAAAAATTTAATTTTAAAACTTTTTAAACAAAAAATTGTTTGTGTAATTTATATTAAAATTGCTGTTCTTATATGAGTAACATGCTCTGAATTCAATGGCATACACAGATTTTCGCTATCTCATCAAGTTTTTCAGCAAAATGAAAAGTTTGGGCCTAATACGTAGAATTACATATGTATACATATACAGGGTGTGCCAATAGTGCAATAAAGTCCATTAATATTGCCCTTAATGTCAACTTATTCAAAAAAAGTTTCAAATAAAACTTATAGTATTTCTATACATGCATGTTTTAAAATTAGTTTCGAGTATACAGGGCGTTTCATTGAAGTAACGCATCACAAAAGATTTTTTTTATAATTGAACACCCAGTATATTTTTGCAATATCGAATTTAGCAAGAAAATCTCCATATGACAGTATATTGTTTTTATAATATTTTTGCGACGTTGCCAGTTTATCTCAAAAAAATCTTTGAATTTCCAGAAAAACAGGGTACAATACTTGTAAGAGAATAAAATATGTTTCACTTGCAGCTCCAGAATTATTATTACTTTGAATAAAACATTCTTACATAACATACTTCTCGTAATATCCGTAAGCCATTTGTTGTTTTTTAAATACAAAACAATCAACAATTAAACATGATTGTTTCTGTCAAATTATCGTTAAAACAACAGAATGCCAGTTTGTTTTACCAGGCATATTTTTAATGACATAAGCCTACTACTAGAAAATAATAAACTTCGAAAAATTATCTAATTTTTGCTATAATGTAAGGAAAATGAACAAATCGACCCCACATGATATATATCAATGGATTGGGGAAAAAATCTCGTGAGCCAACTATGGGTTTCATTAAAAAAAATTACTACTTTGTCACAACACGATTTTCGATAATTTTTTTGAAACCTTGTCTACGCCACTGCACTCTTATCAAAAAAGTGCCTGTAGAACGTCAAAATTATTTTCATAAACAAGCGAGATATAGTCATAAAACGAAAAATCGAGATATCGGCGATAACTCGAAAACAAAAGACGATAACCAATTTTAGTTTTCACCATTAATTTTTTCTCGAAAAAAGAGATCAAGGAAGCGGGGTCCGTTTTACGATACCTCCTCTTATAGTTGCCGAGTATCTCTATGAAAACATCGAAATTTGCCCACCCTGTACTACTCCCTATTAACTCAATGCAAACTATTTAAAAGTTGGCAGACGCAAGCGACACCTGACCTTATATACGCTCTAAAGTGGTCACTCGCTTGTCCATACCATGTTTTATAGAGGTACCCTAATTATCGCGATCGCGACCGCCACCGCGCCGGTGTGTGTTGACCTTAAAGCTGCATTCACATTAGTGATTGCAATACCGGACCAAAATTCAATACCGGTATTCGGTATTTATTCGCAAGTAATACCGGTATACCGGTATTAATACCGGTATTGCTTTTTTAAAAAAAGTATTAAATTTGAAAATACAATATATGCATTTTACACATATGTACATATAGCAAGTATAATGTTAAAACAAAAATTTACATAAAATAAAGAAACTTAAAAAATTACATAATCTGTAAAAAAATATGGGACCGGGCATTAAAAATATATGAAGAATAAAAAAGGGTATTGATCTGTAATTTTGGTTATGACCATAATAGCATCTGAGCTGTTTAATGAAAATATTTTCAAGATGGCGACCCTTCCGGAAATACTGGAAGTTGACGTCTACTTTCTTATTTCAAATACAATGGTCTATTTTTTATTGCATTTTTGGATTTAACACGTTATTTTAGAGGGACTATTAATAGCATACACTATACCTACGTGCAGTCCTTTTTTAGATTTTTGGACTTTTTTGAAATTTTTTGATTTTCATCGTGATGCTTAATATTATCTATCGCCGCCATTTTTGAAGAGAAAACGCTTAAATTTAGACTATGCATAGAAGAATTTTTGGAATCGATGCATTATTTACAGGGTGTCCAAAATTTAATTTTCTTTTAATGCAATTTCAGACCAATAAAACTCGTTTTTTTCAAATACAATTCTAATTCAAAAGTAAATTCTACATCAACCTATATTAGCGTTTCCTATACCTATCTGCAATAATTTTCGAGTTATTAAATTTTTTGATAAAGTTAAGAGAAATTGCAACATTTTTTAATAGTGAGCCTTGGAAATGACAACAAATATTCCAATGTTGCAATATTCTTTCGTCTTCTAATAATATCATCTCTCTTTTAATTAACTTAAATACATCATTTTGTGGCACAAGTTTGTGTTTTGCATTTATTGCTATTTTTTATTTATGGCAGACTGCAATTATAAAATAATAAAAATCAAATTTTAAAAAAATAATATTAATACCGAATACCGGTATTAGACCATCAAATGAGACGGTATTTCGGTATTGTAAAATGGCACGGTATACCGGTATTCGGTATACCGGTATACCGGTATTGCAATCACTAATTCACATGTAGTGGCGTAATAAATTGTATTGTAACGTGCCTGCATGAGTAGCGTTCACATAGAGGTATTGTTGTACACTAAAGGCGATTACCACGCGCATACGCAGGGTTAATCCGTAGATCGCTGTGAGTGGTTTTTGTTATGGGGATATTGCAAGAAGCTTGGACCTTGCGATCTCTTACCACGCCGCTCACAACGCAATTCCACTACTTTGCTTATGTGAACACTATCATTTGATATTCGTATGCTTAACTTTGCTTACGCTACAATACTTTTCTATTAGAACGCAGCTTAAGACTTTCTGGCGAACTCAATTGGTAAAACGAATGTGCCTTACTCGGTCCAATCCAATGTTGTTATTACTGGCACGCTCGCTTGCTGGGTCAGTTCTGGATGGTCGAAAGTATCGGCTTCGTGCGGCTTACGCAGTCCGCAGAAAGGAGCCAGTTCGTACGATTCGTTCAGCGCGTCATAATTCACAGTTTCGTTGAGACAGAAAACCGCAACGGCCATTTCATCGTGTTCGGCGACTATCAGTTGCCTACCGGCGTCCGGATGACGGGTGATCATTTCCGCTATGTAAAACTCTCCGTATATCTTCTGCAGACGTTCCGAGTACGCGTGGATCAATGGAACCAGATCGTCGTTGTCTTCCTCAACGGCACGCCTTACTTTATACTTGGGCATGTATTGCTGGCGGACGATCAGATAGATTTTCTGTGTCTTCTTGGCATCTGTACAGCCTGAAATAATAAACACCAAAATAGATACAAGAAAAAACATTTATTTAGGCATGTAATTAAATGTGTCATGTACGTGGGTCATTCAATAATTAAAGAGGCAAATGGCTACAGCCGGGGCCTTCGTTATACTAGCGGGCCTACTCCTTGAGTTTTCAGTGGTGGGGATAAAGGCCGATGCCGAGCAGACTTCGCTATGATACTATTAGCCTGGCTATAGAATATAACGTCAATTATTACGTTAATAATTAAATATTACTATCTTTTAAAAATTTGTTTCGTCATGAAATGGCCTAACGGAACCGTTGTAAAATTGCGCAACCCTATCATTACTATCACATCAGGAACGTTTTAATAAAACATGTATTGAAAAATAATGCTTGGAACACCAACCTACTAGCTACTAGCATAGGAGTATAACTTAGTTTGCTGCCATCGTCTTCGGGTATTTTTAAATTTGTTTTGCTTCGTTTTTTAAGGCAAAGTGGATATAAATGTATGATGCAGGCGCTAGCAGCAACTTATTTGCACGTTGCACTCCAACTAATACAGGGTGTCTAACAAGTAACGAGGTATGCCTTCGCTAATTTTTACATAATTCGAATGTTTAGGACCCAAATAAAATGTTTTGACCGATTAAAAAAAAATTATGTAAGAAGTAGGGGAGACCGGGGATAAAAGTAACATTTTTTTGTTTTTATTTAATTTCTCATAGATTATTACAATTTTTTTGCATCCAAATTGGTTTAATGATAGATTGGACATTTGTCTTGCTTCCAAGATATTTATTTCGTGTGTTTCGTAAAGCAACTGTTAGAAATTTTTTTTTTCTTTATTAAGACGGCTGTTACTTTCAACCTCAACGTTGGGGCTAAAAGTAACAATGATTGGGGTAAGTTGTAACGGCAAAATAATTTACACAGCTCATAAGTAGTGAGTAAATATATTAGTATTCATCAACAAAATTAATATTTTATTCAAAAATACACATTAGCAAAATGAAAAAATAAAAAAATATATCTTTGGTACAATACAAAATGATAAGTGAACAGTATGGCATACCAGGTAAGGGCGGTCCCAAATTATTAAATTTATACTGGATCATAATAACTGTTTGTTTTATTTTTAAAAAATCTAACCGCCCTTAAACTGACCGTCATTCATTAAATCAGTAAAAGAGGGTCAGGTTAAGTTGGGTTGGTTAAAGCTTTGTTTATATTAAGTTATAAATATTAAGGTAATAGAATAAAAACAATGGCGGCTGGTAGGAAAACCAAAAGTAGCAGATCTTACCAATTTACATAGGTTTTATAATTTAAAATGCTTTTTAAGAAATGATTTAGCTTTACATACATTTCCATCATTAAACCGATATTATATACTGAGTTTTATAATTTAATAATTTGGGACTGCAGTTACCAGGTTTGCCAAGATTATAAGTACCTACATATTTAAAAATGTGAATCAAAAAGATACAACAAACTGGAAAATTATTCCGACAACTCTTGTATATTCTCATCTACGAAGAAAGCCACCAATTATGTGCTAAGAGTGAACATTTGCAAGTGAAAACATTAATTGGGGTTGGTTGTAACACTTTGTTACTTTTACTTTTGACCCCAAGTGTACACAAAAAAAAATTCAGGGAATCCACAATTAACCACGATTCTAACGTCAAATTGTATTGCATCCACCAATAGCCAACTAAATTTAGAACAAAATAATATAGGTACTTTTTTGTTCCTATTTTAGAGATCGCCTAAAAGTTACTCGACGGATGAGACAACGCAGTAACTTTTAGGCGGAAAATAGTGACTCTGGCTGGCAAAAAGTTAACCTCTATGACAGATGAAAACTAGCAATGTAGGTAGGGAGCTGGATGTAACTTAACATTGCAAAAGCGTTTAGGGCGATATAAAACAAAAATTAAAGAAACTATAGGCACTGTTACAGCCTACCCGTGTTACTTTTATCCCCGGTCTCCCCTACAGAAGTGGTTAAATGGGTCAAAATGATTTATGATTCAAGGGCAATTATTACATGAAAAATATTACTCCTAATAGTTTCTGCGCTATTGATAAAAAACAAAACGCATCAGGTTTTTAATTTTTGCTTATAACTTGCTTATTTGAAATCGCACTCAAAATATTTTTAGACATTATTTGCGTTGATATGTAATTTGTTAATAAATTTTACCCATTTCAATTTGTTTTTTTGACATCAACTTTCTGATTTAAAAAATCTGATCATTTTGTTTTTGTCAGTAGCACTATTCATGGAATAGTTGCTCTTACATCATAGATCATTTTAAGTCATTTAACCAACTCTTTATCTCTAACCATTTACGAGATCCCCATGCTGTTCACGATATCTGGGACATTCTGTTTATGAAGGGAGACATTTTTTTTTCAAATAGGTAAAACCGTTTTATTTAGGTCCTAAACATTCGATTTACGTAAAAGCCATACCTTGTGAGCCAACCAAGACAGCCGAAGAGGGTGGCGATTATGTCACCGATCAGATTGTCTGGTTCGCCTTTTTTTGCGCTGGTGTGTGTGTAGTACCACAGGGGCGGTATTCTCAACTCCTCCTGTTCGGCGATATCACTACCGTTGAACGCGAGAGATGCACAAACCGCTGAGAATCGTATTCCCAACGTCTCCTCTCGCAGGCGCTCCATTCGCGTTCAACGCGAGTGGGTAGACCCACTCCTGTTGGCAAATACCGCTCGCTTTGCACTCAAATCGTAACCTTTGTGTGTGTTGTGAGTTGTTGTTGTCTTCTATTATGGATGATATTAAATTTATAAATTTAATTGAGGACTTAGAACAGGCTGAAAATGATGTGGCCGAACCTTATAATTTAATATTATTAAATTCATTTACATAGGGTTGCCAGAATATCACTTTAAAAAAACATTTTCTCTTTTTTAATTCTGATATTTCTTTTTTTTTTTCATGTAAAAATGTTCACTTTTGTTCTCTTTTTCGGTTACCCTTTTTTGAAATGAGAATGTTTGGTGAAGTTCATTTAATATTCGAACTTAAACTTAATGCATACAATTACAAGAATATTTCTTGTAACTATTTTTATGATGAGTTTAAAAATAATACAGATTTTCTAACGAAAAAAAAACATCGTAACATCTATAACTTCAAAAATTAAATTTAATTAAAAAGGAATAAATGTATGAAAAAAATGTTTCTTAAAGAAAAAGATTTTAATAAATTTAGGTATTTAATGAATAAATATTTTTTTCTTATTAGTAATATGGAAAGGAATCTAAATAACCGATTTTATTGGGTAGAAGGCTACTTTATACTAGGAATGTTAGTTTATTAGGACGTGATTTCTCCAACCAAAGAAACTAATTTTCAATGATTTATATTATATTTATGAATATATATGTAAATAATTTTACTGATATATGTGTAATTAGAAATAATATATAAGAATAATCTATTTTTTCTACAATTGTGCAATTTTTTTCTTTTAAAATATGTTTTTCAGTTAATTCCGCAATGTTCTCTTTTTTGATTTGTATTGTTCTTTTTATACATTCAGGATTTCTGGCAACCCTACATTTACACAATTAAATGTCGATGAATTTCGAAAAAAATTTAGACTTTCGAGGGATACTCATTCCAATACATTTTACATACTATTTAAATTTGTAGTAATTACACTCCATTGCTTTTGGGCATCGTTATATGTAAAATTTTGTGAAAATTTGCCACTTAATAATTAACTATTCTCCCAAGAATTTCTACTAATGCTGCTTTCTGCTGCTCCGTTAATTTCCCCATAATCAATCAAAACAAAAACCACAGAACATTCAAAAACTGGCGGCAAAGTGACAGCCCATGCAAAATTCCAATGTTGCAACATCTACCCACTCGCGTCGAAGAATTGCAAAGGCAGGGGTATTATGAGAATACAGAACGACCGCTTCACTCGCATTGACGAAGCTCGCTTTCATGAGCACTGCTGTTCAAAGCGAGCGAGTTGAGAATAGCGCCCCAGGAGTTCAACAAAACCGCGATCCGTCAAGTGTTGGTATATTTAGCAGGCTCGTTAGAATGGTGGACTGCTTTATGTTCGGTTCCCAGTTTTGTTCGCTAATCTGGACGCGGCTTTAGCGTTTATGAGATCCCCATGCAGTTCACGATAACTGGGACATCTTTTACGGCGACTATTTAAATGAGCAATAGCTAAAATAAAACGTGCATTAATTGTGAGCATTTAGTAAAGTAATTGTGCATTTAGTAAAATAATTGTGCATTTAGTAAAATATTTGTGCATTAAAAAAATTATTAGATCATTACAAAAATGTGCCATAAATAAGTTTGTTTGTAAATATATAAAAACATTTGAGCAATATTTTAAAAAAAATGGCAGTAGAATAAATGCTTGCGCATTTATAAATGTAGGTGTTCCTTTAATAATATATTTGTACACTTAAATAAATAAATGTGCAATACATTCGTACCTCTACAAAAATATATAAACATCTAAAAAAATATTTGATCATTTGAAAAATTACATTCCCAATAGTTTAATTAAATCACCATTTAAATATTGAATGCGCGCATTCATTAAATTATTTAAACCACCAGAAAAATATCTTGTAACCTAAAACGAATAATATGTGCACCAACTTTGAGATGGGATGTTAGCAACCACCGTAGATGTAGATTATTTGAAGAGCTAGGTGGCTGGGGTGGGGAGGCTTTTGAATGTCCCGCCGTGCAGCTTAATTCGTTTAGCCTCCAGGAACTCCAAGTACCAACAATGGTCTTGAGTCCACAAATCGGGTAATAAAAGATGAATATACTGCTAGGGAAAGATTACCACTTTCTCGATTTTGCTATGTTCTAATGGAAACGGTACAATCTTTTTCTAAAAAGTATGAAAACAATATTAAGGAATTTGCAGACGAGGTTCATTTCGACCTTAAAACATGGACAAGTGCTTATCACTGGGCTCGACTAAACAAGAAAATCGAAGCTGTAAACAATGATTTAGAAGGAATTTACCTTATTCCCGCCGGAGAATACAGCGAGGTAAACAAAGACAATTTAGTGAAAGGGACAGAAAATAACTTCGACGAATATATGAAAAAGAAGGGTTGCTATTACAATTTAACACTACCAATAAAAGATGAAAAATGGAGAGATGGCCGATGTACTTGCCCAAAATTTAAAAAAAAATACATATGTAAACATTTACTAGGAGTTGCAATTAGGTTTAAATATGTTAATGCTCCTCTAGAAGCAAAGAATTTGGCAATAGGAACAAAACGAAAACGGGGGCGGCCATCAAAAGCGAGAAAAGCTATGATCGTTCAATAAAATAAGGCAACTATTTAAACGGGCATTATTTAAATATACATGAACCTTAAAAACGAATACCTTAAGCAATAGAATTATAAATATTTAGGTATATTTGGGTTATAGGCTAGGGGAGATTTTTTTACAGCAAACATTGAATTTATCGACAAAATTTTTTATCATTTGCTTAAAAGATATATTTCTTTCATGCTAAATATTTATTATTATTTTAAATATTTCTAATGCACAAAGTATTCGTTTTAATGCACATGTATATTTAAATAATGCCCGCTTAAATTGTACCCTGATGTTTGTTTGTTATGAAATATTGTTTAATTCCTTTAATAAAATAAATTGAAAAATATTAAACGAGTTTGTTTGTCTTTAAAAATGGTTTAGATGGAGTAAAGTTAAATAAAATATGTTGTAAAACACTTCAAATTCGATCCACATAGGGTGTAAAGTCTAATGACAAAATTTGCTTGAAAGATATATTGATTTCATGCTAAATATTTAATTATTCTATTGCTCAAAGTATTCGTTTTAGGGCACATGTATATTTAAATAATGCACATTATAGTGTTTTTTATTTAAAATAAAATATTTATTTAATGCGCACTTTTTAATACTTTATTGCACAGAAAAGTCGTTTTAGGGCACACTACAAATAAAATATTGCTCAAAGTAACATTTTTTATGTTAAATAGATATATTATTTAATGCTAAATATTTATTGTTCTATTGCTCAAAGTATTTTTTTTAGGGCACATGTATATTTAACTAATGCACGCTTAAATCGCACCCATCTTTTACCTAAGTACTAAAATATCCCTTTCACACCACAATCCGTCCAGACTGACGTAACGCTTACAAAATAGATGGCGCTGATTTTGAGTGTGAGTGAAGCGCGAGTGTACGTACAGTGTGAATCTACCTTTAGTTTACCTTCGGGTAATATAAGGGTCCCATTTTGGTCTAACCAATCAACTTTTGCTATTCCTGGAGGCACAACCATCAACACATATTCTAGATACCAAACCATCTTGAAAAGATGACGCAATAACGGTTTTAAGAAGGTGTCGGTGTAGTTCTTGTTCCAAGCTACCAATTTTATCCACAAGGAGTTTCTTGGGGTTGTTTGTTCCAAGCGGTATAGGTTAAACAACCAGTGATTCCATTCCCATGGAGGAATACTTGGCACGTTAGGGCAATCGTCGACACAAATTAATGCAACCGCTTGCCCCTCTTCGTTGAACACACATAAGGACGTTAAACACTTGCTTCTGCAATGAACAAAAGCGAAACTTTAGACAGGGTTTTACACGTTTACTGCAGAGCTTATTTTCCTGGTGTTGAATCCAACGCAGGTGAGAGTTTGTCAATATTGGAATCATACCCAATAGGAATTACATCCAATAAGAATGTATAGTTCAAAATTATTATGCGTGTGCATACTCACGCTGCCGGTCATCTATGACCACCACGGCGTAGGAGCGTACCAAAAGTAAATTTACATCTAAAAATTATGTAAGGTTAAAAAAAATAATTTACTCGGTAAAACAGTTAATTTCACAGTAAATAGGTACATTAGAATTTCAACTCCCACAAGCAACCAGTGGCGGAGTTGTAGGGGTTCAGTTTCAATAAATTTTATAAAAAACTAGTACGGCCCTGTTCAACATCAAACTCGAAATTGTTTTTGGGTAGAACATTTTATTCTAAACAAAAAGTGTCTCTAGACTTTTCTTCGTATCTACCACCGTTTGGCGCGAAATTTGATTTATTTTATTATTCTCGCGAAAAACTTGCTCATAAGTTCTATCTAAAAATATTGCGCAAAGCTGAAAATGGCAAATTGCAGAACAAATGCTCATTAATCGTTAATTTAGTAAAACTTCTTCCATCATTATAAGCATGTTTTGTTATTAAAAACTGCAAAAATTGGTAATTACTTCTTTATTTCGAATATTAGCGATATTTTTAGATCGAATCTATGAGCAAATTTTTCGCGAGAATAGTAAAATAAATCAAATTTCGCGCCAAACGGTGGTAGATACAAAGAAAAATCGGAATACACTTTTTGTTTAAAATAAAATGTTACACCGAAAAACTATTTCAAGTTTGATTTTGAACAGGGCCGTACTAGTTTTTTATAAATTTTATTGAAACTGAACCCCCACAACTCCGCCACTGGTTGCTTGTGGGGCTTGATATTCCTACCGAATGTGGTAACATGTAAGGTGGTGCTGTATACCAAATTTGGTTTAAATATATCTACTGGTTGAGACACGGTTAAACATTATCGTTATTTTTTCGAAAATTTCAACACCCTGTATCTTTAAAAAGGAGGCGTTTATGAACCCATGTTGATATGGAGTATTCGTTTTAAAATAAGTTTTGTATCGACTGTTAAAAGTCCTACAAAAAAAGTGGACCACCCTGTAGATTACAAACGCAGGCAAAGCTGCCGTCGATTTATCTGATCAAATGTCTGCATATTGCAACCCACTGAGAAAAACTAAAATGGTATAGAAAACTTGCAGTTGAGCTTTTAACACTGTATAAAAACTAGGAGTAACACGTAATAAATCTATTACAATTGTTGAATTTAGAAAAGAATTAATTACGCATCTGACTCAGTGTCAAAATGAACCTCCTCGCCCGTTTCCTCCGTAGTTTTAAGGCCAAGACTGCGTCACGAAGGAGGGAGAAGCGTGTAAAGTTAGAAAATATTGCAAAAATTGTTACAAACATAATTTCATAATACATGGTAGAACGGTAGCAAAAAATAGAACCAAAAAAGTGACAACATTTTGTGCCGATTGTGATGGCAAACCACACTTTTGTCTACCGTGTTTTAACAAATTACATCGCTTTATTTCTATTTGATTTTTGTAATACTTAAAATAAAAATTTTGACATGTTCGTGGCTGCACCTATTGTTTTTAACCATTAGTTTCATATTAATTACATTTATAAAATCATAAACGCTTTTATTTGCGTATTTTACGCATTTTTATTGAAGTCGGTTGCGCCGGTCATCTATGACCACCACGGCGCTACTGGAAGTTACAGTGCCGGTCATGTATGACCACAACGGCGGTAAACGTGTTAAAAATCATTACCAGCTCGATTATTTCATTTGTTTTTGGGTGGCCTATCTCGCTTATTATCCGAGATAGAAAAAAACTAAGTACGCCGTCTAGATTTTTTTTTTTTTTTGAGGGAAATTCATTGCCGTAAACAAACTTTTGATATCTTTTTTAATTTTCAAAATATAACCAAAAACCGATTTTTGGCACTTCAAAAATGTTAAATATCTCGCTTAACCTTTGTTTACACGGAAAATTTTACCACCTTAAACTCTTTAACCTTAAAAACTTTGTGCGGTTAAATCGCTATCACGGATTCGCTAAACTATATTATAGAATCACAGAAATGTTAGGTAATGGTTATGGTATTATGCATATTTTGTGATATCATTGTCCTTATTTGGCATACAATTATTTGTAACAAAAAATAACCAGTTATGCCTTTTATCTGCGTTAATGACTTCTAATAAGCAAAAAGCGTAAAAAGATTTCTGGTCGTTTTTTGTAAACTATGAACACTTATATTATTTGATTACGAAAATTTTCTTACAAATAATTGTATGTCAAATAACGGATTAAATACACATTTTAGAGAAATTTATTACTTAACCAAAGAAAATATTCTAAAAATATTTGCTAATAAGTGAACAATATTAATACATTCCTAACATATTTATTATTACCTATTTTTTTAATTAAATCCCTTTAATAGTAATTTCATGCGGTTTACTTACGTGCTTCCAAGGAAAAGGGACAAAGACAATTATTTACCATGCCGATTAGGATTTGTTTTAAATAAAATATTTGTTTTTGCAATTTTTAACAACAATTGTTTCAAAAAAGTCCCAAGTATACATTGTCGAATTCAGAAAAAAAAAAGCTCTACAAATACGCGTTAAAATCAGATATAGCGTGCATAAGAAAAAATTGACCTGATGATGGTTTTAAAAAAACGAAACGTCGCACGGAAAATATATATTGGGGATTCTGATTCCTTGCAAAAAGTGGCCATGAAAAAGTTTTTACAGAAATGAAATTCGAAATCAAATGAAAAAGTTACGGGCAAAAAACAAAAATCCACTTTTTTACTTTTTTTCGTGTATCTCAAAAATTAAAAGAGCTAGATAAGTTCTGTTTGCTTCAAATTATTAAGCACCTGAATATACAACTTTGCCCTAATTTAACCGAAGTCGTAACTCTTACCGTTTACGAGATCCCCATAGTGGCCCTCGAAAAACGAGAACCCTGTATATCTGTTTAATGTTTCTGCAGAGGTTATTAAGCACTTATATCAATTTTGGGCCTGTTAATTCTTCTTCCGTATTGTGATTTTTAATTTGAATCAAACTGTCTTGTGGTATTAAGCTTTCAACTCTTTTAAGAAATTCCTTATTCTTTGAAGCTGTTGGTTAGAAAATCGAAACTGATAGCTACCAATTTGTCATAGGCTCACTAGTAACACATCAGAGAAGTCTACGTTTACTTTAAAATACCTAATTTGGATAGTGTCCAACACTGGAACTTTGTAATCCAATATTGAACACCGATCCTTAAAAACGCAAATTAAGAAAATTTTGAATAGGAACGCCGTAGGCCGTAGTAGTAGTCTAACACATGTCTAAATAACAGAAAACTAAATAAAAAGTATGCAATGCACTTAGTAACAAAATAAAACCCTATCATCTGGACTTACCTGCCTTAACAACAATCATTACAAAACACACTTTTGGTCGGTGCGAGGTTAAGTATCATTGGTGCGAATTTTTTTTGCAAACCAAATGTTCTAACAAGGGGGGGTCACGATACGTTGTCGCTAAAATTTGATTAAGGCTGTGTTTATTGCAACAAGGACATCAAAACTAAACGTTTTCCAGAGTTATACGTGCCACTGGCCATTTACTTCGGAAAAATGGGGGAAAAACCGAAAAATTGGTATAAAAAGGTCATTTTTGCGATCGCATTGGCCATGAAACCGTCAGAGACAAAATCGAAATTCTTCTATTTACCAATGCGCGCATCCTTTGCAAGTGAAATGGTGCAAAGTTTTTGAAGAAATCCTGAACGTTTCCGGAGAAAAACGTCAAAAACGAAACCCCTGCATAAGCGTTATGATTTGAGAAGTTGTCATCACTGTGTAACTATATCTATGCGACTTGCATAGGCGTTTAACGTAGGTAAAACTGTTTTTACAAAGGCCTCGTTTTTCGCGTTTTTCTCCGAAACCGTTCAAGATTTTTTCAAAAACTTTGCACCATTTTACTTACAAAGGATGCGCGCATTGGTAAATAGAAAAGTTTAGATTGTGTTTCTGACGGTTTCATGGCCAATGCGATCGCAAAAATTACTTTTATTATTTAGCTTTTCAGTTTTTCCCCTATTTTGATGTTCTTGGTGCAATAAACACA
The DNA here is from genome assembly GCA_947652605.1 of Elmis aenea. Taxonomy (NCBI): domain Eukaryota; kingdom Metazoa; phylum Arthropoda; class Insecta; order Coleoptera; family Elmidae; genus Elmis; species Elmis aenea. The sequence continues at coordinate 26,885,281 of OX393583.1, read as the reverse complement.
GCCTTTTTCCCAGTGTTCCAATATTGGAACATTTGAATTAGTGAACTTTATTTCCTGTATTTACAAAAATAATGCTCTGTTTATGATTCGTCAGAGAAGACGTCTGGGGAAATATGTTACAATATAATTTTGTCAGTGCAAACTTGTTTGTGTAAAAAAAGCGCGCCAAGTTTTAGTTCACTTGGCTGCAAAACATGTCAAATAAAAGGTAAGATTTTTATTACGCTAATATAACTTATTTGAACGTGTTTCTATTGCGAAGTAATCTTTTATTATTATAAAACATTTGTACATACTAGTTTGCTTAAAATTGTTTTTGCTTTTTTTTTAAATTTATAAATAAAAACATGTTCCATAAATGGAACACCGGGAAAATAATTGCACTAAAATGGGAGTTTTTTATAGACCTGTTACTACAACAGAACTTTTAGAAAGTATAGAAGATGAACATTTTTGGAAGGAAGTAGAGAATGTAGATGTATTTATCACACCTCCTAAAGATGGCAGAAACAGCGAAGAAGATAGTGATGATAAAAATGAAGAAGGAGACATAAATCATCTCAGTGGACGTCAACTAGAAGCTGAACCAGTAGCTATCATTCAGACTAAAATAGGAACTGTTCATTTAGGAGAAATAAGAGACAATGAAGATGATAATATTCCACTCTCCGAGTTACAAAAAAAATTAAAATAGAATTTGGTCAAGATCATATGATCTACAGCAAAAATTTTTACCTTTTGTTTCTCTGAAGCAACCACAAAATATACCATCTGATTCAGTAGACTGTTTCGAACTAATTTTTGATAATGAAGTTCTACAATTCAACTGTTGCAAAAGCAATGAGTCGAAATCGCTTTGAAGATATAAAAAAATATTGTCACTGTTCCGACAACGATAATCTTACGACATATGACAAATTTAGCAAAGTACGGCCTTTAACTAATTTATTAAATGATCGATTCATCAAATATGCCCACTTTCCTGAACACCTGAGCATAGATGAAGGCATAGTGCCATATGAAATAGATTTGCTGCGACTGGAGGAGGAAGACCAAAATCGTCAAAGGAAATATCCAGCAGAGTACCTGACGCTGTTGGATATGATTGTGCAAATCATTGGATGATTCCGGCAAAAAATTCTACAAGATCATGTGAAAAATGAAGCAAATTTAGTGAAATTATAATTATTTTGTAAAATTTACATTCTTTTGATTTTCTTTCACAATAAAAAAAAAATTTAAAAATGGTTATTTAAATTTTACACCTCGAATTTTCCCAGTGTTCCATATTTGGAACACACAAAATAAACAATTTCAAAAATAGCGACATTCAAAAAATTAATAAAATCTGTTTTTTTATGTTATTCTCAATTAAATTTGACCAAGTGTTAATAAATTTTTACTAAAAAAATAATTCGGGAAAAAATGGGTTAATCAAATTCTAGCGACAACGTATCATGACCTTCCCTGGTAAGTAAATCAAACGAGAACTAATAATGTTGTACAGATGTGCAGTATTCTAATGGTATCAATAAAAGAGATAGAAAATGTCTCAAATTCTTACTTTTGCAATTTGAAATCTCACGTGTCCAACATTGGGTGCATGTCCACCACTGGTGTCATTAACCTACATAAAATCGCACATTTTTTACTATATCTTTTTTTTTGTTCGCTTAAAGTAGGTGGATTTCTAGGGGGGCGCTGAGTAATTCATTTTCTGAAAAGGGGCGGTAGGACAAATAGGTTTGGGAACCTATGCATTACACACTCGTCTGCGTGGTACGTGACGTTAATGATAAATCAGTCAAACGGGATAGTCCCCATTTTTACACTTGAAACTTAGGTATTTCTTTTACAATTTTCTAAGAACCAAGAAATATAAGTTTATAATACTTTGTTACTTAATTTAGACAAATAAACTTTCCCTAATTAAATGATTAAAGATTATTATATGCGACCGTTACAGGACCCTACTTGGGAGATTCGAGTTTAATTTTTTCATACAATAATCTTTCAAGGCTACAAACTCTTAAGCTACTTACAACAATTCTTGTAAATCCACATCCCCAAATAAATTTTGAGAACTCTTATCAATCAGGCTTTCTAAATATTCTTGATCACTATGTGTTACCCTTCTGCAAGAACCCAATGGACTCACTGTTTTTTTTCCTAATAAGGAACGCAATACGCTCTGCTTTGCATCTCCTGTTTTGTTTGACATTTTTGACAAGTAAACTTCAACCACGCGGCTAATTTGATTTCAAAAAACCAAATTTGCTCCAGGGCTGTGGAGTCGGAGTCGGAGTCGGAGTTTAGAAGGAATTTCTGGTCAGTGGAGTCGGAGTCGGAGTCGGAAAAAATGTACCGACTCCGACTCCGGGTACAACAAAAAATTGCGAGATAGTCCTTTGCCGCAAAATTTAAGCTCAAATTTTAAATAATTTTTTTATATTTCTTTTTTTTTTTCTTATATTGCACATCATAAAATGTCTTAGTATTTAATTTTGTCGGAGTCGGAGTCGGAGTCGGAGTCGGAGTCGAACTACTAAAATTATCAGGAGTCGGAGTCGGAGTCGACTTTTTTTTTACCGACTTCGCAGCCCTGATTTGCTCTCCCTTGCAACTAAATAGAAACTCGGGCACTACCACAAAAACAAAAGAAAAGAATACGGGCACAGAAAATAAGATTTCTGAGAAGAATAGAGGGATGTAGACTTATCGATAAAATCAGTACCGAAAAAATTCGAAAAACCTAGGAGTAACAGATAATAACAAAAAGATGGAGACGAATTAATTAAGATGGCTTGGACATCTACTACGAATGGCAGAAAGTAGATATGCGAAAATAGGATGGAAAATGATGATGGAGGGAAAAGAAATAGAGGAAGACCAAGAATAAAAAATGGGAAAAAGAAGTGAGGCAGAGACTAGAAGAAAAAGGAGTCAGCTGGAGAGATGTGCCACAATTAGCTAACGATAGGAAGGAGTGGAGAAACTTAATACAGAAATAAAAAAGCATACTTCGACACCGAAAGGTACAAGAGGAACCGGTTAAGAAGAAGAGATAATTCTAAATTCCCTTTACTGTTCTTAAGAATCGCATTTCTGCTGTTTATATTTTATTCCTGTCTTGTTGTGTGGTAACCCAAGTTTCGCTGCCGAACATCAGAGTTGGCGTGGCAATTGTTTTTATACAGGGTGTCCCAATTATACACCGCCAAAAAGTAGGTGCATATTCCTGAATGAAAATGGTTGTCAAATATTTTGTTATCCGAAAATGCTTCCTTTCAAAGTTAGAGACCTCCAAAGTTGCAAGAAAAAAATCAAACAATCGATTACGTCCTAGCGGTTTAAGCTAGAGCTATCAAACTTGGCCGAAATGTTTAAGTGTTTCCCATTGACTTTGTGGGATAATTAGAAAAAAAACACGTAATTGGAAGTATGATTTATAGTCAGGTCATCCGCCTAATTATGAACAAGCCTTAAGTCAAGCATGACATTAGCCAACCAAGTTTAGTAAAAAAAATATTTGAGGTGTATAAACAGAGTTTGTCGATGCATCTTTAGCGCTAATTTTCTCGAGAATGGCTACGTTTACAGCAAAAAACAAAGAGAGACGAATTTTTTCCTCTTAAGTCGTACTTTCTTATGGACGAATGACATTTTCAATTTTATTCCAGAGAAAAAAATTCTGAAGATGGTAAGCGGATGACCTGACTATAAATCATACTTCCAATTACGTGTTTTCTTTCTAATTATCCCACAAAGTCAATGGGAAACACCTAAACATTTCGGTCAAGTTTGATAGCTCTAGCTTAAACGGCTAGGACCTAATCAATTTTTTTTTTTCTTGCAACTTTGGAGGTCTTTAACTTTGAAAGGAAGCATTTTCGGATAACAAAATATTTGAGAAATGGTCATCATTTTCACTCAGGAATATGCACCTACTTTTTGGCGGTGTATAATTGGGACACCCTGTATAACTTTATTCTAGTTTCTTTTCGTATCTTGTTCAGCGTTTTATTTATTCTATGTCGTTATCTTTCTCGTAGCTTATATCTGTTCCTAGATAGCAGAAGTGTGATACTTGTACAGGGTGGGCAAATTTCGTTGTTTTCATAGGGCATCTCGGTAACTATAAGAGGTATCAAAAAACGGACCGCGCATCCTCGATCTCTTTTTTCGAGAAAAAGTTAATGGTGTAAACTAAAATTGGTTATCGTCTTTTGTTTTTGAGTTATCGCCGATAACTCGATTTTTCGATTTTTGACTATATTTTGCTTGTTTATGAAAATAAACAAAAATAAATTTGACGTTCCACAGGCACTTTTTTGATAAGAATGCAGTGGCGTAGACAATTTAAAAAAAAAAACCGAAATTCGAGTTGTGATATAAAGTTGTATTTTTTTAAACGGAACCCATATTTGGCTATGACTTATTTAAATTCCTTATTTTTTTGTCATTCCAAATATATAAGGGTTGATGTACTTATTTTCAATAATACGCAAGTTACGAAGGTTTTTTAGTTTTTTTTTTAAACAAAATTATAGTAGGCTGTGAAAACAAAAACAAAACAAGGTGTGAGACCTTTTAAAACTCATTTAATACGAAGGTTTTGTAATTTGTTGTTGTGGTAACATTATAATATATTATGTATCTAATACAAACAGGCTAGGACGAAAACGTACGTTTTGACCGAGGTGCATATTACATTTTTTGTGCGATCGAATCAAAAACAATTAAATTTTTAGTATTTTTCAAAAATATAGGTTAGAAACTACGTGACATTCTGTCACTGACAGATGATGGCGTATGCTGCTAGTGGTGGAAACGTACTTGCATAATTCTGTACATAATTTAAATAACCTTTTTTGGGCGATTGTAATGTTTTATTCATAAATTTAAACATTAATTAATTATTAATTACATAACGTGTACCATATCATATATTTATTTATTAATACATAGTATAATTGACAGTATTCAGTAACAGTATCAACACGAAAATATTAGGTTATAAAGTACTTGACAGTTAACAACCTAAAGACCTCTACGTCACTACCCTTAGCGGGGAAGCCATAATCTCAGAGAACTTATATTCAGACACGCACATGCGCTTTCCGTTCTGCTTAATGCAAATGATCTTTTTCGTACGCTGTAGCGGCCGAAAAAACTTTTTCGGCCGTTGCTAAGGATAGGGCTGGAAATGCAGTACTTTATGGTTGCTAACGCGTCCGTCAAACAACTGTTTCTAGTAAGATCGCTCAAAAAAACATATTTATTTGACACACAAATACACACGTCAGCAAGTTACAAAGCTAAAAAGTTAAATGTGGTGTAACTACAGATATCAATTAATTACTGTATGTTTTTCAATTAAAAAAAAAAACACCTTAAAGCAGTGGTTCCTAAATTCACAGAAAGAAGCAGAGCTAGAGGCGGATTTAAGATTTTGCCGCCTGAAGGCTAAGAGCTTGTTATCGTCTTATTGATTTTTATATACAAGGTTGTCATGAAAAAACACCCAATTATCCTCATGCCAACGGGCGGCAAATTTTAATCTCTTAGTTTTAAACACCACCTAGTGGAGGGTAGGTACATCACAAATCTACGTCATAAAGGATGGTTATCACTCTGCGGTAGATATGGGTAATTTAAAAAATACATATGTATTTAGATGAGTTTACCAAAAAATTGCTACCCCATAAAATTTTCTGAACTTTTTTGTAACTCTTAAAATAAGAGAACTTTGCTCTTGCGAATATTGTCATTTGAACTTTTTTTTATCTTAAAATTAGTTTTAGGCCATGCATCAAGTTTGATCAGAAATTGAATTTTTTGGAAATCGACTTTTTTCCCATTTTTCGCACACTTTTTTAAAGGCCATGTAGTTTCAACTTCCTTCAAGTTTTAGTTCGTGTATTGAAACAGCAGAGCAGATGGAGCCCGCAACGGGATGAGATTAGTTTTCCCCTCGTTCGATTGTATGACCCAATAATCTCTTCCATTTATATTCTTCTTGTTTCCATTTGGGTAATTGTACGGTGCTGCAAACAGGGTGTGATATGGTGGCGGAGGAGGGCGAAGTGCAAAAGCCTCCTTGGGGGTGGATACTATAGTGAAACTACCACGTTGTGCCCATAGCCTAATCAAAATTTCACCAAGGAACACCATCATGGCCACCAAAAAACCACCGCCTACTATATAGTATGTTAATAAGAGGTCCGTATTCCGGAGTTGACGCTCTTTGCTTCGGAGATTCAAGGGACATATTTGGGCATTGGGTAGCTTGTCTCTCAACCAGTACTTAACTATGCCTGCTTCCACAAGATGTTGCAATCTGGAACAAACCAAATAGTCAGTGAAAATGGAATCGATTTCGTTCTAATTTTAAGACTGTTTATCGGCATGAGAGGATGAAATGAATAGTTTTTTGACCTAGCCCTTAGAGAAAAAAATGTCCATACTTGACCTACTGTATCGAAAATTCGCGAGAAATGGTTCTGCATTTCCTATCTAAACGAAATGTGCTCTATATTCCAAACTTTAAAATTACGTTTCTAAGAACAATCAAAAACATGGAACGTATCTAACTTTTTCTTTTATTTGTTATAAGTTTTAAACCTGGTTTATGGTGCTTTTTACTTAAGAGTAAATACTGGCTAGTTGTTCTCGATAGCAGCGTCGCCGATGTCGATGAATAGACACACTCTTGAGAGTAAAGCGGCGAGCTACTCTCCGAGTAGCTCGAGTAGCTCAAGTCGAAATGCGCTGTCAACCCTCTCCACGACTATTTTTATAATTTTAAGGTCTGAATATTTAACTGGAAACTGAGATTATACGAGGGTTGCCTTTTATATTTCGGGATTTGGCAACCCTGGTATTGCAATCTGTCAACTGACAGCTCTATCGTAAAGTTAGACGTTTTTGAGGTTATACGTACTCAGAACGTTTTGACATACGAGCGCTATTTGTGTTGTTTACACTAAGTTAAAAGATTCATCTGCCCCCAAAAATGGAATTAAATCGTGAACATTTTCGTGCGATTTTTTTTTACAACTTTCGACGTGGATTAACTCAGCAGCAGTGCATGAATGAACTTAATTCAACTTTTGGCGATGAAGCTCCATCAAGGACCAGTGTTTATCGATGGTATGGTGAATTCAATCGTAGTCGGAGTTCACTCCAAGACGAATTTCGTGAAGGTCGTCCAAAATCAGTTGTTGTTCTGAAAAACATTGATCCTGTGCGCGAACTGATATTGCAAGATCGTCATGTGACCTATCGTGGGATAGAGACAAACTTAGGCATTAGTGGGACCAGCATACACTCAATATTGCATGAACATTTAACTGTCAAAAAAATTTGTTCGCGTTGGATCCCACACAATTTGTCTATCGCTCAAAAAAAGGCTCGTGTCGATTGGTCGAAAGAAATGCTCGAAAAATACGATCGCGGTGCTTCAAAACACGTCTATGACATCGTGACAGGTGATGAATCGTGGATTTACGCGTATGAGCCCGAAAGTAAACAGCAGTCGACTGTATGGGTGTTTCAAGATGAGCCAAATCCAACAAAAGTTGTTCGCGCACGAAGCACTTCCAAGCAAATGGTCGCATGTTTTTTCGGAAAAACTGGACATGTCGCAACCGTACCACTAGAACAACGCAGAACAGTCAATTCTGAGTGGTACACAACAATTTGTTTGCCAGTTGTCTTCCAAGAAATCAGGAAAACCAACCGCCGAAGACGGATCACTCTTCATCACGACAATGCGAGCTCTCACACATCTGCTCAAACAACTGCATTTTTGAGCACCCAAAACATCGATTTGATGAGTCCTCCGCCATATAGTCCTGACCTTTCACCAAATGACTTCTTTTTATTCCCATACGTAAAAAACAAACTGAGAGGTCAACGTTTTTCGACACCTGAAGAAGCGGTTGCTGCATTCAGAATGCATTTTTTGGAGATACCTCAATCAGAGTGGAAAAAGTGCTTCGACAATTGGTTCAAACGCATGCAAAAGTGTATAGATATTCATGGGGAATATTTTGAAAAACAAAGTGATTTTCGATGATTAATATTTGTTTTTGTTCTCTAATCCCGAAATATAAAAGGCAACCCTCGTATTATATATTTTTAAAGGAAAAAACTTCGTGAATCTAAAATAGTTCAACAAGTTACTCAAAACATTAAATTAAAGAACGTTTGACCGTTGAAAATTCGCTGAGCGCCGCTAAAACAATCGCTTTGCCGTGACGATTGCATTTCACGAAATCATTCATAACTCGAAAACCGCTGAACCGAATATAAATATCCTTATACATCGAAGAGAGCAAGGTTTGTTTCACTATTTGCGAAAAATGCGCAATAATAAATTTCGAAATGGCTCCGCAAACGCGTACAATTTTTGTGCAATTTTGTCGAAAAAAAAAAACGCATTTGCCGTTGACATTGCCTCTTTTCACGAAATCGTTCATAACTCTATAACCCGTTGACCGAATTTAAATATCCTTATATTTTTGAAGAGAGGACAGATTGCTTTACGATTAGCGATAAACTCTCAATTTGAAACGCCGAATTGGCTTCGCATAAAACAAAAAACTTGATGAAAATTTCGGGTTAAATTCTTTGTTTGCCACGTCAAGTAGCAAACCCCGAGAAAATCGTCCATTGCTCGGTAAATAAGTGTCCAAGTGACGTGTAGGCCAGCGTTTTTGGTCACCTCAGCTGAATTGTTTTTAATATTAGCTACTTACGTCGCGTCGAAGAGTGGGAAGTAAGGAAACTGCGACGAATATCCAAAAGCCCGTGGCAGTGTCAGAACAGACCATGACGTGATAACAAAAGTGCATCGCTCTTCTTCGGCAATCCCTGCTTTAACTTTGTCTTGGTAATCCTTGAACATCATGTGCTCTACGATCGGTTTTTCCCCAATGTACATGTAGTTCCTCTGCTTGACATAGTTGTCGAGTATAACTTTCTGCTCGTCTTGGATGAAGCGGCCAGTGGAACCTTTAAGATCCTTTGATAATTCTTCGCCCTTAAAATTAACGAAGCGGTTTAGGCCTACTTCAGATCAGTTGATTTTCTGAACAAACGCCGGATAAAAAATTACAGGTGTTCTAACCACGAAAGAATGCAATAAAAAATAACTAAGAGAGAGATTTAAAAAAAAAAAGCTTACTTAAATCGTTCAACTTACGTTGATAAACGCTTCTTCAATTGCGTTCCCCTTTCCACTAATCCAGTTGTAATGTTTCGTGCCGATATCAGTCGCTTTGTTGATAGGCAGAGTAAACTGGGACAGTGTCAAAAACGCCGTCAAGTTGGCCGTGTAAAACGCTGTTAAAATTGTTATGAATAACCACCAGGTTGCAAAGAGAATTCGAGTTGAATCTGAAATTTTAAAAGATATATTTGCAACTCTTCAGACAGCGGTATGCACAGTCGTTCGCCGGAGGAGCCGCCGGCAGCCCTCCAGTCAGCTCTGCGCCAAGCGCCCGCCAAGCGCGCGCCAAACACTTTGATTGCAGAGACAAATTTTGGCTGGAGAGATCCCCGGCGAAGCGTTGGACTAGCGTACATGTAAACATATCACTCTAGCATGCGCAGAATAGCAATTAGCCAATTTGATAACGTGATAAAACTTTGCTTCAGTATCTAGCATGCGGTAAATGTCCGACAGTTTTTATAGCTTCAAAGCAAAATTCATTTCAAACGCAATATTTGATGTCAGCGCTGTTAAACGAAATATAGTAAGTAATAAGGTTTTCCATATTAACTACCTCTCGAACTACTTAGCAAAGGGATAAGATCTTTGTTGGTCCCTAGAAAAGTGTCTATACCCAAAATCTTAATTTTCTTTATTAATAAGAGTTGTTTAAGATGTCCTTATAATTTCCAGTAAAACATGCATTGCAAGTTCTTTGTAAATTGTAGTTTATTACCGTTGTGTACATACAGTGATGTGCATAATAATAGCTAATTATAAAAAATACATTTAAACCAAAATAAATATTGAATTTTGTCGTTTCTTAATTCATTTTAAATGTTTATAAACAATTTTAATAATGATAAGAAAATAACGTAAGAAATAATTGAAATTTTATAATATTTAAATACATTAACCCCAAACGAGTTATGTATTTCCATACAATTTACTAACTTTCGATACAATATGATTTTTTATAACTACCTACATAGTTAATAAAATGGTTAATAAAATTACTGTTATAGTATTTTGACTGATTTCTAACCGTTACAAATCCGGGAAACCGGAACATCAGGTAATAAGTAGCTGCTAGCCTTCGGACCAATGTGCTCGGTTCTACAAGACGTCGCGTCGTACCTCCACGGCTGGCGTACCCGATCCAATTTTTTTTTTTGTGAAAACATGATGTGCTCTTAAAAAACTAAAAGCAGATTCGTAATCAGCGCCACCGAATTAGTAAATAACAACAATCAAATTCAAAACAAAAAAATCATGTCGGCCTGTTGTTTATTGTTTTGAACTAAAAAAAAATCACATATTTTATAATTTTTTTTGCACGTAATGTGAATCGTTTTTGAGCAATCTATATTATTTGAAAATATCGGCAGGTACAAATCTCTAAAAAATATTAATAATTTTTTTACCTGTCATGGGACTGAGTGTAGTTCCCTGTTTCAAAAGTGCCCCATAAACGAACCAAACGCAGGAGTACATGCCGTAGACAGTAGGCCGGTCGTATTTGCAAATTTTTGCGTGAAGGCGTATTATTAGATGTATCAGCGGACCGACGACCACGAGTGACAGAAGGATTAACAGCCACACCTGCCAGGTGAAGGGTGCCATGAGACCTGAACCCGTAGCTGACTCAGAGGGCCTCTTCATCAGGACAACCCACTCCCCAATGTCGAGAGTGGGGGAGTATCTGATGTATTTCCAAAAAGCTGGGACTACGGGCAGAAAAGTTGCCGCTACATCAGCGTCCTGTTAAAAAACATTTTTATATGCACTTAGCTAGAGCCACTGACATTTCTCTTGAAATAAGATATAGAGATTAGGTTAAATCAACTAAAAGTTACAAATAACGTTGGTTCCAGCAAGACTATTTACGGTCCGATGAACTAACAGGGATATGCGCAGCGTGTATGTACAGTGTGGTCTATTTTCGATGCCCATACAGGGTATCTCGGTTATTATCAGAGATAGAAAAAAAGTAAATACATAAACTTGATTTATTTTTTCGAGAGAAATTTATTGCCGTAAACAGATTTTTGATATCTTTTTTAATTTTCGAAATATAGCCAAAAACCGATTTTTGGCACTTTTTAAAAATGTTAAATATCTCGTTTAAACGAGAAGATAGAAAAAAACTTTTATGACATTTTTCGCATGATTTTTGTGCTTAATAAGATAGCGATGTTCAATTGTTTTTTACTCATATTAATGCCGATATATTACACCTAACTTTCTTATTTTAAATGGCAACCATAGGCAAATTATATATTTTTGAAAAGCGCAAAAAATAAGCTTTCGATTCATGTCAAAAGCCAACTATGGTTGTCATTTAAAATAAGAAAGTTAGGTGTAATATATCAATATTTGTATGAGTAAAAAAAATTGAACATCGCCATCTTATTAAGGACAAAAAACCATGCAAAAAATGTCTCTAAAGTTTTTTTCTATCTTCTCGTTTAAACGAGATATTTAACATTTTTGAAAAGAGCCAAAAATGGTGTTGGCTTAATTTCGAGTATCAAAAAAGACATCAAAAATGTTAAATATCTCGCTTAAACGAAAAGACAGAGAAAAACTTTAAAAACATTTTTTGCATGGTTTTTTGTCCTTAATAAGATGGCGATGTTCAATTTTTTTTTACTCATACAAATATTGATATATTACACCTAACTTTCTTATTTTAAATGACAACCATAGTTGGCTTTGACATGAATCGAAAGCTTATTTTTTGCGTTTTTCAAAAATATATAATTTCCCTATGGTTGCCATTTAAAATAAGAAAGTTAGGTGCAATATATCGGCATTGATATAAGTAAAAAACAATTGAACATCGCTATCTTATTAAGCACAAAAAATCATGCGAAAAATGTCTTTAAAGTTTTTTTCTATCTTCTCGTTTAAACGAGATATTTAACATTTTTGAAAAGTGCCAAAAATCGGTTTTTGGCTATATTTCGAAAATTAAAAAAGATATCAAAAATCTGTTTACGGCAATAAATTTCTCTCGAAAAAATAAATCGAGTTTATGTATTTAGTTTTTTTCTATCTCTGATAATAACCGAGATACCCTGTATGGGCATCGAAAATAGACCACCCTGTACACACTTACACAGGGATGCGCAAAAGTATGGAAACAGACAAATATCTAAAACAACATTAAAAGATACTGCAATGAAATTTTGTATCTAAGCGTTATCGTATTTTTCTGATTCGATGAAAATACTGATATTGCAATACGACTTCCGGTTCAACCGAAAACGGACTCAAACTTTGAAATTTGAAATGGAACCCTGTATATTTTACTAATTTTAGATTCCTCTCAAAATTTACTTTAAAAAATGTATGAGGTTATATGGGTCTGAAGTCAACCGTTTTCGTAAAATTTACATTTTCATGAAAATTTTGAGCAATAGAACACTTTCATTTTTTTTAACCATTTAAGTTTTTTAAAGGCAGTAGATTTTCTTTCGTTTGAAAATTAGATGACAATAGATTAATTAATATGTTACGCTAGCTATATTTAAAAAATATTATATATTTTGTTTTTTACGCTTGTTCAAACTCGTGAAACTTTAAACATCGCGGCAATGGAAGTGTTGCTGAACTTACCTCCACTTCACCTTGTGGTCAAATCACAAGACTGAAAAACACCTCCAAAGAGGGGAGACGTAGAGAAGGGCACGCATCCGACACCAAGAATGATCTCGGATAGAATAAACGCTAGCCATTGAGAAAACCTTTGGCATCATAATTCCAACACGGGACCAATGGGAGTGTCAAGAAATTGAGCTAAATGGCCTAGCCTGGTATACAGACGGGTCAAAAACGCAAAATGGCGCAGGCTGTGGAATATGGGGAGCAGCACAACTGAGACGAGGCACATCTGTAAGCCTTGGATAGTGTGCAACCATATTACAAGCCGAGGTTAACGCTATGCACTTATGCGCAGAAACTATTAGAAAGAGATTTTAATAATAAAAGAATCTTTATAGTGTCCGACAGCCAAGTAGCTTTTAAAGCTTTTGGCTCGTCGGAAGTAAACTTAGGACTTGTTCTTCATACGGACACTAAACGTGCTGGGAAGCAGGAATAATCTTAGATTGGTATGGTGCCCAGGGCACACTTATATATAAGGGAACGTGGGCAGAACGCCTCGCTAGAATTGTTAGCGAGACACCTTTCTTCGGGCCAGAACCCGCAGTTGGTACATCCTATGGACCAGCCAAGCGGTGTTTTAATGACATATTAATACAGGGGCATAATGCTCGTTGAAAAAAAGTTGCAGGACAAGCCCAATCTAAGACTATCCTGTCAATGGTCTCCAAAGAAAATACAGAAGAAATGCTCAGGATGAGCAGAGTAGAAATCAGAGCAACCACAGGACTCGTCACAGGACACTGTGGGCTAAACAAAAACCTCTACTTCTCAATTCTCAGAGACCGATATATGCAGAGGATGTGGTGAAGAAGAAGAAACTCCTCTTCACGTACTATACCAGTGTTAAGGATTTACACCCTATCAGCGTACACTTCTAGGGATGGAGAGAGCCGACCAAGAAGAGTTAAGAAAACCTGGAGTTTTTCAAAAATACAGGACTTTTAAGGGGTCATCGCCAGAGGGTACAATAGACCAATACGTCGCAGTACAGGAACCCGAAAGGGGACCACCTCCGCGGAAATAATAATTTTAAAAAAACATCGATAACTCATTTTTTTTTAAATACAACACCCTATTTGTTTTTACATAGTCTTATAAAAAATTTGATTGTCTTTCAAAAACATTAACCATGTTTTATACCTAAAACTGACATATTTTGAGATATCGCGATTTTATTGTATATTAATAGCGAACGTAATTTTTTCCTAGCAAAAGGGATTTATTTCAAATCCAGTGCTAATCCAAAGCAAATAAAAATCACAACTTACATTATTGTGTAGCATCCCGATAATGCCCTCATTTTGACTTCCTAAAACCTCGAGCTCTGGTATTATTACAGAATAATTGAAACCATATTTTTCTGTGAGATAATCCATGAACTCAAAGGCGATGCCCTTTCCTATCCACTGTTCGCCATCCTTAGTTGCATAACTCAGAGGATAATTCTAAAACAAAGGGTGTCTTCTAAAGACATTCTGTAAATTTACATGCAGATTCAGAAATTAAAATTTACGAAGCTATGGCTTTGGAATAAAGATAAAGAGGAGCTACAGCAAAAAACTAAAGCCGGAAAAGAAGTTACGGAACAAATGGCACGAACCCAACACGAAAACGGACATGATTAAGAAAAAACAGATAGCAGCTAAAGCACGAGATATTAAAACTGATAAAAAGAGAGATAAGATAGACAAAATAAAAATAGGAACTTGGTATACAGAAGCAAAAAAGCAAAAGATAGAAGTGGTAGTAGAAGAATTGATAACACATAAAGTAGAGATTTTAGGAATAACAGAAACTAAAAAGAAAGGAAAAGGTATGATCAAAATATATAGAGGATATTGGCTGATTTGGTCGGAAGTAGAAGAGAACGAAAGAGCGAAAAAAGGAGTAGGATTAATAACCTTTCAGGGCTAACGTTTTTAATTTGAACATAAAGGCTAACGTCGGTCTCACAGACCGAAAATAAAATATAACAAAAAAATATGTTTTTTAAATAATTTTAATCTGAAATTTATAAGACATGTAGTAGATTGTATACAGCCTTTTTCGATGCTCACCATTGCTATCTTGGAAACGGTAAGAGATACAAGGTCCGTTAAATTAGAGAAAAGTTGCACATTTTTATGGCGATTAAGAATCTGAAAAGAAATCCTGGATATTTTGATTCGTTTTTGATTTATTACAAAAAAAAACTGAAAAATGTGATTTTAGAAAAATATTATTATCTTCCCTACCATTGACGCTATTTCATTTAAACTTGGTAACTTTATGTTTTTGACCGTCCTGGGTTTAATGACGTCAACAGGAATTTTCTAAGCCTTCTAGATTTCAAGTTGCGATAGTCAACTTTTTTATTTCTTATGGCCGCCATATTGGATTTTTACACCATCAGACAGACAAAAAAATTCGCTTTTCAGATTGGTAACCAACATACCTTTTTTCTTTCAAAAAACTTGTTGAAATTTTAAAATTTGTGTAAATAATTCATAAAATCGAGAATGCTCTGAAAAACAATTGAAACTATGATATAAATAAAAGCTACAGAACATTTTATTGGTCTAATGATAACGAAATTAAAATTGTTGGAAATATATTTAGATGATATGTTAGGCGAATTGCCATTATTAACAATTCAAAATCATCAGTAGTTTCAGCAAGAAGGAGCTGGTCCTCACAACGCCCGCATTGTAAAAGGATATTAATTTAGATGTACGCTTTCACAATTCATGACTTGAAACGTTTGGTCCTGTTCATTGGCCTCCGCGATCGCCATGTTTAAGGCCTATGGATTACTTTTACTTTGATGTTGTTTATGCAACCCTAACGGAAGATATTGAACTTCTTCGCCGTAAAATCAAAAATACTTTCGACTCTATTTCGAGACAAACTATCCTAAAGGCAATAGACGAAATGAATTTGAGGACTAACCACTACGACTACATCATAGGTACATAACGGCGCGCACTTTAAACAATTTAAATAATTATTTATCTGGTGTTTTAAATTTATTGTCATTTTATTAGACCTAAAAAATGTTGTGTCACTTTTATTTATATTATAATTTCAATTGTTTTTCAGAACATTCACGATTTTATAGATTATTTATACAATTTTTCAAATTTCAACAAGTTTTTTGAAAACAAAATGGTATGTTGGTTATCAATCTGAAAAGCTAATTTTTTTGTCTGTCTGATGGTGTAAAAATCCAATATGGCGGCCATAAGAAATAAAAAAGTTGACTATCGCAACTTGAAATCTAGAAGGCTTAGAAAATTTCTGTTGACGTCATTAAACCCAGGACGGTCAAAAACATAAGGTTACCAAGTTTAAATGAAATAGCGTCAATGGTAGGGAAGATAATAATATTTCTCTAAAATCACATTTTTCAGTTTTTTTGTAATAAATCAAAAACGAATAAAATATCCAGGATTTCTTTTCAGATTCTTAATCGCCATGAAAATGTGCAACTTTTCTCTAATTTAACCGACCTTGTATTTCTTACCGTTTCCAAGATAGCAATGGTGAACATCGAAAAAAGCACCACCCTGTATAAAAACAATTTAAATTAAAAAAAAAAAAAATTCGCTCGTTTTTTACAAAAAAAAACTATGTAGAAAAACCCTTAAAAAAACGTATACATATTTTTTAAATGAAACAAAAACAAACAAAAAATTTAAAAAATAAAGAAAAAACATCTGAAATAGGTTATTCACATTATAAATTAAGTAAAATTCAGGTTTAGCACAAAAAAGTATTTATAGTATAATGTAACTTTTCACTATAAAAAGTACTATAGTACGTATATTTGCAGAGCATTCTACACATAATATGCCTTTTATGTGTTCCATACACCTAAACTTATTGCATATATAGCACTTATATTTGGTTTTTCTACTTTTTTTACTACTGCAGTAAAAGCAGCGTCCATGTGCCTGTTTATTATTTGAAACATTCAGTGTTATTTGAAAAATTTCTTGAAGGCTTCTTGGGTAGATATTTTGCAAGTGCTCTGTGTCTTGCATGTGGCTCAAGAACCTCCATACCTAGTGTCTCTAAAAAAATTCTTCAAAATGTCTTTGCAAGTAATTTTGTTGTTGTTCGTAATTGATTTTTACACTATTAGGATAATTATTACTTAAAATAATACACTAAACCAGCAGCTCCATTACCTTTAGTTTAATTACACCAAGGCTAACGTCGGTCTCTGAGACCGAAATTTGATGTAGTTAAAAAACTATACACGCACTTCTGCTGCCGTTTTGGCAAAAGCAACATCTACATATAATATGAAGCTACTGAGACACCAAGCACGATATTCGAATCCATCTGTCATTTATCGGAATAATTCGGTTCCGTCGGTCTCTGAGACCGCACGTTAGCTCTTAAAGGATAATAGAACCAAACAGGCTGACAGATATAGTAGAGGAAAAATACATAATCGAAAGAATACTGACAGTGAAAATAAAACTGTTAAATGAGGAAGAATGGTTATTGATAATAACATATGGCGAAAACAAAGATGCAAGGAAAGAAATAAAAGATGATTTTTCAAAAACATTACAGGAAGTAATAGACGAAGAAGACAATAGTATAATAATTATAGAAGATTTAAATGGGAGATTAGGAAACAATAACGCTGGAATAGAGAGAATAATGGGAAATGAAGGAGAGGAAGCCAGAAATATTAACGGAGAGACAGTTATAAATTTATGCATAGAAAATGATTTAGTTATTACTAACACAAAATTCAAACATAAAAATATTCACAAATATGCGAGTGTGGAACAAAACAGAAATGGAAAATCAATAATTGATTACTTCCTAATAAGTGAACCAAAATTTGGTCTGATAAAAGATGTAAAAGTATTGAGACAAGCGGAAATCGGTAGTGAACATCACTTATTAAAAATGGAAATAAAAAACCAAAAAGAAGAAAATCTGGACAAACGAAGGAAGGTAGTAAAAGAGAAAATACAGAGCCATAAACTAGAAGATCCAATAGTAAGAAACAAGTACCAAGAGATAATAAACAGAAAATTCAAGTAACAAAAAGAACTGGAAGATAAATGGAAAAACTTCAAAGAAACATTGTTGGAGGCTGCAATAGACAGCTGCGGAAAATCAAAAATAGCGAACACAAACACAAAAAAACCGAATGGTGGGCTAGAGAACTGCAAAAGATCATCAAGGAAAAATAAGAAAACTGGAAAATCTATCTTAATGCAAAGAAAGCAGACGATTACAAAAAATACAAAGAAAAAAGAAAAGAAGTCAAGTTTGCAGTAAGGGAAGCAAAGGAAAAATCATGGATAGACTTTGGGCAGAACATGAAAGAGAATTTCAATGAGAATCAAACGTTGTTCTGTGGCGCCTTAAAGCAGCTAAGAAAGAAAAAGAATATGGAATTAAAAAACATACTCCTACACTAGCGCTGCCATAAATATCGTTACCCCGACCGGGACATTAGGGCCGAAGGAGCGGGGGGGGGGGGTCGGTAAACATTTATGAAGAATGATAAAATTTGCTCTTGTGTCTTGTGCGAACAAATGTTAACAAAAATACAGTGATGTCTCATCCTTCGAATTTAATTCCTTTCATGAGGCCGTTCGAAATCTGAATTGATTGAAGTCCGAATTTTTTTTCCTATTAAAATTAATGAAAATTGCATAAAATGTACCTTGGTGAGCTTTACGCAAGAGGTGTTTTCACAGCAAGTCGACTTGAGCGCACAAAAGATGGCGTTTACACAATCACTTTAAATTAAAAAAAAAAAAACTATTATATTTACGAGTCCTTCTTTAACCATTCATACTTTTCTGAACTTTTAACATTTTGAAGCACTTCTTTTTCTCCATTAATATAGTCGTACTATAATAATAATTGTAAATGCTCTTAACCGTGCTAATGAAAAGGTAGTTTTGCTCTTTGGTCCACTGCAAAAATATCAAAAAAAAAAAAAAAAAAAAAAAACGCGTACAACGTAAGCATTGTGACCTGGAATTACGTATAGAAATTAACATATTTTTAGTAAGTTTTTTGTTTCTGTTTTTTTTTTTAATCTAGACATTTATCGTGCATTTCTTTTTCTTTCCACTCATCGCCTGAATTGATTCTCCATAAATGACTGCAAATATATCACTTCCTCAAAGCACGTATCTTTTATTTCAATGCCTTTTTCCTGCAAAAATGAAACTGTTTCTTCCACTTTTTCCCATTGAGGAAAATCATGCAAAAAACTTTATATTTTGACAGTGGCGCAATCCACTTTTCCAGATAATTCATTGCAGTGGTGAAGAAATCTATAACTTCTTCATCAAATAGTTCTATTTGAGTCGGATAGGTATAGCCCATCTTTTTTCAGTGTGTCATATACATATTTATTTGACTCGTTGTTATTACAGCTAATAATAAAAATTGCCAACAAACCGGGACAATTGATTTGTTCACCGGGACAGTGCGACAAAATTCCTCAAACCGGGACATGTCCCGGTAAACCGGGACGTATGGCAGCCCTATCCTACACCTAACAGTAGAAGGACTCATGACTAAATAAAAATAACCACCAGCGTTCCTTTCGTAAGGAAAATTTTAGATAAATTACAGCAGCCTTAAGTCAAGTAGATTAGTCAATAAAAGGAAGCTTATTTAGCGAAAAATATTATCAAAAAAATGCAGTGCAATCAACAATTATAAAATATTGCGCATCGCTGTAAAAAAAAGTCGAAACCCAGACATTTATAAGACTTCTGTTTCATAGTTATTTCTCAATCTGCATCTTCGTTTAAGGAACAGCTTTAATAGGCAACCTACATTGTAGACATGATACTATTTTTTAAGGTCTTTGATTTTTAAAATCGTAAAAACGAATAAGCAGAACACAAAAAGAATCTGCTAAAACCTAAAAATGTTTTTGTCCTTACTTGCAAGGTTGCGATCTTCAAGTGTTTTCCTTTTAGCTCCGTTCCTAAACTGACGAGTAGCTCACTCTTACTTGTTAAAACTGTAAAAATAAACAAATCAAACTTAAACTTTTTTCCAACATAAGATTGCATTTACAGAGCACGTTTTTTTAAATTCCCTCATAATTTTTTTAATTCGTCTACCGATTTATTCGAATGCCAAAATGGAAAGCTATATAAACAAAAATGACATAGGCGTGCTTTTCTCAAAAAAATAACCTAAGAGACCAACATCAGATTTTAGCTAACTATTACGAAAACCGTGATAGCCCGAAAAACATTCGAATTTGGTTCACCTATATACAGCGTCATTAAAAGAGTGTAAGCAACAAATGGAAAAGTTTTTTGTTATTGATTTATTAGAAAATTTTATTCTTGATAAAAGTTAGTGTATGCTCTAAAACTAATTTTAAGATAAAAAAATGTCAAAAGAAGTTTATTGGCACTACATTTAATCGATTTTGGAAATATTCACAGGAGTAGAGTGTCCTTCTTTTAAGAGTGACCAAAAAACTTTATATCTAGGAAAAAGTTGTTTAGAATTTAAAAATATGACCTACTATGATATTTGACGTTTTAATTCCAATAATTATTTTTATAGTAATTTCAACATTCAAAAATCAAAAAGCCGCTAAAATCTAGTTGCATATGAATTTTAATTGTTTTTTAAATTATTTTAAAATTAGTTTTAGTTAATGCACAATGTCTTCCAGCTGTAGAATTTATGGAATGTTAAAATTACTACAAACATAAAAATTGGAAATTTTATATTAGGACATATTTTTGCATTCCTTTATGACTCTCAAAATTAAGGCACTTTACTATCGTGAATATTTCTAAAATGGCTAAAATCCAGTGTCGTATGAACTTCTTTTTAACTTTTCTTTACCTTAAAATTAGTTTCTGAACATGCACTTTTATCAGAAATAAAACTCTTTGAGAAATCAATAATACATTTTTTTGATTTTCATACTTTTTGAATGACGCTGTATATAGATTTATTTATACATTTATACATTTATACATTTATACAATATAAATAATGTAAATGTGGGAGTAATTGACACTTAGACAAGATGAACAATTTAAAAAATGTATATTACTCAGAAAAATTGACATATACTACCCTGGGTTTATGGAAAAGAAATGTGTATTTATAAATATCTTCATTGTGTTCACAAAATTTTTGTAAGGTGATACCATTTTTGAAACTGATTATTTTATTATTTATAGGAATATTCACCAGTAATTGACATAGCTAAAATCGGTATGTACCAGTAAATGACATCCTTTGTGGGTATAGTTGACATCAAAGAACCATTATTTTTTAAATTAAAAATCCTTATTAAAAGTTTACAATTCTTACAGTTATTGAGTATTGAACATTTAAATGGTGAACTAAACATATTCCTATAATAACTTTGGTATAAAATTACTATACTAAGTAAATAAACATCTTACTAAAATAACTATCCTAAACATTTGAACTGCTGAAAATTGCACTTAAAGAACAATCGTTTCATTCTATCTGTTTGAGAAGTGGGTAGTTTCGAAATGATATTAATTATGTTACCAACAAAATATTTAACAGTTGTTTTTGTGAAAATTTTCAAAATTACAAAATTATTCATAGCGAATGTCTCTCTGTCTTTGTTAATATTTTGTGAGTCTTCATAAAAATCATGGTATCATTCATCGAGATTTGTTAACTCAAAACTTGTGTCAATCGTCGAGGAACCCGACTGTACCCAATCTTCTTCAGATTCGCTACTAGAACTTGCAATCTATTACGTCTTCTTCTTCTCTAGAAAGTATTGTTTTTGGCCCCATTTTTCTTTCAGTGGGGCTTTTTCCTTTGGATTTGTAAAGGAGACACTGGACACTAGGTTTTTTAGCTGCAGTAGCTACAAGCATTCCAAGTCGAACATCATCTAGAGCATTTTTTATATCTTCTTCAGGATATGCTATCATTTTACCTTTGATGGGAGGCATATCCACTTAGGTTAAAATCTTTTTCCAAGCAAGAGTTTAAACGCACCAATAATTGACAGCCATGTCAACTACTGGTAAACATAAGAGATATGATCACTAGTAGTTGACATACTAAAACCATGGTCAAAAATAACCGCTACACTAATACTTGCAAACTTAAAACACTACATAATAACCAGTAACAACATGTAACAACACAATTATCTATATTAATGTGTTCAAGAAAATAAAAATCACTTCAACCACTTTACTTATCTCCTTTAAATCGAATAGAAAAATTTTATATATCTGAATGCTCACAACTTTTTACGAGAAAGATTATGTCATGTCAAAATGAATGTTCTCAGTGTTGTCAGGATATCAACAAACAAAAGTAAAGTACAAAATTACCAGATGGCACTAAACGTGTGGATGTAACAACAACCGAACTGTCTTTATAATGATTTAAAAACTACTACATCGGTGTCAATTATACCCACATTTACCTTATGTATAATTAAAGGTCTAAAAGTTACAATGTATTAAATTAGACAAACTCTTGTCCCCCCTCGCTCAGCCACTGAACCCCCACTTATTTTATATATTTATATTGGAATAGGGAAAAGTTCTCTCTCGTGATGCTACAGCCAACTATGGCTTCCATTTAAAAAAATACAACTTTATGTCACAACTCGAATATCGATTCTTTTTTTGAAAAATCGTCTACGGCACTGCATTCTCATCAAAAAGTGCCTGTAGAACGTCATTATTATTTTTGTTTATTTTAATAAACAAGCGAGATATGGTCATAAAACGAAAAGTCGAAAAATCGAGTTATCGGCGATAACACGAAAACAAAAGACGATAACCAATTTTAGTTTTCACCATTAACTTTTTCTCGAAAAAAGAGATCGAGCAAGCGGGGTCCGCTTATAGATACCTTTTACAGTTACCCAGATTCCCTATGAAAATATCGAAATTTGCCCACCCTGTACGCTAATACTCCGATGTTTTTTTGTATACATACTTTGATTTTATATTGGTTTATATTGATTTTAATTTTCTCTTTCTACCAATTTTGCCACCCCCCAAATTTGCCGCTCTGGGCCCCTTGATCTGGCCCTGATTGCCTAAATAATCAAAACGTTTAAAATTTTACATAACTTACCCAAATTATTAAACTGCGTTGTGTTAGCTCCTTGGTTGACGTCTGGGCTCGGAGTCGCCTCAGGCAAAAGTCCCATGAGCAACGCATCGAAGCCACTCATTTTCACCAACTTTTAAGCGCCTTTTTGTTACATCTTGATATCACACCGTCAAATAATAATCACATTGTGGCTGTCAGTTGAGTACTGAAAAATTCAAGGGTAAACAGCGGAGGGTGGAGCGCATACGGTAATGACCATCGCGTCCCTTGTCATAAAAGCCCATTAAAGCTATTTGCTCACATGCATATTTTATTATCAAGCAAGTAAAAAGTCTGATATTTGTCAGCTAAACAAAGGAATCCGTTTGTAATATTGTTTTCTTTGTTCCCGTGTATTTTAGCTAACGCTAACGCTGATATAAAACCAGGTTTACGCGTGTTTACAAATCGTTTACTGTTATTACCGAAACGAAAGATTATGGGTATCGTTAAAATTTTCGATATTTTCATCCTTTTCGACTGTTATCGCGCAGATATGAAATAAAACACCGTTAAGATACATTAATAACGGTATACAGGGTGTCTCAGCCAAGAAGAATTATTTTATAGCTATACAGCAGTGGTTTGCCAACCTGTGGGGCGCGTCCCCTAGGGGGGCGCGAGACTATCAAGTGGGGCGCGCAGCTGTAACCAAAATATCATTTTTGAATACAAACAAACTAAAAGAAGTTTATTTATACAGAATATTGTAACAGTTCGCTAAGAACTTTGTACTTTATTTTTGGTTCCTTTCTTTTTTTTCTTTAATTTAACTTTTTTTTGTAAACTCGTGATCGTCTGTTGTTGTGGTTGGGCCCTTGACGTTGTTGGCTCGTAGTTCACCAGAAACTAGATGGGTTTAAAACAGCAATAAATAAAACACTAAAGATTTTTAATCGTTTATTTACTGCAACTATTTGCAAGCCTTCTCATATCTCTACCACCTCGATAGTTGGTTTTATTGTTGTGATTTGACGGAAGTGTAAATGCTCCGTTGCTGGTTAAAAATAATATCATCTAATTGTAAGTACAGTCGTCAGTTGGATTGTTGTTGTTATTGAACGGTGTAATGGCTCCGTTGCATTAACAAGAATATCGTTCAAGTACAGTCAATAATTTTGATTCGTGAAATGTTCAGCTCTCAGCGAGAGATGCGCCGGGAAGAACTAGTACCGAAAATTTTTATGAACAAAAGAACGCACAGTCCAGCTCTCAGCAATTACTCGCCAAAAAGACCAGCGCAAATGTTTTTGATAAAAAAGGGGGGCGGGAGTACAAAAAGGTTGGAAACCACTGCTATACCAGGTAGCAATAATGTATGTGTTTTACTGCTAACTTTGTTATTTTAAGTGTTACATGGTCGGTTAAATTAGCAAAGTCGGGCAGAATTTCAATAACAATTTAATACCATTTTGACATTAGACCTTCAACTTTTTTAAATATTTTGAAAAAACTAAAATCAGACGTTTTTTTTAATGGTAAATAATTTCATAACCACTTTTGTTAAAATTAAAATGTGTAATGAATGCTGTGGATATATTCAAGTAGAACACGAAAAAAATATCTAAAAGTCATCGCACACTTGATTTTTGAGATATAAGCCGCCAAACGACTTTTTTAAATGGCAACCGTAGTTGGCTATGGATTCGTTAAAAAAAAAAAGATTTTTTTCTCGTTTCATTGAAGTATGGGTTGTTGGGATTATCTTAAAAAATAAGCAAGTTTTAGCAATATTATTGTATTTGTTAAGTTTAATCTATGTGGCCATGGAAAATTTTAATTAAACAAAAAAGTGAAAACTTAAATAGTTTAAGATATTTTTTACATTTTATAATACTCTATGATTATTCACTTATTGTTACTATTTAATCTAAATTATAACATGTGCTGAGGGCTGAAGGTGTAGCCCTGTCTCCATGGGCAATACAAATTTGAGATCTGCACCTTGTAGATATATTTTATCCGTCTTTGTCTTTTTTAATTGATGCTTATATTGTATCTTCTTACTGCCCATATTCCCAGATTATACAGGGTGTGTAAAAATTGGCGGAAGGGCTACACGTGGCGATGTTCTTCGTAAAATTCCAAGTCGAAAATCTTAATACGAAAATGTTGTACCATGCTTCCTATGGCCTCAGGAACCATTTAAAGAAAAAAAAATTGGCAACATTGCATACATTGATTTGCGTTTGGACATTTTTTTATCAGCAATGTTTACTTAGGTATTTACATTTTTTGTTCGAACTGAAAGCCTTCAGTTCGTAAACATAGCTGCAAACTTTTGGGTATCGTAAAACACAAACAAGAAATAATTACGAGAAAAACAGAGATGACAGCTAAGGACAATGTTGCCATATGTATTACTGTCATTAAAATCAGTGATTTACATATTTTCAACACCAATTTTTGAAAGGAATAACACAATATCTAGGAAAAAATACTATTCGAAATCTATTTTTATTCCAAATTGCAGCTTTTTCATTTGCAAGTATTAAATAATAACGCCTATTAAAGGACTAAATGTCAAAGCTTTGAGGACCTCTTGCAGACACAGCAAGCATGGTACAACATTTTCGTATTAAGATTTTCGACTTAGAATTTTACGAAGAACATCGCCCCGTGTAGCCCTTCCGCCAATTTTTACACACCCTGTATAGCAAGTCCTTTTTGCTTTTAGCACCACATCATCTACAAAGTCTAATTCTGTTAAAGATATTGGTTTCAGTTTATTTCATCCCCAGTAGGCTTTCTTTGTATTTTTTTGCTTTCCTGCATTATTTTATTGATTACAATATTATAAAAAGTAGTGGACCTGAAGTGTCTCTCTGTCTATCAAACTAACAAAAATATATAATTTTTAAGTCACAGAATTTATTAAACAAAAATTAAAAACTCCTGTAACATTACTGTTTAATAGCATCGCATATAGCAATCGCTTTTAATTATAATAATCGTAATACTACAAGTTTTTTTAAATGATAATTTAGAAATTATATTTTTAAACTCGTTACTGTTGATTATTTTTAGAATTCTTGGAATCAAATTACGGGCGATAGCGTCAGAGAAATTATTTATCGATCAGAAACATTGCTATTTTCCCCTAGTTTTAACAAGTATACACGTCTATACTATAAAATATTTTAGTACTGGTACATATTTTTACAAATCAAGGTATCTGTGTTAATAAAAAGCAACCATGTTAAACTGAAATGCCCCCTCTTCCTTTACTTACGTATATTGTATTATTGATATTTCGCTGTGTACTTCTTGGTTAGGATTGCGAACCGGTAAAAAAATTGTTTAGTTCCGGTTCGCTATAACTAGGGCCTATTTTGTAGTAACAAAAATATTACGATTTATTTAAAAAGATATCTCTCCGTTGGTTCGAGTAAAAATTAGCTGCAAAAAATATATTTTGTAAGACTTTCATATTTAAAAAAGTAAAAACGTTTTATAAATTTTTCGCTGCCCCATTAAAATCTTTCACGGCCCCCCACGGGGCCGCGACCCCCCGGTTAAGAATCACTGGTCTAGAATTGCCCGCTACATCGATACTGCGCATGCTACTGATCGTTCGTCGTATCGTACATGGTCTTGCTGGAACAAACCTATGGATAATAAGTCAAATTTCGACCTTCTTCGTGCCATCTTCAGGTCATCGTCATCGTAAAACAACAAAAAAACGAACATGAGCGCAACTTGAGAACGGTCGCAGACAGAGACGTACAGTGTTTTTTCCATTGAACAACTCTCGACCATTACAGTCACTTTATGTTGTTTTTAGAACGTAATTAGGCCATCTTCAGGATCTGCTTGTCTAAAAATCGAAAAAGTCATGTCGCAGCTAGCTAGAGACGTTCGGTTTTTACCATTACTTGACCACAACAAAATGATAAGATTACGATTTGTGTTAGTTCAAAACAAAAATTTCATAAATCGTTGGCCATAGAAACATTTTTTTAAGGATTTAAATTTGTTTCGTTCATCTTCAGGGCTAAAATTTTGTAAATTCGTATAGCGAGAACGGTTACAGGTAGAGACGTGCGGTTTTCACCACTGGGAAGCTATAGTTGACCAAAACAAAATGATAGGATTTCGATTTGTCGTTGTTCAGAACTAAAATTTCATAAATCGTTGTCTATCTAAAGAAACATTTTTTAAGAATCGAATTAGTTTTGTTCATCTTCAGCGCTAAAATTTTGTTGATTCGTGCAGCGAGAATGGTTACAGGTAGCAACGTGCCGTTTTCACCATTGGAAAGCTATCGTTGACCCAAGATAATTTTTTTAA
Source organism: Elmis aenea (assembly GCA_947652605.1). Taxonomy (NCBI): domain Eukaryota; kingdom Metazoa; phylum Arthropoda; class Insecta; order Coleoptera; family Elmidae; genus Elmis; species Elmis aenea. The sequence goes on along the minus strand of OX393583.1, from coordinate 26,857,989 downwards.
CGTTTCGAATCTGTTTCGATTATCTTCAGGGCTGAAATTCCCTACATTCGTATAGCGATTACGGAAACAGATAGAGACATGCGGTTTTCACTGTTGTCGAGTAGACAAAATCGAAATGAAATTATCGACAGTTTTAAGACCATCATCAATGTTAACATACATTGTCAATTTCCTTCGATGCGCAGCATTCTAATAATTTTAGAGCGTTGTTATAATAAATTTAAAACTCTTTTTTTGTTAACGTGAACTACAACTAGCTTTAAAGACTAACCAGCAGGTTATTTTTAGCTTAATTACTACTTGGTCCTCGGAACTCTGACCCAGACTGATGCATACTAACTTTCACCGAGAAATAGCACTGCACTACACTAGATCTTGTGCTTTTGGTCGCTTGAGTCTTCGAAGTTGAGAAGGTTCTAGCAGTTGTATGGCTTCAACGTTGACATGGTCGTGTATAGGGATTGTAACACCGGTAAATCGGTTTACCGGTAAATCGCGAAAAATGCTCTTCAAATTTTACCGGTAATTTGCCAGTTTTTTTACCGGTAATTCCGATAATTTTACAATATTTTTCTAATCATGATAAAAATTGTAATTAAATCAAATAATCGAAAAAAAAATTGACGTATTTTCAAAGGGAAAAAATAAGGGGAAAACATACAAATGGCATATGATTGTTTACTCACTACTCGACCAACAAGTGTAGTAGAATCCGAAAGAGCTTTTTCCGCGGCTGGATTTTTTTTTTGCAAACATTAGGTCGCAATTGGGAGACGATAGTTTAGATAAATTATGTTTTCCATGTGCTTATTTTTTAAGAAAAGTTTAAAATAAAAAATATTGTTAATAGTTTGACAATATATTTTATGTTATATCATTTTATCTTGTTCAGAATAGTATTATTTTCATGTGTTTTTTGTAATGCTGGATTATATTTTTTGTAATATTTTTGTTTTATATATTATATATTGTTATTTTATATTGTAATATATTAATATTACATATAAAAATATTACCTTGGTGGCTGTTAACTAATATATTGTATGAAACTGATTGTGATAGTTTAGGCTTCAACTATCTCAATCAGTTCCATAATAAATATATTTATTTTTAATATGGTTTTCGAAGTTTATCCGGATAATATTTAAATTGGCTCGACGATTCGGCAAGCTCTCACTATAGGGGAGACGCGAATAAACTCCGAAAACTATATTAAAAATGTTAGTAACCGCAAAAATCTAAAAAGAAACAATATAATATAAATATATATAATAATATGGTTTACCGGTAAATTACCGGTAAACCGGTTTCGATTGACAGTTTTACCAAATTACCGGTAATTCAAAAAGTCGGTAAATTTACAATCCCTAGTCGTGTAACCTGGCTTCATATTTTTGGGCAAAATTCATGATTTCTGCCTCGACTGTCTCTATATTAAAACTCTTAGGCTGGCGGCATACTTGCGGGTGAACCGGTGCGGGAAAAGTAGCAATCTGCGACATAAGTTTTGTAACTCACACGTTGTTATGGCCGAAGACAAACAAAGACACAAACAATGAGTCACATTGCGTACCGGCACATCACACGTTGTTATATGCTTGCATTTGGATCTGCAGCTGCCCGCAATGCTATCGCACTTGCTGCGTTCGTAAATGTACCCGCAATGTACTAGTAATGCGCCCGTACGCAATGCGACTCATTGTTTGTGTCTTTGTTTGTCATCGGCCATAACAACGTGTGAGTTACAAAACTTATGTCGCAGATTGCTACTTTTCCCGCACCGGTTCACCCGCAAGTATGTCGCCAGCCTTAAGCGTTCTTTCTACGCACACGCTAATCAAATTCCAGCCGCTTCAACTTGTTCATTAAAACGCAATAATTACTATAAATTGATTGTCATGTTTAACTAGAACTATTATACTTATTTAATTTTAAAAAAAGATAATTACTTTTAATAATACAGTGATAGCTGTTTCTCGTTCGTCGGAATATCCACCTTACACAATAAATTTAAAAATCCATATCCATTAGGCATGGTTTTCTTTCTAATGTCATGGTCGTAAAGGCTCTTCTACGACACTAATTTGTCCTAATGGGGAATTATTTACCTGTCACGCTAAGCTTTTAATGATGCCATATAACACTTATTTTCTCGATAATAAATTTATAAGACAGGTATGTATTAAGTGTAATTTGGAGTGTGTATAATACGTAGCGTCCTTGCACATCTGAATCGATTTTTTGGCTATTAATAGATTTTTTAAATCGCTTGTTGTTGAAGCTTTATTCAAAAAATGTTGACCAACTCCAATTTCGATTTTATGTCTTTAATTTTTTTCAGTAATTAATTTATAATGACATCTGCCGTTAAGTAGGTTGCAAGGTGACATCTTTGGGACTTAAAGCTTCAACTGCTATTTTTAGTGATGAAATAATCTTGTGTTTTGTTTTCCAACATTTTTGTAACATTGTTTTCAATCCAGCAATCAACCATGTTAAGTTTTTTAGCACAATTTTTCATTTTTTAAAACCCTTTTTGTCCATTACGTCTTAATGTTTAGAAGTAAATATTTTAATTACTATTTCTGCGGAGGTGGTCCCCTTTCGGGTTCCTGTACTGCGACCTATTGGTCTATTGTATCCTCTGGTGATGACCACTTACAGGAGTACTGTGTTTTTGAAAAACTCCAGGATTTTCTTCTTCTTCTTCTTAATGGGTTCCTCTTGTACCTTTCGGTGACGAGGTATACACTTTTATTTCTGTGTTATGTTTCTCCACTACTGCCTATCGTTAGCTAATTGTGGCACATCTCTCCAGCTGACTCCTTTTTCTTCCAGTCTCTGCCTCACCTCTTTTTCCCATTTTATTCTTGGTCTTGGTATGAAACATACAATAATAAAACAAACATTAACCTAATAATGGGCGATTTTAATCTAGACGTATCGAAAGATACATTCTATAGTAAAAAATTTAAAGAACTAGTTAAGAGTTTAGGATTAAAACAAAGAGTCACTACTCCGACGCGTATAACGGATATCTCAAATACGATCATTGACTTGGTACTAACAGATAGAGATACTTTTTCGGTGATAGTTTTAGACAACGAAAATGTAAGTGATCACAATACAATTAAACTTATTTTTAATAAAAAAATTGAAATGTTGGACTGCCAAGTGGGCACAATAATCAAAAATTATAACAGGGAAAAGTTAATGGTAGGATTACAAAATAATGACATGTGGAAAGAATTACATTTGCTAGCTATGGAAGATAAGGCTGAAAACTTTAGTAAGATTTTAAAAACGGAACTAAATAAATTTGTTCAGAAAAAAACAATCACACCCAGAGAAAATAATAAATGGTATACTAGTGAATTACACCAAATGAAATTAGAGAGAGACCGACTATATAGAGCTACAAAACTCACAAGATGCAATTCAGATTGGGCAAATTATAAACAGCTAAGAAATGAATATGTGAAATTAATTAAAGCAAGAAAAAATTACTTTGTTTTAAATGAGATAGAGAGTAGCTCAAAAAACCCATACAAGTTATGGAAAACATTAAAAAAATTAATAAAATCAGAAAATAAACCTTCTGATAAAATAATATTTAATAACACCGAAACACAAGATGAAAGTGAGATTGCAGAAGAATTTAATAAATATTTCGTTAATAGTATAATTGATATATATGCTTCCATTGCAGCAGCAGCTATTCAAACAGAAGATATGCCTAAGTTTAATCACAAATTTAAATTCCAAGAAATTGCTCTACCTGATCTCTTTAAAATTATCAATGATGTTAAAGGCAGTGGTAGCATCGATGGAATTTCAGCGAAAATCCTTAAAGATACCTTTTCGGAAGTAGGACCAGTGCTATTACAAATAATCAACGAATCGTTGCAAAATGGTACCTTTCCCAAGACCTGGAAAACATCGCAGATCATACCAGTACCTAAAGTACCTAAAGCATGTAATTGTGAAAATTTTAGACCTATAAATATACTACCGATCTACGAACAAATTTTGGAGGTAGTCGTTAAACAACAACTTCAGAAATTTTTAGAAAATAATGGCATTTTAACAATAGACAATCCGGATTTAGAGCAAGACATTCTTGCGAAAGTGCAATAAATCTTCTGCTAGCAGACTGGAAAGAGGAGATTGAAAACAACAACATCATCATAGCAGTATTTTTAGATCTAAAAAGAGCTTTTGAAACTATTGACAGACAACGGTTATTAATAAAACTTGAAAATTACGGAGTCGGAGGCACAGAAAACAAATGGTTTGCAGATTATTTGAAATCTCGGTATCAAATTACAAAATTTAAAAATGAAACGTCACATAGGATAATAAATAATTTAGGCGTTCCTCAAGGAAGTGTCCTTGGGCCTTTGTTATTTATACATGAATGACATTGTAGCAAATGTCGGAAACAGCATCATAAATTTATTTGCAGATGATACTCTAATATTTATTAGTGGCAATAACGTTGACAATATGGTAAGCAAATTAAATACTGACCTACATAGAGTCGCAGAGTGGTTAAAGGTGAACAAACTAAAAATAAATGTCGACAAAACAAACTACTTGGTGATAAACAACAATAAGAATGTGTGTAATCAGCAATTAGAATTAGATGGTGTAGTATTAAATAGAGTTAATGAAATTAAATACTTGGGTGTAATAATAGACGATAAGCTTGATTTTAAAAGTAATACTAATTATATAGTTAAAAAGGTTTCTAAAAAAATAGGTTTTCTTGGTAGATTAAGCAGTAAACTTCCAGTCCTTACTAAAATTTTAATATACAAAAGTATCATAGCACCCCATTTCGAATACTGCTCTAGTATTTTATTTCTGGCAAACACTAATGATTTAGACCGGCTTCAAAAATTGCAAAATATGGCTATGAGAATTATTTTACACTGTTCTAGATACACCAAAATTACTCTGATGCTGGATACTTTACAGTGGCTTAGTATTAAACAACGGATAATTTTTAATACGATTATTTTCATTTTTAAGATTATAAATAACCTGCTTCCAAATTCTTTGTTAAAATATATAACCCAAAACTCTGATGTTCATAACTATCCGACTAGAAACTGTAAAGACTTTAAATTGCCATTCAGGACACGAAATTACACACAAAATTCTTTTTTTTATAAAGGACTGAAATTTTACAATGAATTATCAAGTGAACTTAAAAGTGAAACTAATATTGTAAGGTTTAGACGTAAGCTCAGTAGTCATATTAAGGAAAAGTTTTAAATTTTATATATTTATATATGTACATGTAATAAAATGTAAAAAATAATTAGCAAATCGCTAAATAAATTACATTATTATTATATTATTATTCCTCTATTTCTTTTCCTCCATCTTCATTTTCCATCCTATTTTCGCGTATCTACTTTATGGCGTGCGTAGTAGATGTCCAAGTCATCTTAATTGGTTCGTCTCCATCTTTTTCTTAATATCTGTTACTTTGTTTTTGGGTTAGTGTCCATGTTTCGGAACTGTACGTGAGAATTGGTACGTACACTGCATTAAAAACTCGCGTCTTCGTTTCTTTTGATATCTCCTTACTTATCAAACATTTATTAGTGGCGTAGTAAAATTTCGCTGCCGCTATTCTGTTATTCAGATCTTCCTCCAATTTACCATTATCTGCAATTATTGTCCCTAAATTTTTAAAATTTGCTACCTGCTCAATATTTTTTGCTCTAGCATACCTAATTGTAACTGGTTCATGATTTTTCGCTATAACCACAGCCTTTGTCTTTGTTATATTAATATTCATATTATATCTACTTAATGTATCTTGCCATACGTCTAGATTGAATTGCAAGTTTTTTTCGCTTTTTGCTAATACAACCACATCATCTGCAAAGGCTAATTCTGTTAAGGATTTTGGTTTTAGTTTATTCCAACCCCAGTAAGCTCTCTTTGTGTTTTGGCTACATTCTTTAATTATCTTATCCATAAGAATTATAAAGAGCAGTGGAATTAATTTGCCTCCCACTGTTGTTATAAATATCGGGAACTGCTGTTATGGGTTCGCGCATAATTTCTACTCATTCATTGAGCCGTATAATCCTAGGGATTATGGCTAACGCCGAGGCGTTGTTGTAGATCCATTTGTTGAGGTGGATCAGTCCTCTCCTCTAATTTTATCTAATTCTCTCGCAATTTCTTCCATTTTACCTATTCGCAACATGGTTTTAACATTCCATGTTGCAATCTTTATTTATTCGTATTTACTTATTTCTTCCTTTTTTCCCCTCTTGTTTTCTTGTTTTTCTTTATTTTTATTCTTATTTGTGTCCTTGTTCCTGTCCTGTTTAATTTCCTGTGTGATGTTTCATGTACTTATCCTTAATTCTCTGTTTTCATTTTTATATTAATTTTTTTTTCTTTCCTTTTGTCTTTAATTAACTTTCTCATATCCAGTTTCATTGCTTCGGTCGTTTCTCCATTTTCCTGTCCTTTGCTATTTACCGTTATTAGTTTTTTGACCTTTGTGTCAATTTATTTCGCTCCTTACTGTACTTCTCCAATTCTTGAGCCTCTTTATTCCAGTTCCAAGTTTCTTCGTCAATTATTAACTTTAGGAAGCCTATCTTAACATTTTTACCACTTTGCCTTTTTTCTTTAGCTATGTTTCTGATTTTTCCTTGTATTTCCCTTTCATTCTTAGTCATATCGTCATTAATGTATATTTCTTCTCCCCTTCGCTGTCTTAGTTTATTTTTATTCTGCATCACTTTGGTTTTATCAACTTCACTATTAAGCTCAATTAAACAGGTTTTCTCTCCTATTTTCCGTGCCGCATTTACTTCCACTACGACCCTCAGTTCCTTTTCTATGAACTTTTTTAATGTTTCTCGGAGCACATTCTGGTTGTTTGTTTCGATGGGCATACCTTGTAATATTACGTTCCTCCTTCTTTTTTCTCTCTCTAGTCTTTCAAGCCTTTCGTTTGTGCGTGTCACCTCTCGTCTCAGATCACCTATTTCTTTTAAGGCCTTTTCGTTAGTTTCCTTTAATATCTTCATTTCATTTCTATATTTTTGTTGTTCGGCTCTTAGTTCTTTGATTTCATGCTTTATTTCCTCACTACTACTTCGCTGCCCTTCTTTTATTTCTTTCATATCTGCTGCCAGGTTTTCAATCATTGTCATTATTTGCCCCATTGTGCCTTCACATGTCCCCTCTCCCTTTGTTGGGGTCCTGCCTGTCTTTTTTGCTTTTTTAAAAATTTCTTTTTCATCATCTCTCTTTCTTTTGTTTTCGTCCGTATTGTATCCGTCAGCTCGGTGGTGCTATATTTATTCTCCTTATTAATAAACGCAGAATCACACTTTGGCGATTTATTAATTTAACTTAAACTTGATTTAATATTTAAAGATAAGTATTTATCAACTTTTTATGTATTTATGTTTTGCACAAACTCAAACTGTCAACATATATTATCTAATCTGTTGTATAGTCGTCAGAATGCATCTTGCTCATTATAATTTCCGTTCCGATATTTTGCCTTTGCGAGATCTCTCAATCCGACCCTGTCCTCCTTCAATCACCTTTGCCTTTGCTATTATCTCTTCTGATTATTTTGTTAAACCGCGCAAAAAGCCAGGTCCCGGTCTACCCGTCGGATATCTGACCTTTATCGGTGTACCTCTTGCTTTCACTGCGTAATAGAGTATATAATTCTTACCAACATCAAATTTGATTGACCGGGTTTTCTTTACGTCCTATTATTTAATTGGCACTCACTATTTAGATTACACTGCACTTTTGCTTTGAACTGCTCGGGAACTCTCAAAATTTGAACTAGGTTTCAGGAGCGTTTTAAACACGTTACTCACAAACCGCCATCATTCTCTCATAATTTCTACTACTTTTATATAAACTCTTGATGGCGTTTAATAATCCTTCTGCCAGTCTACTTTGTTTTAATATCTTCCAGATATTTTCCTTGGCACTCTATCGAAGGCTTTAGACAGATCGATTAAGCACAAGTACATCATCTAAGAATGTTCCATTGTTTTTTCACTTAACTGTCAACGTATAAATTAGATCCTGCGTGCTTTTACTCGGTGCAAAACTACGTTGCGCCTCTTCCAATTTTTTTTAGAAAGAAATAAAGGATTTTCTTTAAGGGTGTTTTTCTTAACTTTTCTTGGTTAGCTTTTTTCATCGTTAGAAGTCTACGCCGATGGGGTGTGAATCCTTTACACTGGCATATTACGTGAGGAGGAGTTTCTTCTACCTCTCCACATCCTCTGCATATATCAGTCTCTGAGAGGCCTATTATGCAGAAGTGTTTGTTTAGCCCCTAGTCCTGTGACGCTAGATAATAAAGAAAAATCAAAATGGGCATTTTTTTTAACATCGTTAATAATTCTGTTATACTTGATGGTACAAAAATATTTTTGGGGAAAAAGTTGTAGATATTTGTATGCACTGTAAAATGGAACCATTCATTTGTTTCAATATTGTTTACATTCTTAGATAAATTACAAACTAGTATATTTTAATTGGAAACCATAATATAATGCGAAATTAAAATAATCGTACTAATAGTTATAATATGAATGCATTTTATACCTCTTCCTAAGACATTAGCAAAAAAGGATTTAAAACATATACATATCAGTGGCGTGCGGTGACTTTTCAACCAGGGGATGCTGTCCAAAAAAACGAATTTTGTTTTTTTAAATTAATTTTATTCTACGATCTTTTTTACAAAATTCGTCTATAGCAACATCATACAATCTTTTTTCATTTTTCATATTTAGCAACATTTTTTTTTTCAATTGATATTAAAGCGAGAGCAGACAGTCTATCGTCATTTTGGCTGCTTCTGGTGAATGTTTCTATTCTTTTCATTGTCGAAAACGATCGTTCAGCCGATGCGCTCGTGGAAGGTATAGTGCAAATTAATTGTATTAATTTAAATACTTCTGTCAAAACATCTTTTAGCTCATCTTTCACAATTAATTCTTTTATGCAATTTATAGATTTTAAATGAAAGTCGGGAGTCGTGTACAAGTAAACTAATTGACTTTTTAACTTCATAAAATCAAAGTATTTTCTATAAGTTGGCTGAAGTGATTGTAATAGAAAATCCGGAAAATTCCTTTCATATTCTTTAAATTTTCAATAAAAAATTGCAATTATTATTAACCACAGTTTCATCCATATTATGGGTCGTATTAAATAATAATCAAAATTTTAAGTAGCGAAACAGTGCACTAAAAATAGAGTTAAGGTTATTTAAATAGAAGAAGCTTGATTTAAAGAAAGTAAACAAAAATCAATTTACAACGGAAATGATTATTTTGCAGCGTGCGGTAATATCAATCGAGTGCGGCAGCCCTACCATATAACAGTTGCCCAACACAGAGGAACCATGAGAGTAATCGCTTCCCGTAGCTGTTAACTAAAGCAACGATGCGGGCAATAGACTAGGGACTGCATCGCAGTGCGCATGCGCCAAGAACGCAAATTTCGAATACACAATCAGAAACGCATCCCTCAGTCGGGCTCACAATCGTTAGTGTTGTGCATCGCACACATTTAGTCAGCCGCTCGCTGGATGTAGATTATATAACGCAAATTTTCGAGCAGGCAAAACATCGTATATAATAAATAAAATTATCACGTTACAAAAAATAAAATCAAAGCGAAATAAAGCTACACGAAATTCAAATATGATACGGAAAAAAAAAAATTCTTGACGTGAATCTTAGGGGATGCGCCGCATCCAACGCATCCATGGACCGCACGCCGCTGATACATATGTCGATTTACATTATTTCCAGTTAACAGAATTATTATAATAGACATATAAAACATAATTATTGTAAAGAGTAAAAAATAATCTTTGTATGTAAGTCATCACCTGCTAAGACTGCCATTAAAAAAAAAAAGTTGTTTAGTCAAATATCTCGCTCGGTAATTTATAAATAAAAATCTGACTATCGCCATCTTATAGCAAACAAAATCTACAAAACATTTCTCCTTGGGCGTTTTTGTGTATTCGCAACAATAGTCGAGATGTTATAGATTTAATTTTTATTTCGGTTTCGGTTTTTTTGTTATATCACGCAAGCCATAGAATTTTTAAACAAAACAAGATCTTGTTTAAAATACACTCCTAAATAGCTAACTTTTGTTCCATTCAACCAACCTTGTATTTTCATTATTTACGGAGATAGCAATAGTGTCCTGTGGAAAAGTTAAACACCCTGTATACTGCTCGGTGGGGGGAGTATGAAGCCTGTAAGAACTTTTTTTCTGGTTGCTGTTTGAGACGCGCACCAGTAGTAAAATAATTACAAAAAATATCCCAAATTAAGTGGTTTTTAAAATCTGCATGAACAACTGTTAAAATTACACGATAATCTGCAGAATGGTGTGTTATGAAATAAAAGTTAAATAATGCAATACTAAAGTAGTGAAAAATGTGCTCCAGTAACGAATATTATCCGAGAGAAGTAAAATTGTATGGTTTAAAAAATGCATAATACGTTTGTTATGCGAGAGATATTAACACAAACAGCAAACAAAGTTGGCTGTTAAAATAACTAACATATATAATTATCTTCCAAAATGATAAGCACAGCTTTCAAATTAAAACTTAAGTACAGTGTCAGAAGTATTGCAGTTAATTATGGTAAATGCCGCAAACGCTCATCTTTTTGTCCGTGTCAAGTAACAGATGAACAATAACTTATGAGGTCACAGTTGTTAATTAAGGAATTAATGTTTCAAACTTATAATTTGTGAAGATTGTTTCTGCTTTTAATGACGGCAGTATGAAAGCGAATTTCGTTTTATATAATGCAAGACACTAACTGCTGAAGCAGATTTTAGCTCGTTTTGGTTTAAGTTTAATTTAACGAAATACGCTCCGCCAAAATTAAATTTTGTTCGAGTTATTTTCCGGATAAAGCATTGGTAAAAGCTGTCCAAAAACAACTCTTTCAGCTTTCAACTTTTGGTTACAGTTTGGTAGTTCCGCTACAGCGCTATATCTTTATTAATAACTTACCTACGACATGGAGATACCCAAACTGTGTTTTGGCCGTGACGGTATTAATTTGACACATACAGGGTGGTGCTTTTTTCGATGCTCACCATTGCTATCTAGGAAACGGTAAGAGATACAAGGTCGGTTAAATTAGAGAAAAGTTGCACATTTTTATGGCGATTAAGAATCTGAAAAGAAATCCTGGATATTTTGATTCGTTTTTGATTTATTACAAAGAAACTGAAAAATGTGATTTTAGAAAAATATTATTATCTTCCCTACCATTGACGCTATTTCATTTAAACTTGGTAACTTTATGTTTTTGACCGTCCTGGGTTTGATGCCGTCAACAGAAATTTTCTAAGCCTTCTAGATTTCAAGTTGCGATAGTCAACTTTTTTATTTCTTATGGCCGCCATATTGGATTTTTACACCATCAGACAGACAAAAAAATTTGCTTTTCAGATTGGTAACCAACATACCTTTTTTCTTTCAAAAAACTTGTTGAAATTTTAAAATTTGTGTAAATAATTCATAAAATCGAGAATGCTCTGAAAAACAATTGAAATTATAATATAAATCAAAGTGACACAACATTTTATAGGTCTAATGATAACGAAATTAAGATTGTTGGAAACATATTTAGAAGATATGTTAGGCGAATTGCCATTATTCACAATTCAAAATCATCAGTAGTTTCAACATGAAGGAGCTGGTCCTCACAACGCCCGCATTGTAAAAGGATATTAATTTAGATGTACGGTTTCAAAATGCATGACTTGGTACGTTTGGTCCTGTTCATTGACCTCCGCGATCGCCATGTTTAATGCCTATGGATTACTTTTACATTGATGTTGTTTATGCAACCCCAACAGAAAATATTGAACTTCTTCGCCATAAAATCAAAAATGCTTTCGACTCTATTTCGAGACAAACTATCCTAAAGGCAGTGGATGAAATGAATCTGAGGACTAACCAATACATCATACATAACGGCGCGCACTTTAAACAATTTAAATAATTATTTATATGGTGTTTTAAATTTATTGTCCTTTCGTTATTTTATTAGACCTATAAAATGTTGTGTCACTTTGATTTATATTATAATTTCAATTGTTTTTCAGAGCATTCTCGATTTTATGAATTATTTATACAAATTTTAAAATTTCAACAAGTTTTTTGAAAGAAAAAAGGTATGTTGGTTACCAATCTGAAAAGCTAATTTTTTTGTCTGTCTGATGGTGTAAAAATCCAATATGGCGGCCATAAGAAATAAAAAAGTTGACTATTGCAACTTGAAATCTAGAAGGCCTAGAAAATTTCTGTTGACGTCATCAAACCCAGGACGGTCAAAAACATAAAGTTACCAAGTTTAAATGTAATAGCGTCAATGGTAGGGAAGATAATAATATTTTTCTAAAATCACATTTTTCAGTTTTTTTGTAATAAATCAAAAACGAATCAAAATATCCAGGATTTCTTTTCAGATTCTTAATCGCCATAAAAATGTGCAACTTTTCTCTAATTTAACCGACCTTGTATCTCTTACCGTTTCCAAGATAGCAATGGTGAGCATCGAAAAAAGCACCACCCTGTATATCTTCCTTTATCTTCTTCTTGAACGTTGCCGATATGCAAAAACCATGTCCTGTGTTTGTCGTGCGTTACGCTTATCCTGTGCATTTCTTCTGTCTTTTCTTTGGAGACCATTGACAGTATAGCATTAGGATGGGCTTGTCCTGCAACTTTTTTCCAATGAGCATTATGCCCGTGTATTAATATGTGATTAAGACACCGCTTGGCTGTTCCATAGGATGTACCAACTGCGGATTCTGGTCCGAAGAAAAGTGTCTCGCTGTAAATTTTGGCTAGGTGATCGGCCTTCTCTTAATGTGCCCTAGGCACCATACCAGTTTGACATTTTTCCTGCTTCCTAGCACGTTAAGTGTTCCTATGTAATTCAGAACCAGTTCTGAGTTTGCTTCCGACGAGCCAAGAGCTTTTAACGCTGCTTGGCTGTCGGACACTATGAAGAATTTAAAGAGTATTCTTTAGAGACTTCTTGACCATTATCCCGTCAGTCTTTTTTATATTATCTCCGTTTGGTCGTAAATATTTTTATTAAACTAAGAAGATTCTTTTATTATTAAAATCTCTTTCCAATAGTGTTTCTGCACATAAGTGCATAGCTTACACCTTGGCTTGAAATATATAACTGTCTTGTTATGTAATATACTATTTCGAAACTGTATTAAAACACACACTTAAACTAATTAATTAAGATAAAAATATTAGTATGACAATAGTTGAACTATGCAATCTTACATTTACTAATTTACTGCAGTAAATGGCTATAATAAGTGATTGTTTTTGTTACAGATTAGTCTTGGAGTTGAAGATGGCTTACTTCAGGCGTACAACTCAGATTTTGAAATACAATTTTCGCATAACGTACATCACATAAATCGTTTTTCCCAGGCTGACGTGGATCCTGGTACTTTCCTATACGTGCTGCGAGATGACGCAGAACAACTTCTTTACTGCTTTCTGTTCCAAGCCTACAAATCTTCAGATGTAAGTTGATTTCATTTTTATGCGTAGTACTTTAAAACTTTTTCTTTATGCTCAGCATTCTCCGTTATAGAATAATATTACATGCTTTTTGTAACTAAATACAAAGCGCCACTTAACACTTAACATACCTATACGAAATATCTACAATAAAATTTCAGAAATCCTCTAACTTAATGCTATCAACTAATTTAACAAAATGGTTCAAATGGTTTTGTACCAACTCTTTATTGGATACCGGCCAATTACCGCTGTCTTTAATTATGCTATTTCGAAGTTCTCTCTTTTTTCACACCGAAATATAAGATGTTCCATCGTTTGCTCTTCTCTGTTGCATGAGCACATTGGACTATCTATTATTTTTTATTTTTTTAAATAATAGAATACTTAAATTGTAAAGTTAAGTGATTAAATTAAAATAAGATTACTTTCGAGTAATGTTTAAATCAGGGATGGAAAACGTAACATAACGATACCCGATAACGTTATAATACCGAATCGATTATAATTTTTTCTACAATAACGTAACGATATTTTTATAACGTTATATAACGTTATAATAACCGATAACGTTTCGTTAAAAGTTATTTTGTATCGTTATTCCCTTAAATTTTTTATGGCGATCTTTTTATTTGCAGAAATTAAAATGAAAATAAAATATCTCAACGTAATTTTGTACTATTTTTTAAAATTACATTTACAGATCCCAAAAATAATTTCAGAGTTATAAATAAAAATTATTTTTATACAGCATGTTTCTTAAATATTGCGAAAAAAATCGGGAGGTGATTCCTTATCGAAAATTAATAGGGGTCTTTCATATATTTTTTTTCCTTTAGGGTTTCCTTTCGGAGTTACACCCTCCTAAAGGGGATCGGTAAAATTGGGTTTTTATTTTATTTCTCAAATTTGGATAAATGTGGGAGAATGATATTCAGTAGATGTTTTATGTATATAGTAATATTTTTAATCATCTCCCACCTTCACAGTGGGCTGAAAAGTGCGACCCCTGTTGATTTTTCTATCAGGACTTTTTGGTGGGTTGAAATCTAGCAATTTAATTTTTTTTTGAAAACTTGATTTATTTAGAAGTTTTTTTTATTCTTTAATTGTTCTCGTTAAACCTACAGTTTTTGAGTAAAAAATTATATGAATGAACATGAACCATCAAATATTCCAATATAAAACAATTCATTTTGGTGGTTACCATGGTCTGTTTATGTTCATATTGGACAGAAGTGGAGGGTGTAATTCATTTTGACGACGCGGCGAGAACTCTAAAACGCCCTGCAATTCTACCCAATATGAACATAAACATCAAATTTAAAATTGTAGGATTTACGAGGACAACTAAAGAATAAAAAAGGTTCTAAATAAATCAAACTAACAAAAAAAAATTTAAATTGCAAAATTTCAACTCACCAAAAAGTTCTGATTAAAAAACCAACAGGGGTCGCACTTATCAGCCCCCTATGAAGGTGGAAGATGATTGAAAATATTACTATGGGAAACCTTTTAATAAGTACAAAACATTCACCAATTATCATTCTCCTACATTTATCTAAGTTTGAGAAATAAAATAAAAACCTAATTTTACCGATCCCCTTTAGGGGAGTGTAACTCCGAAAGGAGACGTCTAAGAAAAAATTGTTATATAAAAGACCTCACTTTATTTTCGATAAGAAATCACCTCCCGAATTTTTTCGCATTATTTAAGAAACACCCTGTATATCATAATTTATGTAACGTTATATAACGTTATATAACATAACAATTCATTTTTTTAACGTTATTTATAACGTTATGTAACGAAAACAAATAATAAATAACGTTATACAATAACGTAACGATTTAAAACGTTATTCCATCCCTGGTTTAAATGAATGAAATGATAGACTGAATATATCAGTATTTATGAATTATAAGAGTAAAGAATTCTGTTGATTGGCGAGTTAAAAAAGGCATTTGTGCTACAAGGTGTTAAATAAAAAAGAGAATGGTGTCGTAGACCTGGGACGCTATTCCCAACTCGCTCGCTTTGAACAGCAGTGCTCATGAAAGCGAGCGTTGTCAATGGGAGTGGAGCGGTCGTTTCTGTATTCTCATATACCCCTGCCTTTGCAATTCTTCGACGCGAGTGAGTAGATGTTGCAACATTGGAATTTTGCATGGGCTGTCTTTTTGCCGCCAGTTTTTGAATGTTGTGGTTTTTGTTTTGATTGATTATGGGGAAATTAACGGAGCAGCAGAAAGCAGCATTAGTAGAAATTCTTGGGAGAATAGTTAATTATTAAGTGGCAAATTTTCACAAAATTTTACATATAACGATGCCCAAAAGCAATGGAGTGTAATTGCTACAAATTTAAATAGTATGTAAAATGTATTGGAATGAGTATCCCTCGAAAGTCTAAATTTTTTTCGAAATTCATCGACATTTAATTGTGTAAATGTAGGGTTGCCAGATATCCTGAATGTATAAAAAAAACAATACAAATCAAAAAAGAGAACATTGCGGAATTAATTGAAAAACATATTTATTAAGAAAAAAATTGCACAATTGTAGCAAAAATAGATTATTCTTATATATTATTTCTAATTACACATATATCAGTAAAATTATTTACATTATATATTCATAAATATAATATAAATCATTGAAAATTAGTTTCTTTGGTTGGAGAAATCACGTCCTAATAAACTAACATACCTAGTATAAAGTAGCCTTCTACCCAATAAAATTGGTTATTTAGATTCCTTTCCATATTATTAATAAGAAAAAAATATTTATTCATTATATACCTAAATTTATTAGAATCTTTTGGTTCTTTAAGAAACTTTTTTTTTCATACATTTATTCCTTTTTAATTAAATTTAATTTTTGAAGTAATAGATATTACGATGTTGTTTTTTTTCGTTAGAAAAACTGTATTATTTTTAAACTCATAAAAATAATTACAAGAAATATTCTTGTAATTGTATGCATTAAGTTTAAGTTCGAATATTAAATGAACTTCACTAAACATTCTCATTTCAAAAAAGGGTAACCGAAAAAAGAGAACAAAAGTGAACATTTTTACATGAAAAAAGAAAAAGAAATATCAGAATTAAAAAAGAGAAAATGTTTCTTTAAAGTGAGAGCATGTTTAGGTCTTTACAATGTTGTTCATATGGTTTCTCTGGAAGTTTGTGTTTTTTTTTGCAAAGATGATATAAATTTCTTTTGAATTCCCTCAATTTTACTGGCGTAGGTGTCATATTGTGGGTTCCATATGATAGAAGCAAAATTTAAAATGCTATTAACATATGAATAATACAGTGTTCTGATAGCGTTAACATTATTGAAATGTTTTGAGGAGCGTATGATAAAACCAAGCATTTTAAGAGATTTATTTTTAATGTATTCGATATGTTCAGCAAAAACGAGTTTAGGGTCTAATAGAATTCCCAAGTCTTTTACCAATGTGGTGTTCATCAGAGTTGCATTGTTTAAAGAATAGTTATATAAGATTATATTTTTGTTTCGTGTAAAATTAATTTTATACCACTTACTAACATTCAAGTCAAGTTTGTTTATTTGACAGTATATTTCTAATTTGTGGAGATCCTCTCTTAGCAGTAAACAATCTGTAATATTTGTTGTTGTTCTAGATATTTTTAAATCATCAGCGTATTGTAGGTATTCACAATTTAAAAAGCAACTGTATGTCATTGTTGTAAATATTAAATAGCAATGGTGCTAAGAGACTGCCCTGAGGGACTCCGGATGTTACTTTGACAAATGCAGAAATGAAACCATTTAATTTACAGCCTGTGATCTATTAGATATTATGGCACCTTTCATTGTGTTATTCCACTTTTTCCATTCTACTGCGGTTTTTCATTTCACTAATAATGGCACTTTTAGGCACTCTATTATAGCGATTTCACCATCTTTCTCTGCTGCTTTCTTGGCCAATCTGTCGATATCTCATTTCCACTTATTTCACAAAAAAAAACAAATTGTGGGATTTTATCCGGGCCCCTGTGAGTGATTTTCGGACCCGGGGAATTTTAACCCCTCCCCTCACGACGGCCATGGGTGCAATACCGTGTGTTCTAATTATTTTCAGTTGCTCTTAAGTCCATCTACCGTTAGTTGTAAAACTTAATCGTTATTACGTTATTAATTGTTGATACAATGTCATAATTATTTAATTTCGTGGTCGTCTGCCTCCTAAATTCCGGCTCCATATAAATTTTCTGGATTAGTCATGGTCGATGTTAAAATAAAATTAATATGTATCGGATACTGAGATATTTTTAGTTGTGAAACGTCCAAGTACAAACTGCCAAGCAGTCTGTAGATATGTCTATTGAACTTAAAAACAGGTGCTGGTGCAATTTGCCTACACAAACGTTAATATCAAAACCTTGACACAAATTTTTTTGTAATGAATCGTAAATAACGACATCGGTGTGGTCCATTCGATAAAGGAATGCCAACAAAGCCTTAAAAAAGAAATAAATTTGCATGCATTTGTAGGAATGTTGCTTTCGTTAAATAAATGTACAGAGTTTTTTTTTTTTTGGGATACTCTTGTTTCAGACACATGTTTGTGCTGTACTTTTAATCTCCTTTTATGTGTTATTGTAGTTGCTTGTGAACCGCGGACTAATTTTGTTTATTTAGTTTCAACACTGGAATTTTTTTCTCAAAATTAAAAACAAAATCTGCAATTGGTTTCATTGTGCAAAAACTTTAAAATCCTCAATACAAATACAAATATTTATATGTATGTATAACTTGGCAATGCATAATGGACTCTTAAAACTTCCAGAAATCGAACAAAAACCTTTTTATGGCTCTTTAAAGTTTTTAAAAGTGTGCCAAGACACCATAGGAACTTTTTTCGGTCATAAATTCCAAAAGAAAATTGGCTTTACTGTTTGTAAATATGTTTGTTGAACAACACTTGGGCAATCCATGACGACTACTTTTGTAGTCAGAAAACGATTAAAAATATATTAAATCGCTCATCAATGTTTTCAAAATTTTTCCAAGTGTACAGGGTGGGTCATTAATGCAGGATCGGTCGATTGTGGCTAAACGGTTTGAGATAGAAAGTTGCTTCAAACGCTATTTCATACAGTTTTTTCTTCCGAACACGATAAAAATATTTTCGTATACAGGATGTGTATAAATTGGCGGAAGCGCTACACGTGACGATGTTCTTCGTAAAATTCCAAGTCGAAAATCTTAATACAAAAATGTTGTACCATGCTTCCTATGGCCTCAGAAACCATTTAAAGAAAAAAAAATTGGCAACATTGCATACATTGATATGCGTTTGGACATTTTTTTATCAGCAATTTTTACTTAGGTATTTACAAGTTTTGTTTGAACTGAAAGCCTTCAGTTAGTAAACATAGTTGCAAACTTTTGGGTATCGTAAAACACAAACTAGAAATAATTACGAGAAAAACAGAGACGACAGCTATTGACAATGTTGCCATATGTATTATTTTCATTCAAATCAGTGATTTACATATTTTCAACACCAATTTTTGAAAGGAAGAACTATTCGAAATTTATTTTTATTCCAAATTGCAGCTTTTCCATAAATAATAACGCTTATTAAAGGACTAAATGTCAAAACTTTGAGGACCTCTTGCAGACACAGCAAGCGTGGTACAACATTTTCGTATCAAGATTTTCGACTTAGAATTTTACGAAGAACATCGCCACGTGTAGCGCTTCCGCCAATTTTTACACACCCTGTATACAGGGTAAGTGACCTCCCTGAAACTAATAGCAACTTTTATCTTTCAAATACAACACCTCATTTTTTATTTAATGTTTTTGACCGCCTTTGCATCAATATAAAATACTAGAGGTTTTTATCCGGCGTTGTCACTAAAAAAAAAAAATAATTTTCAAAATTGTTTCAGGTCTTAAGTCTTTATTTAAAAAATTCTCCTTAAGTCATTTTTCGAAGTACATAGTTGTAATTTAGTTAGAACATGCAGAAAACATATTTCTGTTCGATCGATATGAAAACGTTTGTCTCACACCCACAGGGTGTTCATAAATAGGTGGCAACTTCCATGTTTTGCAAAAGCTCGTAACTTTTTCAAATGCAAACGCTTGTATTTTTTTATGTCATCGAATTCGTCTTTAAGAGAGCTTCATTTTTTGTTGAGTATATCCTATACCCAAAACTCATTCTTTTCGAGATATTCGACATTTTTTCTTTTAATCGTTATTGAAGCAAACAGAGTGCCGTGGAAATCGAAAAAACTGACTGTTCACTTGACTAACGTCAAAAACTTTATTTCTTGAATTATTGCATTTCCACAATGAATTTTTTTGTGAGTAGCTTTGCTCTGCAAGATAGGCATAAGGATGCCATTAATTTTTAGATTGCATAGGTGTTGTATATTTTGATTAATATATGCACCTATAGGCTAACTAGTTTATTCAATGCAGTGGATTTCATAGAGCAATGATCTTTTTATGTTCTTTTATTTTATTTACAGAATTTATTAAATTTTTTTTGTGGTTTCAATAAATAATTTTTCCTTTATTTTCCCTTTTTCTTCGCGCTCCCTTTGTAGTATTGCGCGCCCCACAGGTTTAGAAACACTAAAAAAGTTCATAAAAATAATAAAATTGTTTTGGTTGCCAATTTAGTTATTGCTTATGTTATAAGTGAATTCACAAGGCTAAACATCTACCTACTATTAGTAATTAAATACACGAAATGGTGAATAAATCATATCAATTTGCTCTTGTAGAGTAAATATCATCGTGGAAATGCAATAATTCAAGAAATAAATGACAAGTTTTTGATGTTAGCGAGGTGAACAGTCAGTTTTTTTGATTTGCACGGCACTCTATTTGCTTCAATAACGATTAGATGCAAAAATGTCGAATATCTCGAAAAGTATGAGTTTTGGGGTTTTGGGTATAGGACATACTCACCAAAAAAATGAAGTTCTCTTAGACGAATTCGATGACATAAGAACATACAAGGGTTTGGATTTGAAAAAAATGAGTTACGAACTTTTTAATTTCATGGAAGTTGTCACCTATTTATAAACACCCTGTATGTGTGATTCAAAGTTTTTCATATCGAGCAATAGAGCAATGTTTTCTGCATATCCTCTCCAAATTACAACTCTGTACTTCGAAAAATAACTTTAGGAGAATTTTTTAAATAAAGACTTAAAACCTTAAACCTTTTTATTGGTTTTTATTGATTTTAATATTCCCTTTATACCAATTTTGCGCACCTCAAATTTGCCGCTCTGGGCAGTTGCCCTGCTCGCGCCCACCTAGATCTGGCCCTGTCAATTTTATACTTTGCGTCCGATGCGTGTAAAAAAGTAAAAATGAATTGCGCCCGACGGAAGGGTAACAAAGTCTCTCTGTAGTTTTAAGCTTCTGTGGTTGTTTTGTGTCCTAGGTAAGTCCTGCCAAGTATTATGTAGGCCGATCTAAAAGCACAAGGCACGCTCTGGTCACTTCCTCCTCACGTGCACTTAGAGATCATAGATCGAAGTCGGCTGCTCCAAATCGACTCCGTAGGAACTTGGCTGGCTAAATATATCCCTCAAATGTCGATTGAAAACTATATCGAGAGTACTTGGAAACATTCACTCTGCACCTCTGTCCCACGTGAAACGTGTACTTCAGATTTTGTTCGCTAATCCTGCGTCAATTTTTTCTCGCTCGAAGTGTGCAATTATCTTGTTATCTCGCCTATTGTTAGTGATAGATGCATCGAAATATCTCGTAAAATATAAATTTTATGTGAATCCCTGATTGCAAAAACAACCCAAGCCCATTTTACCTATCTCTTGGGAATATTAAAAAAACTGTTAAGTTTATATTAACATTTCACAAAAAAAAACAACTTGTGTTTTTGATGGTCCACTGAAGTGTTATTAAAATTGATCCATTTCAAATTATATTTTTTTAGATCACTTAATTATTCCGATTAATAATTAATGGACTCAGGTCAGGTGATTTCAGTTTTGATAATTCCTTTATCTCAAGTTAATATACAGGGTGTTTCTTAAGTATTGCCAAAAAATTTGGAAGGTGATTCCTTATCGAAATTTAAGGGGGGTCTTTCATATAATATTTTTTCATTAGACGTCTTCTATCCCTAAAGGGGAGCGGTCAAATTAGGTTTCTATTTTATTTCTCAAATTTGGATAAATGTAAGGGAATGACATTTAGTAGGTGGTTTATACTTATTTAAAGGTTTTCCATAGTAATATTATTAATCATGTCTCACCTTCACAGGGGGCTGAAAAGTGCGATCTCTATTGGTTTTTTTATCAGAACTTTTTGGTGGGTTGAACTTTCGCAATTAAAAAAATATTTTTTGGAATTCTGATTTATTTAGATTTTTTTCATTCTTTAGTTTTTCTCGTTAAACCTACAGTTTTTGAGTAAAAAATAAAATTAGTAAACATGAACCATCCAATATGTCAATATAAAACGATTCATTTTGATAGTTATTATGGTTTGTTTATGTTCATATTGGGTAGAGGTGATGGGTGTAATGCTTTCTGACGTTTACGCTGAGACAACGCTAAAACGCCTGTCAAGTCTACCCAATATGAACATAAACAAACCATGGCAACCACCAAAATGAATCGTTTTATATTGAAACTAGGTAATTTACCCGGCGTTACACGGGTGATTACAGTTCTCTGTTATCAATCACAGACTACTCGCGCTCCGAGCTGGCGCTCGGGGGACATTTCCGGCCGTTCCCGGGCATTTCCGGCCGTTCTTTATACGGCGTTTGATCCGTCAGGTCCTAAATAGTAACTGTGCCAAATTTGGTCCCGATCGGTCAACGGACCTAGGATTCTATAGCGAACAAACAAACAAACACACAAACAAACAAACAAGCTCTTTTATATACAGGGTGTCCCAATTCGAGTAAATGCATAGGAATCTCGCTAATCTTAAGAGCTACGAGGTCGGTTAAATTAGGGCAAAGTTGCTAAATTCGATGCTCATTAATAATCCAACGAGAAATTTGAAATATCTCAAACGGTATCCGAGAAAATTAGGAAAAACTGGAAAGTCCATTTTTGAAAATCGTTTATAATTCCTTTGGAGTTTGAAATATTTTAAATGTGTAAAAAAGTTGCCTAAGCAACTTTTTAAGCCGAATCGGATGTTGGTCAAAAATTTTTCCTAGGTCGATTCGTTTTTGTTTTAGACAACCAACTTTGTTTTTTCTTATGGGCAGCATATCGCGTTTTTCTTCGTTATTAAAGTTCATTTTTACGACTAACAGGCCTTCAAAACTTTTAGTTTGTTGATCGGTTGTCATGGAAACAACATAAACTACAATGACCGGCCAACCTGATTTATAATGGTTATTGTTTAAAACGTATTTTTTGAAATTTGACAATGAAAGGAAAAGTAAAATACCATGTGTGATACATCAATGGATTCAGAAAAATAAATGCTATTTGATTATGTAAATAGCAAAAATTGCGCCCATAAGAAAAAATAAAGTTGGTTGTCATAAAACAAAAACGAATCAATCTAGAAAAAAATTGTGACCACTATTCGATTCGGCTTGAAAAGTTGCTTCGGCAATGTCTTTACACGTTTAAAATATTTCATACTCCAAAGGAGTTCTAGACGATTTTCAAAAATCGTATTTTCCAGTTTTTCCTAATTTTCTTGGATACCGTTTGAGATATTTCCAATTTCTCTTTGGATTATTAATGAGCATCTAATTTCGCAACTTTGCCCTAATTTAACCGACCTCGTAGCTCTTAAGATAAGCGAGATCCCCATGCATTTACTCGAATTTGGGACACCCTGTATATAGATATTTGATGGTTTATGTTCACTTGTTTTATTTTTTACTCAAAAACGGTAGTTTTTACGAGAAAAACGAAATTAATTTAAAATAAATCTAAATAAATCCGGTTTCCAAAAAAATATTTTTTTAATTGCGAAATTTCAACCCACCAGAAAGTACTGATAAAATAACCAACAGGGGTCGCACTTTTCAGCCCACTGTGATGGTGGAAGATGATTGAAAATATTACTATGGGAAACCTTTTAATAAGTATAAATTATTTACCAAATACTCGTATCATTCTCCTACATTTATCCAAATTTGAAAAATAAAATAAAAACATAATTTTACGCTCCCCTTCAGGGGGGTGTAACTCCGAAAGGATATGTTTAAGAAAAAAAATTATATGAAAGACCTCCCTTAATTTTCGATAAGGGATCACCTCCCGAATTTTTTCGCAATATTTAAAAATCACCCTGTATAAAGTAAAACAACAAAAAAGTTAACTTGAAAGTATTAATGTTGAATTTGTATGTATAAACGATAAATAAATGGACAACGAGGTACACACTTTTGTGGGCTATTAGTATCATAATAAAAAATAGGGAATTTTGTGTTTGTGTTTTATTTGTTGGCCAGTACAATTTTTTTTTGAATGTCTCTTTGTCACTTTGGAAAACTGATCACAGGGTAAAAATGAATTGGGAAGATGTCTCTGGTGTATGTCTCACTACGTTTTCTCGTTATAAATTTTAACTAATAACAGAGTTACTGAATAATTCGTCCTGGTTGGAACGCTCTGTATAAACGCCACAAAAACAACATAGCAGGATTGTTTTTACAAATTTTGTGCCTGTGTTGATATGCGCAATAAAAAAATAGTTTATAGGAAAATTTAACTGTCTTCCAAAATAAGTCAGCCTTGGATAACGTCTAATAATAGCCTGTTCTCGTATAAGAATCAATTGCTTTGAATATTTCGTTCATAGAGTTAGAATCTTCACAGTTCGGTAACACAAAAACGCATGGCGCGTGTTAACTTCAGATTAACATTATGTCTCGCAATTTCGTTAACAATAAAAGTCGCAGAGACGGACGCGAAATACAAGTGGCCATCGGTGTATCAAAAAATTCGGCAGGAATCGGCCCTCTCAAGTTTTTACGAGTTGCTTGAATACGATCCAGTCGCGAAGGTACACCTCCAAGACGATGAGGTGACGGTTTTCGTTCCCACGAACGACGCGTTTAGAAACCGGAACGGCCACAACGCGTTGTACCATTTAGCGTGGTTCGCGAAACAGTTGAAGAACCTCCGGACGTCTTTCCTGAGTCCCGTCCTGCCGAAATTTCCAACACTTTGGGTGACGCGTCAGGAGCACAACATCTTCATCAACAACGCGAGGATTGTCCAGGATTCGTCGGATTATATCTCGAACATTCCGCACGATCGTTCGGGAAAAACCCAGGTGATGCATGTGATCGACGACGTCCTGGACCCGATGATCAAAAACGTTTCGTCGTTCACGAAGCCTCCCAATGCATTCCACTTCTTAAACCACGCCCACCTGTGGAAGATAGGGCGACACAAGACGAGGCTTTTCACGAGCAAGATCATCGAAACCCGTATAGCCGATGTCTATACGGCAAGCGGAGGGCACACGTTTTTCGTACCTGTTGATGAAGGCTTCAACAAACAACGACTGCAGCTGACAGACTCTTACGTCATAGAAGGCCACGTGATACCAAACCAGGTGTTTTTCACACGCCCCGCTCCTAAAGACTTCCCGTTGGACTCGCTTGTTAACGAGGAGTATTTCTCTATTACCTTGTCGCTCCTCGAGGACAATGGCACGTATTTTGTGAAAAGCAACACCATCATGGGAGATTCCAACCATCCGAATGGTGAAATTTTGGCCGAAATCGTCCAAGCCAACATACCCGTGTACAATGGAGTTGTGCATCTCATCAAGAGGCCTTTGGTCGTTTCTGATCGTCGACTGCCTCTATTTCCTTACCTCCCAATCATGTCCAAACTAAGCATGGATCCTTATTTGAACATCACTTACAGTTTGGGCGAGCAACACGGGTTCAACAAGATATTACACAACGATTCCGTTAAGTTTACTTATTTCGTTCCAAGGGATAAAGCCTGGATGGGCCTGGAGAAGGCAATGCCCGACAAAAAAGTGTTCAGCCAGTTTTTGAAGAAGTTCGATGGGAGCATTTTGGGGCGGCATTTGGTTGTCTCGAGGACGGCCTACTCAATGGCTATGCTCCACGAGATGAGCTCGGGAAAAAGAATTGTTTTGCCTGGAGTTACCGAGCCACTGCACATTACAGTAAGGCAGTTCATGGGGCAAGATTTTATTTACTGGAAAAACCAGATGATTCTTGTGCACCAGGCAGATTATGAATGTACCAATGGTGTCGTGCATGTCATTGATAAACCGTTGATAACTTTTGAAGAAGTAGAAGGCAATCTGTTGTTGTTTTTGTACAAAAATATGTTGGAAAATTATTGATTGTACCAATAAATTTGTCTGTTCTTAAGCAATAATTTTTATTACGCGTTAAAAAATCTTTGAGAAAAACACATTTTTTGTGTAGGATGTGAACTGGAGATTATAACCTGGTCCAATGTACTCATTTATCAGACGAAATGACCACAAGGTTAATGGAAAATCGGCGTACAATAGCGAAAGAAAATTGTAAAAATTTTATTTGCTGCAAAATAGCGCCATTTGATATTTTTTAATTACTACCCCAGTAGCACAAAATATTGAGCCAACATAGGCTAAAAATTGACATACAATACTGGGAAAATATAGAAATAACATTTTTTAATATTGGTGAAATATTTTAAATTAATATTAATCCAATAACATTTTTTTATAAAGGATCTGTATTATTAAATAATATTAGATTAATATACCGCATCGATATTGGTGAAATGTATACTATACACAATTAAAAATATATTCAACCAATATTATTCACCCTGATTGGTACAATGTTATACAGCGTCATTTAAAAAGTCTGCAAATAATGTGATTTCTTATAAAATTTTATTCTTGATAAAAGTTGGTGCATGGTCTAAAACTAATTTTAAGATGGAAAAAAGTTCGATAAAAAGTCATAGGACACTAGATTTTAGCGATTTTTGAAATATTCACAAGAGTAAATTGCCCTTATTTAAAGAGATACAAAATAATTTTATAGGAAAAACTTATTTAAAATCTCAAAATAAGGCTAGATTTAAATTTTGACGGCCAAACTCCAATTTTTATTTTTTAAGAAATTTTTACATTCAAAAAGTGTGCAACAATCAACAAATGGAAAAGTTTTCTATTATCGATATCTCAGAAAATTTTATTCTTGATAAAAGTTGGTGCATGGTCTAAAACTAATTGTA
The DNA here is from genome assembly GCA_947652605.1 of Elmis aenea. NCBI lineage: Eukaryota > Metazoa > Arthropoda > Insecta > Coleoptera > Elmidae > Elmis > Elmis aenea. Next base: position 26,831,135 of record OX393583.1, on the reverse strand, counting down.
GGGCCGAAAATATCACGCAATTTGTTACTAATAAAAATACGTTTGTTAAGGTGACTAACGGAGTTCCCTGCCTACAAATTGCTTTGTGAAGAGAACATCTATCGCTTTAGTCGTTACAATAATTACGCAAATTTAGAAACAATGACTCTGGGAGTTCCCTGCCTCAGAATTGCTTCTGGGAGAGAACATCGATCCTAAAGTCGGAATTTAACGCAAATTTGGAAATATTGACTGACCAAGGGAGTGCCCTGCCTACAAATTGCTTTGTGGAGAGCACATCGATCGCTAGGTCCCAAAGAAATGGTTCTCAAAAAAGTGAACCTCGATTACTGTAAAACAATGCCTTTTATATCCTTTTGCTGGATACCTGACGGTCAAAACCGCTTATTTTTGGGGATGGACAAATCGTGCAAGAGATGTTAAATAATTAGGGTGGATATTAACACACATACATTCGCTAATTCGTTATTCAGATTTGTGTATAATGGTGGGGTGATTTCTGAATCCGTTAGCTCGTCGATTATTGGAGCTTCTCAAAATAAATAGTTTTCTAACAATTTAAACTTAAATTCTCCCCTCCATTAAACGTCGAAATCTGTTACTTGAAAACAAAATATACTAAACCAATGTAAAATCATATTAATTATTAACTTCAATTACTCAATATTTTACATCTAATTGCAATCAGTTATAAATAATAATATCTGGACAAAATATGAACATTAAATAAATGAGAAATATAATTCGCAACACAATAACTAGACAAACAAATGGACATCCCCGAAGAATGTTAAGCTTAGGGTTGCCAGATGTTATGGTTCGACCTGCATTCGTTTTCTTAGAATGCAATAAAGACAAATTTATGACACAACAAATCAGTCAACGCTTATTTGGTCTAGCATTGGGAATTAGCCCTTGACTCGGTAATTATTAGAAACCCTTGCATTGATAACGATTTTAAAAGTGTTTTTGTTTACTAAAACACCCTGAGAAAATGTAAATATTATAATCTACACGCGTTTTTAAAACACATGTGGCTTTCTTTTAAATTAACGCGTTATTTATGGGTTTCTACAAACAGAAAAATAACTAAATGATGTTACGCGAGTAATTTAAAAATTGTTTTTAAATTATTAAATATTATCCTATATGCGACCATTACAGTAGATTACGGCGAAAGTGAAAAATAAGGGCTTATTTAATGCACGGAATGTTTTTTATTGTCCCAAGATCGTCTCGAAAGCCATTCAAAACTAATAAAATCGAAAATAAGCTAGGAAATGCGACGCAAATACCCGAGGTAAAAGTCCTGTGTTCAGAGTTATAACAAGCAACACGTTGATAAACAAACGTTTTTAATCGAAATTAAATCTGGCGATATCTAACAGTCAACTTTTGGCCACTACAAACAATTTTGCAATAACCCAGTCGTTAAAGTCAACTGAAAATAACAAACCAATCAATTCGTGCTTACAGTTAGCGCATTCTGCCAAGGAAACTAATTTTGATAACTCAATTCGAACACGCTCGGAACAATTTTGATTTGTAACTCAACATTTCGCGACACGACGAAGCTAAAACCGACAGAAACATGAAAATTTTTGTCTAGTTAAAGGTCGAATGTTTGTAAATACGCTGAAATATTCTTGTCCGAGGATGCAGTCGATATTTCCGTCCTGCTGATTGTATAACAGGGCCTTTTCTTACGGTGAACATTAGAGTTCTTAAACAACGCTTTAGTCTTTTTACAAGTTTCCTAGTGCAGAGGTGCGAAATATTAATAAACTTTCCTGATGACGCGGAATGTTCAAACTCTACACGTGTTCCAGTGAAATGTTTTCCTTGACGTGCGTTGGTCATTAAACTTTAATCTCTGGCCGAAATTCGTGGTAACAACGCAGCAGGCTTGTTGGATTACTTTCGTTTTTAGGACAAGGTAAGAGATAATCGCAAAACTGAAAATTTTTGATATACAGGGTGTTTGAAATTCGAGGTTAAGCATGGGGATCTCGCTTATTATAATAGCTAGAGTATAGGTTTAAATTTGGCAAAGTTGCTAAATTTGATGCTCATTGATAGTCCAAAGAGATATTGGAAATATCTCAAACAGTATCCGAGAAAATTAGGAAAAACTCGAAAGTCCATTTTTGAAAATCGTCTATAACTCCTTAGGAGTTTAAAATATTTTAAATGTGTGAAAAAGTTGCCCAAGCAGCTTTTTAAGCCGAATCGGATGGTGGTCAAAAATTTTTCCTAGGTCGATTCGTTTTTGTTTTAGACAACCAACTTTGTTTTTTCTTATGGGCAGCATATCGCGTTTTTCTTCGTTATTAAAGTTCATTTTTACGACTAACAGGCCTTCAAAACTTTTAGTTTGTTGATCGGTTGTCATGGAAACAACATAAACTACAATGACCGGCCAACCTGATTTAAATTGGTTATTGTTTGAAACGTATTTTTTGAAATTTGGCAATGAAATAAAAAGTAAAATAACATGGGTGATACATCAATGGATTTAGAAAAATAAATGCTATTTGATTATGTAAATAGCAAAACTTGCGCCCATAAGAAAAAACAAAGTTGGTTGTCATAAAACAAAAACGAATCGATCTAGGGAAAATTTGTGACCACCATCCGATTCGGCTTAAAAAGTTGCTTCGGCAATGTTTTTACACATTTGAAATATTTCAAACTCCAAAAGAGTTATAGACGTTTTTTAAAAATCGTATTTTCCAGTTTTTCCTCATTTTCTCGGATACCGTTTGAGATATTTTCAATTTCTCTTTGGATTATTAATGAGCACCAAATTTAGCAACTTTGCCAAATTTAAACCTATCCTCTAGCTATTATAATAAGCGAGATCCCCATGCTTAAACTCGAATTTCAAACACCCTGTATAGGATGGACCAAATTTGGATGTTTTACGGGTTATCTCGGTTACCGCAATAGATAGCGAAAATCTGATTACGGTCTCTTGGGTTATTTTTTTGAGAAAATAACGCCTGTGCAAACAGATTTTTTCTATCGGATTCCATTTTGGCACTACAGAAATGAAATTTCATCATTTTTGAAAATTTACTATTACTTCTTTATTTATTAAAACAGAGCAAAATGTTATAAAGGTTTTCTGCACAGATTTTTAGGCTTAATTGAAAAACAAAAGACAATTTTCTTAGCCTTCTTGACTTTTAAGATATGGAGTAAACTCACATTTTTTTAAATGAAAACCCTAGTTGGCCATGACTTTTTATGAAAGAGCATTTTTTAGCGTTTTAAAAATGTATAATTTTATACAGGGTGATTGATTGACACCGGTTCACCGGTACTTAAAAAGATATGAATAATAAAAACGGATATTGATCTGAAATTTTGGTTATGACCATTTGATCTGTTTAATTAAAATATTTTCAAGATGGCGACACTTCCGGATATACCGAAAGTTGACGTCTACTTTCTTATTTTAAATACAATGGTCTGTTTTTTATTAGATTGTAGAATTTAATACGTTATTTTAGAGGGGCTTTTGATAGCATTCCCTATACCTAAGTGCAGTCGTTTTTTAGTAAAATTATTTTTGCTGGTAATTTCAATTGTTTCTGATGATGAGAATACTTGACATTATTGTCCAAATTCAAGGCACTCTTATACTATTTAGTAATAATTTAGTTTTTTTGCAAAACTCTAAGAAAAGTATTATGATTAGATATGACAACCCATACATTTTTTAAATCAGAAAAAAATAAGCTCTTTAATGAACTCATAGCCAATTATGGTTGCCTTTTAAAAAACTGCAAGTTTTGCTTACATCTCAAAAACCGAGTGTGCCATGACTTTTTAGATAATTTTTTCTAATTCTACGTACAAATATCTACAGGAATCATTTAACGGTTTGGTTTTACCATAGGTGGCCATGGAATTTATTCAACATCGAAAAAATCGCATGTTTTTAGTTTTTTCAAAATATTTAAAAAAGTTGAAGGTGTAGGTAAAATGTCAAAATGGCATTAAGTTTGTCTTGAAATTCTGCCCATCTTTGCTAATTTAACCGACCGTGTAACTCTTATAATGACAAAGTTACCCATACAACGCATGTAGATTATGGCCACCCTGTATCAGGGGTGGCCAACCCCGCGCCCGCGGGCGCAGGTGCGCCCGTGGGCGATTTATTTTGCGCCCGCGACACGATTCCCGGTAAATTAAAATATTTTTTAAATTATATTTCCAATCAATTTTATGCCCCAACTTTTAAGCAGAATTTTCTTGGAATTAAATACTTATTTATTAATTGAAATTTTCGAGTAATTTTTAATTATGACATTAAATACCTCCCTATATAATAAAATACAAGTAGTTCCACAACAAAAAAATATTATTTTAGCGAATTCTATCTAATTTTAGCGCCATCTTTTATGTTTTTATTTTATTAAAACTGATCATTTTGCCATCTATGAGCCGCGTATGACACTGAGTTAGTAGTAAATAATGAGTTTAATGAAAGATTTAATAAATTTGACGACTTGGAATCGATTTTATTTTTCTTTCAAAATCCTATGATTAATGTTGACATTACTACTTTAAGTGAAGAAATATAGATTTTATACAACAAATTTTAAAAATTTAGGATTGGAAATTGTAGAATTACAAAATGACGACGCTTTAAAAGTTATGAACATGGCAAGAAATTTTGGAAATTAGTTGAAGCACGTAAATATCAAATTTTAAAAAATAGTGCACTGAAGCTAAAATCTTATTTAATAAGTAAAGCCACATTTTCTTCATTGCAATTTATTAAAAATAAGTTTAGATCACGTCTTACGGATGAAAATTTGAATGACAGTTAAAGAGTAGCAGTATCAATTTACTGTCCTGATTTTGAGAAATTATGTCAAGAAATACAGTCTCAACCTTCTCATTGACGAATAATAATTGATAAATGTCGTTCAATAAAATTATTATTACAAATTATTATTATTATTTTGTTGTATTATGTTGTTTGAAAAATGTAGAAAAAGAGCATTTTTTTAAAAAATAATGGAATTTTAACCTATAAGTAAAATCAAATAAAAAGATTCAAAATTAAAAATGACAAAAATTATAAAAACTAAATTTTAAAAAATAATTAAAATTAAGAAATGAAAAAAAAATTTAAATTAACTTTAACAATAACAATAAAAACAAAACATATAAGATGTCATTACATATTATTGCGCCCGCAACGTCTCTGAAAATTCTTAATTGCGCCCTTACTTCCAAAAAGGTTGGCCACCCCTGTGTATAATATACACTTAACTGTATGTAAATTATTTGCTTTCTCAACATTATCCAAAAATGGACTTGCACCACTATTATAATAAACGATTCATATTTCTGAGTCCTATCCTGTTTTCACAACACAGAATGCGTTTCTTATAGGGAAAAAAACGCATCCTGCGTCATTTAAAAACAATATAATTACATCTATCGCTATTTTTAATTTGTTTTTGCGTTACTAAAACGTGTCTCGCTTTAGACGCTTGATATATCTTTTGTTTTTAACAATTTTCCATAATTCAAAGTGCAATTTATAAATAAAAACACGCCAAACGCAAGCAAATAATTTCGCGTAACGTTCATTGGGTTTTAAACATTCCTTTTACACCCGTTTCCTCTTGCATGTGCGACATAGCGATATTTCTGGTCATCGGCCACTTTGGTGTAGGAAGAAAGGTGTACTTTGGCACTAAGACGACACAATATGATTCGAATCTTTACGCACGTTGCATTGAAACGACAAAATTAGCAGTTAGTCATTCGTTAGTTAGATGAGGTCAAAAATTTCGCTGCTATTAATTCATCTTCGTGCCAACGTCACCAACAGTTCCACGTAGAACTAAAAAAAAACGGTTAATACAATCAAGTTTAATTTGTTTTTTTTTGCATCACTTTTAATATGTGTAAATGTGAAAAGTATGGGGTATCTTGGAAACCGTAAGAGATAGAACATTGGTTAAATTAGAAAATAAGTGTGGTTTTATGTGTGCCTACTAAAAATCTAAATTGCAAGTGTCCAAATTGTGCCCAATATCTAAAATATCCTGAACTAACTGAGAAACGTAATTTTCTTGTTTTCTTTACAATCTTATTATTATTAACATGGAGTCCCTCAGGGCAACCTATTGGCACCATTACTTAATGATATTCTAGATCTAGATATCTGTCTGTTTCCATACTTTTACGCAACCCTACATAATCATAACGCATCAATGTATTCAACACAGGCGAAAAACATTTAATTCAGTGCTATAACCCCACACGAACATTTTTAAGAGCACAAATTATTTGCTATAATTTGTTTTTATTTGTCACTTGCACCACGCTATAACAAATAATATAAATTCAACTTGGATTTAATATTTGCCACTAGGATTTAATATTTGCTACTTAGATTAATATTTGCTAAATGAATTTAATGTGTGTCACTTGGATTTAATATTTGCTACTTGATTTAATATTTGCTACTCGGATTTAATATTTGTTACTTGGATTTAATATTTACCACTTGTATTTAATATTTACCACTTGAGCTTAATATTTCCTACTTGGATTTAAAACTTGTCAATAGGTTTTAAAATTTTCCATTTTGATTTAATATTTGCGACTTGGATTTAATATTTGTCACGTTTATAGATACGAGTAAAATGTTAAGGACGAGGTAAATGATAATTGGATAATAAAACATGGATATGAAGAAAATATAACCTAAAATTTATTCAGTCTGATCAATACATTAAATAAATGTTATTTCAAAAATAAACAATATGAAAAGAGCAAGCATAGTACGAAATTAGCTTCATTATTGCATCAACAATGCCTTCTTCGCCTTTGAAGGTCTTCCACGTTTTCGTTTTGACTCGATATCAACATTTTTCGCTTCGGGAGGTAGAAAAGCTTTCTTCAGCCTAACAGCTATTCCTACAGCATGTTTGCAAATAAATTTTTTAAAATAAGCAGGACAATCACACTGTGCTGCCAAAAAGTTGCCATCATTAGGGAAAGTAACGTTATAGCTATAGAATGAATTAATTTTAAATTCATCGAATGTTTCAAAGCAATCAACTTTTATATATTTAACGTTTCAATTTTTCTTGAGGGAAATGTATTAATTGTAGTACTTGATGATGACGATATACTTTTAATATCTTTCTTAGTCTTAGCCCAATTGTAAGCATTTATCCAAATATCTAGGGTTATAGTAGGTTCTGTTTTAAATATTTTTATTCCATTACTATAATTTTCAGACCATTGTTCAATGTATCCAAAAGTTCTCTTAATGTAGCTTCTTGTTTAATTACATTGTTGAAACTTTCTAAGGCATTGTTAGTGCTAGGAACATCACTACAAATACCTTCGAACCAATTTCGATTGTTTTTAATCCATTCAATGGACAAATATTAAATCTAAGTAGCAAATATGAAATCCAAGTGGCAAATATGAAATCCAAGTGGCAAATATTAATTCCAAGTAGCAAATGTTAATTCCAATTAGCCATATATTAAATCCGACTGGTAAATATTAAAATTCAGTAGCAAATCTTACATCCAAATGACAAATATTAAATACAATTGGCAAAATTTCTTTATTTTTATAGTGCAATAATTAGTGACAGAATGATTTATTTTTATTTCATTTTATTTTGTTTTTATTGTAAAAATTATAATTTCATAGCATTGCACATATAGCAAATTGATTAATTATAATAGCGTCCACAATTTTTTAAATGACATTCTTGAATTAGAATTATTTCATTTCAATTTATTTTTATAGCATTTAAATAGCACCCCATTTTTAATACCTCTGTTACTTCACGATTTCGTTTCGTGACGTCGAAAAAAGTTAAAAGGATTCAGACTTTTTTTGGCTTCGAAGCTGGCTCGTCCATCGCATTGTTTCATTATCGAAAACAATTGACTTCAAACCAACAGCAGACTGGTGTGTTTTTTTTGCAAAGTGAACAGTAGACAAAAAACATTTCGTTAAAAAATAAATATTTGTATGAACGGCCTCACAATAACTCGCACGTGCGTGTCTGAAGGACTATTTATAATTAAATTGTGGTATAAATAATTTGTGTTTCATAACTAAATATCATAACATTCACGTTCTTAAACAATTCGCCTTTAAAACAATAACAACAACTTTTGTGCTTGCCTAATTAGATGTACAGGGTGGTCCAAAATCGATGAGACTACATGGGTATCTCGCTTAATAATCAAGATAGAGAAACGGTTAAATTACCAAAAATGTGCACTTTTTTGAGTCAAACTCAAAACCGTTTCAGACCATCCGTACCAGCACTTTCATTCGAAAATGCGACGTCTGACAAAGATGGGGAAAAAATGTCATAACAAAATTGCATATGCAAAATTGACTGACGCTATAGCGGTTTTCGTGATTAAACCGGAAGTGGTCAAATCCGGAAGTAACTTTAAGAACTTAAATGGAACCATCTGGTTTTTAATGCATAATTAGAAAGTTGATAAAAAAACACTTTTTAACTTAAAATTTTTTTTGAATACCAGTATAGTTTGTATTTGTAATCCATTGGACCCAAGTCATAACAATATTAAAACCCTATTCGCATGTAACTCAGTTCTGGACACCCACTTGTTTTAGTTTTGTATTTAATTAAATGAAATTTTAGACATATGATATGTGTAAAAAATTTCGATTATATGAAGAACATATGTAGGGGAAGATGGTATATACTGGGACATGGTATATAGTGGGACAACAGAGATTTTGGCCATCTGTTACCCCGTACTTGAAGTTTGTTTACATCAAAATAGCGGTTAAGCAGTCCCATTATATCCTGTCTACAGTATGTGTCGTAAACAATGTCATAGTGTCTTGCACATGTGAGACATGTTTGGTAACTGCGCATTGTTTTTTGGTGGTTATTCAGTTTATGTGCTAAAACTTTTTTATTTATTTAACAACAATTAGAAAATTTGGCGTATGTGTACCTTACAGTATATTAAATGTATGTACAATGTTAAAACTTAAAATAATCATACAAGTTTTTCATTAAATCGTTGCTTTTAAAAATTGATCACATGGTGCATTGTGGGACAATGATGATAATCAGGTAAATTTTCTGAAAAAGACTTCCGACTTTAGATTTTCTTTCTCTAAAAACAGAGATAAAGACTGTGTTGAAAAAGAAAATATTCTGTGTAGGTTAAGCGCACCGACTACGTTTGGGGGCACTGAAAAAACAAAGAAACATTTTCAATTTTAGTTTGATTTTTTAAAGTACAATATCTAAATGCCCATAAAAAGTAAAAGTTTTTAAAATAAAAAATTAAAATTAAGCTTTTTTTTTAATTACTTATGCTTTATTTCATATATATTTTTTGCTGTCCCACAATGTACCACGGGGTGGTTTATGTGGGGACAAGTGGTGTATAGTGGGACAGTCCCTCTATTTGTGTATGTGTACCTTTATTTTTTTTAAATATTTTTTTGTATATGCAATGATAAACTAAATAAAGCAATATGAATATCTCATATCAATTTGAGGTATGCAAATTAAGCCGTTCAAAAGTTACGCAAAATTTAAAAAAAGTGTCCCAGTATATACCACCTTCCCCTACACTATTGTTTCACTTCCGGTTTTGCCGGAAATTACCTTTACTTTGTTATTTCAAATGGAACACCCTGTATATTTTTACATTCTTGGAAATAGGAAGCAATTTTAAATACAACTGCACTATTTTGTATAATGTTTAGAACCTCAAATAATTTTTGGACGAAAATAATTTTTTTAATTGAGTGAGAGTTTTTTTAAACAGAATTGTAGTGGTACATTAACCAAAATAGTGCAGATGTATTCTAAATAGCTTCCCATTTCCAAAAATGTTAAAAATATACAGGGTGTTTTATTTGAAATAACAAAGTAAGGGTAATTTTCTGCAAAACCGGAAGTGATACAATAGAGTACATATGTTCATATAATCTGGTTTTTTACACATATGATATGTCTAAAATTTAATTTATTTTAATACAAAACTAAAGAAAAAAATGGGGTGTCCAGAACTCAGTTACATGCGAATGGGGTTTTAAATATTATTATGATTTCGGTCCAATGAATTACAAACCATATTGATTATCAAAAAAAAAAAATGTCTTTGTCAGACGTCGCATTTTTAAATAAAAGTGATGGTACGGATGGTCTGAAACGCCCTGTACATAATGAATGACATAGCTATTTTCAATAATACGCAAGTTACGAAGGTTTTTACTTTTTTTTTGTTTTAATAAAAACAGTAGGCTATGAAAAAACCAAGGAGTCAAAGCTTTTAAATTTCATGTAGTACGAGTCACGAAGGCTTTTTAAAGCGTTGTTTTTCTAAATATTAATGTTTTGTTACAGATTTGCACCCGTCAATATTTTTAAAAAAACAAAAAAAAAATTCAAAAACGATTAATCTTAGATACACGTTCTTGAAAAAAAAAGTGAAGTTGGAAATCTAAAGAACATAAAATACAGGGTGAGTCATTAGTGGCGGATCGGTCGATTGTGGCAAAATGGTCTGAGATAGAAAATTGATTCAAACGGTATTCTATACAGTTTTTTCTTCCGAACACGATAAAAATATTTTTAAATATACCTCTCAGGAACCAATAGCAACTTTTATATTTCAAATACAACACCCCATTTTTTATTTAATATTCTTGACCGCCTTCATTTTAGCTTTACATCGATATAAAATAGTAGGAGGTTTTCATGCGGCCTTGTCACTAAAAAAAAATAATTTCCAATTTTTTTTAAGGTTTTAAGTCTTTATTTAAAAAATTCTCCTGAAGTCAATTTTCGAAGCACAGAGTTGTAATTTGGTAAGGACATGCAGAAAACATTGCTTTATTAGCTCGATACGAAAAAGTTTAAATCACCCATACAGGGTGTTCATAAATAGGTGGCAACTTTCCTGATTTTCAAAAGCTTGTAATTCAATTTTTTCAAATGCAAACCCCTGTATTTTCTTATGTCATCGAATTCGTCTTTAAGAGAGCTTCATTTTTGTTAAGTATGTCTTATACCCAAAACTTATACTTTTCGAGATATTCGACTTTTTTTTTCTAATCGTTATTAAAGCAAATAGGACGCCGTGGAAAAAGCTGACTGTTCACTTCACTAACGTCAAAAACTTGTCATTTATTTCTTGAATTATAGCATTTCCACAATTAATTTCACTTTACAAGAGCAAATTGATATGGTTTATTGCTTGAGAGAAGGCGAAAGAAATCCTTTACTGGCGGCAAGAATTTACGCACATTTTGATTAATATGTGCACTTATAGGCTAACTAGTTTATTCATCATATAGCAATGATTTTTTTATGTTCTATTATTTTATTTACAGAATTTATTTAATTTTTTTTTTTTTGGTTTCAACAAATAATTTGTCTTTCATTTTCCTTTTTTCTTCGCGCTTCCTTTAAGGTTTAGAAACACTAGTAAAGTTCATAACAATAATAAAATTGATTTGGTTGCCAATGTATTTATTGCTTATAAGTTAATCCACAAGACTAAGTATCTACCAACTATTAGTAATTAAATACACGAAACGGTGAATAAACCATGTCAATTTGCTCTTGTAAAGTGAAATTAATTGTGGAAATGCTATAATTCAAGAAATAAATGACAAGTTTTTGACGTTAGTGAAGTGAACAGTCAGCTTTTTTAATTTCCACGGCATCCTATTTGCTTTAATAATGATTAGAAGAAAAAATGTTGAATATCTCAAAAAGTACAAGTTTTGGGTATAGGACATACTTAACAAAAAATGAAGCTCTCTTAAAGACGAATTCAATGACATAAGAAAATACAGGGGTTTGCATTTGAAAAAATTGAATTACAAGCTTTTGAAAATCAGGAAAGTTGCCACCTATTTATGAACACCCTGTATGGGTGATTCAAACGTATCGAGCTAATAGAGCAATGTTTTCTGTATGTCCTTACCAAATTACAACTGTGTGCCTCGAAAAATTACTTCAGGAGAATTTTTCAAATAAAGACTTAAAACCTTCCAATCCAAAGGAATTTCTTTTAAAGTTATTAAATGTTGAACATTTTTGAGTGTTGTAACTCCCAATATTTTTATAAATATGTAAATTTCTCGAAAACAGTTGACCTTAGACTCATAACCTTTCACATTTTTTGAAGTAAATTTGAAAAGTAATTGTTAAATTTAAATCATCAGCCATTTAAAATTTCAAAGTTTGGGTCCGTTTCCGGTTGAACCGGAAATCGTGTTGCAACCTCAATACGCCTATCAAATCCGAAACATACTGTAGTGGCCAGGTACCAAAAATCATTGTTATAGCTTCAATAGTATTCTAGATCTAGATATTTGTCAGTTTCCATGCTTTTGCCCAGCGCTGTATATTTTTTAAAACTTGTGGTTTCACTTCTTAGCAAATCAATTAAATATCTTTGCGTTGTGCCTTCGGGGCTCTGGTTTTAAGCCCCATTATCCCTTATACAGATCCGCCACTGTACAGGTAATGGTTCAACGGATTCATGAGTAAAAGCAAAGTTAATTTTAGACGCTAGATGTGATATTCTCAATAGAACCGAGTTTTATTTAGTTCACATTCGACCACTACCTACAAACGCTTCATTTTTGATCGGTCCCCAGTTCCTTAAGTTCTTTGTCACGTTAAACAAGACGAACAACCGAAAATACGCGTGTACTCTATGTATTTTCACCCTAGTTCAATATTTTTCAACAGAAAACAAAACTATAATTACTAAAAGTGAGAAACATACCGATCTCAGTGCTGGAGCGCTTAAATTAAAGTGTGTTTAAAACTGTTTTAACTTTAAGGCTTGTGTTTGTGGTTTTTTCGGTGCAGTGTTTTGTTTCTTGTAATTGTTGCGCGATAACAGTCGATCGCAATCATGATTACTGTACCTGTGATAGCGTCCAGTCCGTTGGTATCTTCGCAAAGTGATGCTTCGTACTTTCGGCCAACAGTAAGTCAAAAATATGTAACAAAAAGAGTTTGGTTGCTTTTCTTACACCCTCACATTTAGTGGCCAAAGTACACTCGTAATTTTGCCAAGAGTAGTGTGAAAAAAGTATTGTGATCGCGAAAGTTATTGTATTCAAGTCTAAAGCTGGATCCACATCAATAAAAATGTGCGTTGTGCGTTGTATTTGACACAAATTTGCTCGTGTTCGTCGAAATTTTTGTTGGTGTGGACTGTGCGGCGCATAGAAATGCACACAAATAATTTCGTGACGAACAACGCACGCTATCCATCGCGCTGTCGGTTTTTAGCCGACTTCAAAGAGATTTGCGGCGCACAGTCGTGTCAATGTGGACTTGATTCTGAGTGCATCTGTAGGTTTGTTTCATTTTACTACGTAAATACCTGTGTTTGGGTGATTGATCATGTCTCATTTAAAAAAAAAAGAAATGTGCATTGTTCATAATTACATCGGATTATTTACATCGCACAAAGACAGTGAAAACTCCACTCCATTTTATAACAACAGGCTCTCTAGCAGCAAACTGATGCGCTCTGCATAAACAAACGTGCACAAGCGGATTCGGCCGTACAACACACAAGATAACTATTTACGTGGTAAAATATTTATCCAGATTTAAATTTGCGCCGCAAATATTTTTGTTGAATTTGAAATACAAAATACAACATAAATTTTTATTGATGTGGAACCGGCTTTATAATGCAGCGTTTGTTTTGAGAGTGGCTTAAAACACTTGTTTGTTATTTTGAGATATTAAGTGTGAAGCTTTTCAATGTGCATACAAATATTTATGCTAACTGTAGAGAAATTTCACTTATATTTATTATCTCTCTTTATTTTTCTCAGTGTAAAGTGTGGTCTATTTTCGATGCCCATACAGAGTATCTCGGTTATTATCAGAGATAGAAAAAAACTAAATACATAAACTCGATTTATTTTTTCGAGAGAAATTTATTGCCGCAAACAGATTTTTATTATCTTTTTTAATTTTCGAAATATAGCCAAAAACCGATTTTTGGCACTTTTCAAAAATGTTAAATATCTCGTTTAAACGAGAAGATAGAAAAAAACTTTAAAGACATTTTTCGCATGATTTTTTGTGCTTAATAAGATAGCGATGTTCAATTGTTTTTTACTCATATTAATGCCGATATATTACACCTAACTTTCTTATTTTAAATGGCAACCATAGGCAAATTATATATTTTTGAAAAGCGCAAAAAATAAGCTTTCGATTCATGTCAAAGCCAACTATGGTTGTCATTTAAAATAAGAAAGTTAGGTGTAATATATCAATATTTGTATGAGTAAAAAAAAATTGAACATCGCCATCTTATTAGGGACAAAAAACCATGCAAAAAATGTCTTTAAAGTTTTTTTCTATCTTCTCGTCTAAACGAGATATTTAACATTTTTGAAAAGAGCCAAAAATGGTGTTGGCTTAATTTCGAGTATCAAAAAAGACATCAAAAATGTTAAATATCTCGCTTAAACGAAAAGATAGAGAAAAACTTTAAAGACATTTTTTGCATGGTTTTTTGTCCTTAACTAGATGGCGATGTTCAATTTTTTTTACTCATACAAATATTGATATATTACACCTAACTTTCTTATTTTAAATGACAACCATAGTTGGCTTTGACATGAATCGAAAGCTTATTTTTTGCGTTTTTCAAAAATATATAATTTCCCTATGGTTGCCATTTAAAATAAGAAAGTTAGGTGCAATATATCGGCATTGATATAAGTAAAAAACAATTGAACATCGCTATCTTATTAAGCACAAAAAATCATGCGAAAAATGTCTTTAAAGTTTTTTTCTATCTTCTCGTTTAAACGAGATATTTAACATTTTTGAAAAGTGCCAAAAATCGGTTTTTGGCTATATTTCGAAAATTAAAAAAGATATCAAAAATCTGTTTACGGCAATAAATTTCTCTCGAAAAAATAAATCGAGTTTATGTATTTAGTTTTTTTCTATCTCTGATAATAACCGAGATACCCTGTATGGGCATCGAAAATAGACCACCCTGTACATAACTTCGCACAGACGTTAACGAATCGTAATTTTTCATTACTTTAAAGTGACTAAAGCCACTTTCAAAATTATTAGTTTATAAAAAATAGGGACTTGTCGACTTTGTCCGATGTGTTTTACTGAAATGATGTTTGATAAGAAAGGAATTTTAAAAAAATGATAAAAAATTGTAAAATATAAGTAATTTATATACAGGGTATTTCTTAAGAATTGCAAAACAAATTGGGAGGTGATTCCTTATCAAACATTAAAGGAGGTCTCTCACATATTTTTCTTTCCTTAGACGTCTCCTTCGGATTTACACCCCCCTAAAGGGGAGCGATAAAATTAGGTTTTAATTTTATTTCTCAAATTTGGTTATATGTAGGAGAATAATATTTGGTAGATGTTTTATACTTAATAAAAGGTTTCCCAGAGTAATATTTTTAACCATTTCGCACCTTCACAGGGGGCTGAAAAGTGCGACCCCTGTTTTTTTTAATCAGAACTTTTCGGTGGTTTAAAATTTTGCAATTAAAAAATTTTGTTTTAATTGAAACACCTTGTATAGTACTTCATTAAAAATTTATTTAAGTGTTTTTTCGTTATCAATCATATTCATAAAACACATAAGTAATAAGTAAAGTCATCAGCACATTTTAAAATATAAGTATAAGTAATTTATGTAACGTATTTCATAAGAAAAAATTATTCACGTATTGAATCGTTGTCGTTAATACTGATTAAGTCTTCTAACATTTAATTTCCTTTAAATTTTTAAAATAACTGGTAAATTAGGGATATACACGGTGAGTCATTAGTACGGGATCGGTCGATTGTGGCTAAACGGTTTGAGATAGGAAGTCGATTCAAACGCTATTTCATACAGTTCTTTCTTCCTAACACGATAAATAGTTTCAAATATACAGGGCGAGTCACCTCTCTGGAACTAATAGCAACTTTTATATTTCAAATACAACACCCAATTTTTTATTTATGTTATAAGGCTAATCTACCCACTATTAGTAATTAAATACCTTTACCTACACAAAATGGTGAATAAACCATATCAATTTGCTCTTTTAAAGTAAAATTCATTGTGGAAATGCAATAATCCAAGAAATAAATGACAAGTTTTTGACGTTAGCGAAGTGAACAGTCAGTCTTTTCGATTTCCACGGCACTCTATTGGCTTCAATAGCAATTAGAAGAAACAATGTCGAATATCTCGAAAAGTATGGCTTTTGGGTATAGGACATACTTAACAAAAAGTGAAGCTTTCTTAAAGACTAATTCGATGACATAAAAAAAATACAGGGGTTTGCATTTGAAAAAAACGAGTTACGAGCTTTTTAAAATCATGGAAGTTGCCTCCTATTTATGAACAACTTCAAACTTTTTCGTATCGAGCTAATAGAGCAGGGGTGGTCAAGCTCCTTGATAGTCCGAGCCATTTTTCAAAATTAGAAATTTTTCGCGAGCCGCAATTAAATACGTATTTAAAAGGTATGCAAAAAAGGTATTAATTTTTTTTTTTTACAGAAATTATATTTATTGAAAACATATAAGTAAAAGTACAAGATATGTGTATTAAATTTAAATATTAAAAATTAAACACATTTATTTTACTTCTCTTGATAATTCTTTAAAATTTGGTGAATAATTGGTGACAGCACTTCTCATTGTCAGTAATTCTTTGAGATGCTGGTTAGTTAATACTGATCGGTCAAAATCGGTTTGGAGTCGGTCGATTACGGACGATTACGCCACTGTTTATGTTCGTTCGCGCAGTTTTCGATGAGTCATATCATTTCATCATTCTTAACTTGGACGGAAATGAAATTTGTTACAACGTTGCACTTAGTCTTTCATATTTGTTGTCAGTAATTTAAAAGACATTTTAAAACACATACGGAACGATAATAATTTTTTAAAATATAATAGCACAAAAATGAAAAGGGAACTCGGGTACATTTATCGAGAGCCACAAATAATCCTTCAAAGAGCCGCATGTGGCTCGCGAGCCGCAGATTGGCCACCCCTGTAATAGAGCATTGTTTTCTGCATGTCCCTACCAAATTACAACTCTGTACTTGGAAAAATAACTTCAGGAGAACTTTTTAAACAAAGACTTAAAACCTTGAAAAATTTTGAAAATCATTTTTGTTTTATTGACAACGCCGAATGAGAACCTGTAGTATTTTATATTGATGCAAAGTTAAAATAAAGGCGGTCAAAAATATTAAATAAAAAATGGGGTGTCTATTTAGTTATGGGGTTCCCAACCATATCCTTGCATTAACCCCCTATTAAAAGATCATCCACCTTGGGATTTTCATGGTTTTTACCAAAATTTTGCAATAGTTTGTACAGGTTGTCCCAGATAAGCTTTCCAGCATGAGGATCTAGCTTCATATAAGAGATACAGGTTTGCTTAAATTAGATTAATTATTTTCAAGTTTGAGAGGGGCTACAGTCCATTTTCAAAAGTATAAAATTTCTCGTACTTCAGAAGTTATAGCAACAAAAATGAAAATGTTGAAAATCTTTTTCTTTTTATAACTTTTTAGTCCTAATCATTAGATCTATTTTATTTATACTTCCTTTTTTGTGTAGAGTGTAACTTTTATTTTAGAATTATTTATCACTTTCCATTTTTGAGATATTACGTTCAATTTCATTTTTTTGACCATCGTTGGCTTTAAAATAGTGAAATTTACCTATTTTCTTTTTTCTAATGAGATAGGAGTATATTTTATTTAGTCATGACGATGAGTCCTTCTACTGTTAGGTGTAGGACTGTTGAGTTGTGTTGTGCTGACTTTTGTCCATGTTTTTTCGTCTTGTGCTATCTTTTTTTATGTCTTTCCATATAATGCTTTTTAAACTTCGTCTTGCCAGGCTATTCTCGATGTACCTCTTTCGTTTTTTCCCTGTGATCTTGCCTCAAAGCCTTTTTTGGTTAATCTTTCTTCTTTCATCCTATAAATGTGACCCAACCATCCCAGCTGTCTTTCTTGTATTTTTGTTTCAACTGATTTTATCTTTAATTGTAGTGTTGAGGTATATTAATAAGCGAAAAATCCATGCTAGAAATGTTATCCGGGACCCTGCATAACAATTTCTCAGTTAGAACGGCATTTGTTTCTGATAATTTTGCATTTTATTGGAAAATTATCCAATAAAATGCAAAATTATCTTCAAAGTATTTTATTTATACATCTTTTGACTAAGTTAGACCTGCCATTTGTTCTAAAGGTGTTAAAACATGAGAGTTGAACATCTGGTTTTATTTTTCAGTGCCAAAAACTTTAGGATCGCAGAATAGCATGCTTTGCCCTCGTGTTTTTGGTCTAAAAGACACAACATCTGTACTGGATCATACACGCTTTCTAATCTAAATATAAATTTATTTCATTTTCAGTATAAGCCAGCATAACTTACGTAAGCAAAAATAACTTGTAAAAAAAGTGACGAGCGAGGATAAATATTTGGTTAGTTTGTTGTAACAAACAAACTGTTATGTATTCAGTTTTGTATTGAGTAAACAAAAGTTTAATATTGATATCAGGGTTAATAACTGTTACCTTAAAGTTAAAATCAATAACAGACCTAGCATAAAACGAACTAGACCAGCAGTTCCCAATCGGCGAAGGACCGGTATTTTAACCAGAAAAATGCGGCGGCCTCTTTTTAAAGGACTTAATTTTATCTGAGATATGGCCTACAGTTTTACATTTTAAACATTTCTGTCTACACGTAATGATGCATTTTTTCCCCTCGATCTCTTGTTACAAGAAAAAGTTATTTTTTATTTATTTAGTCCATTTTCCAGTTGCCTAGGTGAAACGGTCTCATTTTTAGTTTTACTTCTTTAATTACCCCATCTATGACTACTGAGAATAATAATGGGCTGAGCACGCATCCTTGTTTAAGACCCTCTTTTTTTTCAAACTCTTCCGATTCTTCATTTTGCGTTCTTACAATATTTACTGTTTTTTCGTACATCGCTTTTATTATGTCAATTGTTTCTATTTCTATTCCCTTCTTTCTTAGGCCCATCCATACGTCTTTTCTTTTGATTTTATCGAATGCTTTTTCCAAGTCTATAAAACATAAATGTATTTCCTTGTTTTTTGTTAAGCTCTTTTCTATTGTTTGTCTTAATATAAAGACTGGCTCTTGGGTACTCCTTCCTCTTCTAAAACCATATTGGGATTCTTCTAGAGTGCTTTCTATTTTTTCTTTTAGTCTGCCTTCCATTACTCTTGCCAGTATTTTCCCTGGTACACTCATTAATGTTATTCCTCTATAATTAGAACACTCCCTTTTGTCCCCTTTCTTATATAATGGTAAGATTATTCCAATGTTCCAATCGCTTGGTACTTTCCTTGATTTTTTTACTTCGTTCAATAGAGCCCTTAGTGCTTCTTTCCCTAATTCTTCCATGTATTTAATCATTTCTGGTGTAATCCCGTCTTTACCTGCGGCTTTTCCGATCTTTAATTTTGCTATTGATTTTTCTAATTCTTCCATTGAAATCTTCGATATCTCCTGATATCCTCCGTTGGTTCTTAAATTTGTTATTTCGTATGTGTTGTATATTTCATCCGTCTCCGCTAGCTCTTTAAAGTATTGTCTCCATCTTTCCATTATTTCTTCCTCATCCGTAATTATGTTCCCATTTTCTCCTTTTATGTTTTTTATTCCATATTCTTTTTTCTTTCTTAGCTGCTTTAACGTGCCATAGAACAACTTTTGATTCTTATTAAAATTCTCTTTCATGTTCTGCCCAAACATTATCCATGATTTTTCTTTTGCTTCCCTTACTGCAAGCTTGACTTCTTTTCTTTTTTCTTTGTATTTATTGTAATCTTCTGCTTTCTTAGTATTAAGATAAATTTTTCATTTTTCTTTTTTTTCCTTGATGATGTTTTGTAGTTCTTTAGTCCACCATAAGCTTCCTTTAATTGACTTATCTACTTGACTTAAGGTTGCTGTAATTTATCTAAAATTTTCCTTACGAAAGGAACGCTGGTGGTTATTTTTATTTAGTCATGAGTCCTTCTACTGTTAGGTGTAGGAGTATGTTTTTCATTCCATATTCTTTTTCTTTCTTAGCTGCTTTAAGGCGCCACAGAACAACGTTTGATTCTCATTGAAATTCTCTTTCATGTTCTGCCCAAAGTTTATCCATGATTTTTCCTTTGCTTCCCTTACTGCAAACTTGACTCCTTTTCTTTTTTCTTTGTATTTATTGTAATCGTCTGCTTTCTTTGCATTACGATAGATTTTCCAGTTTTCTTATTTTTCCTTGATGATCTTTTGCAGTTCTCTAGCCCACCATTCGGTTCTTTTTATGTTTGTGTTCGCTATTTTTGATTTTCCGCAGCTTTCTATTGCAGCCTGTAACAATGTTTCTTTGAAGTTTTTCCATTTATCTTCCAGTTCTTTTTCTTCTTTTTGTTCCTTGAATTTTCTGTTTATTATCTCTTGGTATTTGTTTCTTACTAATGGATCTTTTAGTTTATGACTCTGTATTTTCTCGTTTACTACCTTTCTTCGTTTGTCCAGTTTTTCTTCTTTTTGGTTTTCTATTTCCATTTTTAATAAGTGATGGTCGCTACCTATTTCCGCTTGTCTTGTTACTTTTACATCTTTTATCAGACCAAATTTTTGTTTACTTATTAGAAAGTAGTCAATTATTGATTTTTCATTTCTGTTATGTTCCACTCTTGTATACAGGGTGTCCCAGATTACATTTCCAGCATGGGAATCTCGCTTATTATAAGAGATACAGGTTTGTTTAAATTAGATTCCTTGGTATGAGAAGAGCCACAATCAATTTTTAAAAGTACAAAATTCCTCGTACTTCAGATGTTATAGCAAAAAATATGAAAATGTCCAATTTCTTTTTTCTCTCATAACTTTTTTGTCTTAATCATTAGAACAATTTTATTTGTACTTTCTTAAAGCACTTTTTAATGGAGAATTTGACTGTTATTTTAGATTATTTTTAACACCTACCATTTTTGAGATATTACCCCTAACTTCATTTTTCCTTATGGGCCGCGAAGTTGGCTATGAAATAGTTGAATGTGCTTTTTTTTTCTCTTTCAAATGAGATATTACTTGCTACATCTATTTTTGAAATAAGTCACAAAATGAAGAAAAATCGTATTTTACCCATCACTTATCAAGCTATCTATGAAATAAAAACAATATACACCTAACTAAATGTCAAATGAGAGTTACCATTTGTCTGCGGTATCATTTATTAGAATTGTTTAGTATTGTTGTGTAATTCGATAGTCTTTGTGGTAATTGTTATAATGATGGCTACATTTAAAAAAAAACGAAAAATTTGACGTTGGGATGCTACATGCTTTACCATAAAAACTGTGTAGAAGATGAGCGAATATACTTAGAGCTATATCCCGAG
This sequence comes from Elmis aenea, assembly GCA_947652605.1. Classification (NCBI taxonomy): domain Eukaryota; kingdom Metazoa; phylum Arthropoda; class Insecta; order Coleoptera; family Elmidae; genus Elmis; species Elmis aenea. The sequence continues at coordinate 26,809,641 of OX393583.1, read as the reverse complement.
AAAAGGCAACGAATGATGCGTAATTACAAAAATTTGGAAATAAATTTAAAAGAATATGGTTTTTTCGACAAACCAACCAAAAATCCAAAACAAATCAATAATTAATTAGAATTATTTATTTTACACAGTTTCTATTGCAAATAATGTAGCAGTTCAACATATAAAATTTTTAATTAGTTGTAAAAGTGCCCATAATTATATGATAACAAATTTGCTAAAAAGACTATCGAATTACACAACAATCCTAAACAATTCTAATAAATGATACCGCAGGCAAATGGTAACTTTCATTTGACATTTAATTAGGTGTATATTGTTTTTATTTTCATAGATAGCTTGATAAGTGATGGGTAAAATACGATTTTTCTTCATTTTGTGACTTATTTATAAAAATAAATGTAACAAGTAATATCTTATTTTAAAGAGAAAAGAAAAACACATTTAACTATCCCATAGCCAACTTCGCGGCCCATAAGAAAAAATGAAATTAGGGGTAATATCTCAAAAATAAAAAGTGATAAAGAAAATCTAAAATAATAGTTACATTCTCCATTAAACAGTACCTTAAGAAAGTACCAATAAAATTGTTCTAATGATTAAGACAAAAAAGTTATGAGAGAAAAAAGAAATTCGACATTTTCATATTTTTTGCTATAACATCTGAAGTACGACAAATTTTATATTTTAAAAAATTGATTGTGGCTCCTCTCATACTTATGAATAATTCATCTAATTTAAACAAACCTGTATCTCTTATAATAAGCGAGATCCCCATGCTGGAAATGTAATCTGAGACACCCTGTATATTTGTGAAAAAGTTAATGATGAAAACTAAAATTGGTTATCGTCTTTCGTTTTCGAGTTATCGCCGATAACTCGATTTTCGACTTTTCCTTTTATGATTATTGTATGGTTTATGAAAATTTAAAAAATAATTTTTACGTTCTACATGCACCTTTTTGATCTGTATTTAATTATTATTTTCAATTTTTAACCGTTCGGTTAAAATATGTAGGTTATTCTTTATATTGGTAATAGTCGACTATAAGTTTCTATCAAAAACTGATATTAAAGTGTATTTATACTAGTTTTCTTTTTAATAAACACCAACGTTTTATCTCTTAAAATAAATTAAAGAACTGGTACACTTTGTGTAATAAACAATTGAAAAACGGCTGCTACTTTTTCATGTATAAGCAACTTATTCTTATCAAACAATTTTTCATTCACCTCGATTTTTTCTAGCACCAAATTAACCAGTGATGCACAAGAATGAAATGCCCTTGTGTTTAATTTTAAAAAACATGACGCTTGGAACTGCGCGCGTGCCTTAACATTGAAACGATATAATCTTGAAAAACCGTCCATCCTCTTTCTTTCTCTCGCTTCTGGGTCACATCACTCGAAGCTAGAACACTGGAGAATAATTCATTTACGACATTCTTAAATCGTACTGAATATGTGAATAATTTTTCATTTGAATTTCGTTTGAATTTTAGTTCAAGGTAATGTTTAAGAACGTGTCCTTTGTTCATTCTAATTTCACTGTTATTGAACGTATATTTACATATTAATCATCTTGCTTGGATTGTGCAATGAAAATTATAACGACTTCTGATGTCGATAAGATTATTATTCATTACATCAAGCAGGTTGATCGTTTTTTTAACTGTTTTATCGAGTTTCGTGTCCAACAAATGAATATTTTTTGCTTATACAAGATAAAACAAGATCGTTTAAAAATCGCTTACCATTTTTCATAAAAAATCTTTTAAGAAAGGGTCTTGTACAGGGATGGGGAACCTGCGGCCTTTTGAAGTTTTTCGTGCGGCCTTTTTACCGATTTCATATTTTTTATAATCCGTTTTCTCGATTTTTTACAGTTTGCTATCTGACATAATCTAATGTAGCTGTATCATAACATAAATACTGCCCAAACATTAGGGGAAGGTGGTATATACTGGGACACTTTTTTTAAATTTTGCGTAACTTTTGAACGGCTTAATTTGCATACCTCAAATTGATATGAGATATTCATATTGCTTTAGTTTATCATTGCATTACAAAAAAATATTTTTTTTTAAATAAAGGTACACAAATAGAGGGACTGTCCCACTATACACCACTTGTCCCTACATAAACCACCCCGTGGTACATTGTGGGACAGCAAATAATATATATGAAATAAAGCATAAGTAATTAAGAAAAAGCTTACTTTTAATTTTGTATTTTAAAAACTTTCACTTTTCATGGGCATTGAGACATTGTACTTTGAAAAATCAAACTAAAATTGAAAATGTTTCTTTGTTTTTTCAGTGCCCCCAAACGTAGTCGGTGCGCTTAACCTACACAAAATATTTTCTTTTTCAACAGTCTTTATCTCTGGGTAATTTATGCTTGTTGGAGACCGGCGCGGCTGTCAGGTATTAACGCTATGTTCTCGTGTTTAAACGCTACGTTCACATGTAAGCGTTTGGGCGTAAAACTCATTATTAAGGTTTTTGCAACCCATTAAAAATTACAATTAAAAATACTTTCACCGACCTTTAACCTCATCCTCGTTCGCTTGGACAATAATAAAGGGTCAGGTTAAAGGTTGGTTAAGGTTTTCTGTTTTTTAAATGCATAGGATAAATTAAATGTAGGCCATACATCATACATGTGTAATGGGTCACAACATTCATAAATACTTTTACGCACAAAAAGTTAACACAGCGTTTATATGACAGCACCGCCGGTCTCCAACAAGCATAAATTACCTATATCTGTTTTTAGAGAAAGAAAATCTAAAGACGGAAGTCTTTTTCAGAAAATTTACCTGATTATCATCATTGTCCCACAATGCACCATGTGATCAATTTTTAAAAGCAACGATTTAATGAAAAACTTGTATGATTATTTTAAGTTTTAACATTGTACATACATTTAATATACTGTAAGGTACACCTACGCCAAATTTTCTAATTGTTGTTAAATAAATAAAAAAGTTTTAGCACATAAACCGAATAACCACAAAAAAACAATGCGCAGTTACCAAACATGCCTCACATGTGCAAGCACTATGACATTGTTTACGACACATCTGTAGACAGGATATAATGGGACTGCTTAACTGCTATTTTGATGTAAACAAACTTTAAGTACGGGGTAACAGATGGCTAAAATCTCTGTTGTCCCACTATATACCATGTCCCAGTATATACCATCTTCCCCTTTAAAACCAATTTACCTTCGGATTCGGAAAGGAGTCCGAGTTTAAAGACAATGTACGCGCTATTATATGAATGTGTTTATTTTAAGTCCGAGTATCATCGTTCGGACAAAAACGCATGCGTGCGATAGACAGACAGAACTGTCCGAGTTTAAAGACAGTGCACGCGTTATTATGTGAATCAGTTTACGATTTCATCCATGTGCGTGACCGAGCTCGGTGGCCGGTTGGTATGCAACCTAGCGAGTAAAGTCGGGAGGCGTGGGTTCGAATTCCGCGGCCGTCTCTCATCGTAGGGGTTTCAGGTGGTTTCCACTACCTACTATAGGCAAATGCTGTGACAGTACTTCCACCTACCCTCTACCCTTACTCACCTAATCCTAGTTCCCTTCTCTTCTACTTCGGTGATTAGCCATAGCAGCAAAAACATGCCGAAGTAAAATAAATCAGTAAAAAAAAAAAACATGTGCGTGTCATAATGTCAAAAAAGCTTAAAAGAACGCTGAAGTAGGAAAAAAAGAACATTTAATGAAGACTGGGAGCTGCAGTATGATGTTATTTCTGTAAAAAAGAATATGGTTTGTTTGCTATGCAACAATTTGGGAAATTAACATTCTGTGCACAATTTTCAATTTTTATATTTATGTAAAATCGAGGGGGAGGGAGAGAATAATAATGTGCGGCCTGGTTACAAATTCCGAATTGAGAAGTGGCCTTTCATAGTAAAAAGGTTCCCCGTCCCTGCTTGTAACTGGACCAGTATTTCTACAAGCGCTTCTTTATAAAAGAACATGAGTGATTTTGAATTAAACTTATTTGTATTAATTAATGAATCCCTTAATTAGAAGGTAATTATTTTTCTTGTAAAAAAAATGTATTGTAACATGTGTACAGGGTGGGCAAATTTCATTGTTTTAATAGGGAGTCTCGGTAACTATAAGAGTTATCGAAAAACGGACCCCCATTCCTCGATTTCTTTTTTCGAGAAAAAGTCAATGGTGAAAACTAAAATTGGTTATTGTCTTTTGTTTTGAAGTTATCACCGATAACTCGATTTTTCGAATTTTCGTTTTACACACAATATCAAAGAATAACTACAGGATGTCCTGCAAAGTATGCCTTCGCTAATTTTTGCATAAATGGAATGTTTAGGACCTAAATAAAACGTTTTTACCGATAATAGTTTTTTTCATGTGTCCCTTCATATACAGCGTGTCCCAAATATAGTGAACAGCATGGGGATCTCGTAAACGGTCAGAGATGCAGAGTTAGTTAAATGGGTCAAAATGATCTATAATTTTATTCAGAAGCTTCAACTTCAGGGACTTGAAAGTCCAAGTGAAAATGGCGAAGTGTTTTATTGTCGACATAAAATACTTTGAACAAAATTTTAATATAATCATAGAAAATTATTAATCCCGTTTATTAATCTCAGTAAATTCAGCTTGGCCCCCGTTGCTGATAGATTAAACTTGTCTAGCTTTTAAAAACCTTACTTTGTCTTATATTTTTAATCACTAATATTATTCCTTATTTCAGGTCACTGACTTATATCAACAAATGAAGGACAACACGCCTCCTAGATCTTTAAGTAGCGCTGCTAGCTTAACGTCTCTCAGCGTCGACATATCTCCTAGTTCAAGCACATTTTTTGAGGTAAAATATTTTTTTCTTCGTCCATTAAGTAAATTAGCTTTTTGATCAATTTTTAGGCTGAAAAATAAATCTTTACTGACGTAGGCCAGAAAGTAACTGGTTGCCGTGGTAATGAGTTGTCTTTACCGGCCTAGGCCGGAAAGTAGCTGGTTGCCATGGTGATGAATTGTCCTTACTGGCTTAGGCCAGAAAGTAACAGGTTGCCGTAGTAATGAGTTGTCTTTACCGGCCTAGGCCGGAAAGTAACTGGTTGCCGTGGTGATTAGTTGTATTTATTGGCCTAGACCGGAAAGTAGCTGGTTGTCATGGTGATGAATTGTTTTGTTGATTTGCGCTGTCAAACAAGCGTCATTATACCACCAAGCGAGTTTTCACCTGTAGTTTGTTAAGTTGTTGTTTAATTATAGATGGTGAAGTTTCAGTTCTTGAAGTGTGCGTGGTTTATCCCTGTACATTCTAGACGAGATAGCCCCATAAAAAAAGCCAGGGCACTCGGGTCGGGTGATCTTGCAGGCCATTGAACGTCACCGAATCGTGAGATTACTCTTCCCGGAAAAAAATTCTCGCACAGTGTTCATCGACTGAAGAGCTGTATGGCCGTAGCACCGTCCTGTTGGAACATTACATTGTTTAAACCGAGTCTTCTTACTTTAGGCATGAGGAAGTTTTGTAGCATATCCACGTACCGATCAGAGGTAATCGTTACAGTCTGATTATCCAGTTCAGAAAAATGAGGACCAATAATTCCTGGTGTGGTGACTCCACACCAAACGGATACTTTGGGACTGTGTAAAGGTTTTTCATGCAAACAACGAATTTTGCAAAGCCCAGTATCTGAAGTTTTGCTTATTTACGTAGGTATCCATCTAAATGAAAATGGGCCTCATCGTCATTATAAGTTCATTCAGTAGATTTTCATTGGCATTGAAAATTTCTAGAAAATGTTCACAAAATTGTACACGCGCTCTCTTATCCTGGGCTTTTAGTTTTTAAACAATTTGAATCTTACAAGGGTGAAAGTGAAGATCGTGTTTCAAGATTCGCCGGAACGATGTATTCGAGATGTTCAAAGCTTGAGAATGTCTTTTAGCTTAACGGGTCGGACTCTGTTTATTGTTCTCAGGAGAACGAACTGACCGATTAGTACCCGAAAATTTTGAAACAACACTTCCACGAGCACGAAAGTCACGTATCCATCTTGAAAGAGTTTTGTCTGAGGGTATTCTTCCGTGTCTTGAAACTTGGAATTAACGCCGAAACATTCTTTGCGTTTCTACAATGCTACGAGTTTCGAAAAACGTCTGTACTGCGAAAATTCGTCGGTTTAAAGAAAAATGCGCCATAGCCTCATAAATTGCAAAGACTCTCTTTTGACGTTTATGAAGTTCCAGTGTTGCCTATGTTTTTTTCTATAGCTATATGCTTAAATCCCGTCATATCTATTGGCTAACGCTGTACATATAGGTTGTTTCCGTGACAATGTTTTAATGTTTTAGGGTAGGATAGAGAAGGTCATTTGTAATATTTTTTGCCAATAAACCAATGGTCGGAAATGCATCCTCTCGGAGTTACAGGCCGAAGAAGCGAAAACCTGGAGGTCCGATCGATGGCCCACTCGATCACCAGACTTGACTTCATTAGATTTTTTCTTGTTTTTTTTTTTTTTTAATTTGAATAAAGCCCGTTCAGCAAACCTGTTGCTATTCATGGCTGTGTTAATTAATCTGCTTATCTCCAAAGAAAAATAGCTAGTGAGGTCGGCGGTACCTTTTACACACCCCCTCTGTGGCTAATTAATAACTAAGTGTTAAAGTTTATAAATAAACATATTATATAGAAGGTTGGATGTTATTTATTGGTTGTCGCTCTCATCTGATGTGCTCGAATCTTGCGGGAGCCTTCTTTTAAGATCTGGTGGCCAGAACTGTCGCTGCATCTGAAGAAGTCTAGACAATGCAAGCCGTCTTTGAAAGAATCAACATGAACCTATTGCGTCATTGCACTAATTGTATCGAACGTGAGGATCATAAATTCGAGCAGATTCCGTAGTATTTGTTGTTGTTTTTTTATAAGGTGACCAACTTTCTTACAATGAAAAGGAGGACACAAATTAAAGAGCAAAAAAAAAGTAAATAAATAAAAGACACATTTTATGCATTGCAAACATTATAATGATAAATGCTTAATAAAAACATTTGTAACTAACACTAACGTGAAATGTTATGCTTACATGCCTATAACTATTTAAAGGAGAACTTCTCCATTGAATTAATATTTTTTGTCAGTGTATTATCTTCTAACAATATATTGGAAATATCTGAACAAGAAATGTACTTCATATTGAATTTTACGGCAAGTGCTGCAGCTAGAGTATCAACATTCAATCTCGATTTCTCACTTGTCCTAAAATCATTAGCAATTGAAAAAACTCTTTCAATTGCTGCATTAGTACCATGGCAGCACAACACAAATTGAACAAGAATAAATAAATTTTCACATGGAATATGTCCATTTTTGAAATGGCTGAATATTTCCACCCATCTTTTATCAATTTCAACGTGTTAATTTTCCCATTGTATTAATTTTTCAGAATTTAAATATACATTCAGTCTTCTAATTTCTTCAAAGAGACAATTGTCGTCTATTTTAATATCTGGCAATTCTTTAGATAAAAACTCAACACAAGATTCAATATCTGTCCAACATACTGGCGATGAAGCCAAAAAACACCATTGAAAACTGTTATTTCCCGTGAGGTTTGTTTTAGACCATTCTTCGATATATTGAAAACATGTTTGGTAAAAATTCTGCACTTCTTTGATAAACTTTTTCGTTATGCCCGGATTTGGTTCCTCTAAGTCTGATAATTTTCTTTTTATAATTAAAGGAAGAAATTTTTCTTCAAATCGAGATTTATATTGAAGGATAAAGTCATTCAAAATAAGGCTAACTTCTGTAGCTGAAATGTGTTCACCTTCAATCTTTTGAATCGTTTTGTGAAAAATAGATGCTTGATTATGTACAAAATACATTAATATCTCAGATATTTCATTATTGAAAAACGACTCCAGGATTTTAGGACATTTGTCTAAACTCAAATTTATAAGCGAAGAGGCTCGAATAATTGTAGTACACGCTCTATAGCAGGTGTTAGAGCAAAGCCATCTAACTTTTGAGTATCCTAAAAGTTTTTTGTATTCAACATTTGCTTCTTCACAAAATTGTTTTAAAGTAGCCACGCGAACGGTAAAACGACTAAAATACAAATAAATTGTAGTTATTATTACTTCTACATCAATTGGCATGGCACATGACGCCGTGTTGATTGCATTTGACAAAATATGAGCATTACAGCCTATTCTTAGTATTTTCTTTTGGAGATTCACAGATTTTAGTCTTCAAATATTGAAAAGGACAAAAAGGAGGACACTTTTCAAGGGAGGACAGAAGTGAAAAAAGGAGGACTGTCCTCCCTAAAGGAGGACGGTTGGTGTCCTTATTTTGTATGGATTTGTTGTTAAAAGTACTCGTTTCTTGTATTTAATAGCAAAATTAAAGATGAAAATGTGCGACTTTTTTCCACTTCTTCGGCCTATAACTCCGAGGGGATGCATTTACGTGGTGTATTGGCAAGAAATATCGCACCCTCTTCTACCCTAAAAAGTTAAAACATAGTCACGGCAAGATCCTGCAGAAGTGGTTTTTAAATTAAATTTGTGTTTATTTGTCTTGAACATTATTTGTTTTTGTTCCAGGTATTATACATAGGAAAAATCAAAGTATGGCACAAAAAGGTTCCAGACACCTTCATAGACGATGCCCTGGAAAAATTCAAGGCACATGATCTTGAAAAGAAAGTCAAAATACACCCAACAGTCGAGCGAATGAAGAGTGACAACAGTTTTTTCAGGAGAGGATCCGTGGTAAGTTGCATTAACTTTTTTTAACTTCGTGTGTAGAAAACACTACGTTTTATTTTGAAAGTAAGTGTTGTGACAACAATTCGTACAAAAACAAAACAATTTAACCTCGTGCAATGTCATGGACTGTTTATTCACACTTTGCTTAGACAGAAAGCATAAACAAATCGTTTTATTTATGAACAGGACCGGTACAAGTAATTTTTCACATGTCATTGTCTGCCTAAATATTTAAAAATATATTTAATACAGGGTGGGGCATCACTTATGACACCCCCACTTATTTTGTTATTGGAAAGAATTATCAAAAACAGTTTCAAATAAAAGTTGTTTGATACAGTATTTCCCAAAATATTGTCATGTCAAATTTTTGTTTTCTTTTTTTTTTTTTTTAGGAGTTACGGCTCCATATTTGTTTTTTTTTTAATGGCACCATACATATTTTGTTATACGGTTTGAAAGACATTTTCTTTCTTTTTTCAACGCACTAAAACTTTTATACTCTTACATAACAATTTTTTTAAGAAAATTGCAAAAGAATAATTTTGTTTTAAAAGCGTATGGTATTAATTAGTTTACATAAATAGGCTTTGAAAGTTATACAAAACAGAAAAAATGTATTTCAGTAGTATTGTTTTTACCGTTGTAACCTAATTAACTTTTTTTTTAAATATTTTACCATTTTGTATAATTTTCAAAGCCTACTAATGTAAATTAATTAATACCGTACGCTTTTAAAACCAAATTGTTATTTTGCGATTTTCTTAAAAATGTTGCTATGTAAGGGTATAAAGTTTTAGTGCGTTGAAAAGAGAAAGAAAATGTTTTTCAAACCGTATAAAAAACATGTATGGTGCCATTTAAAAAAAAAACAAATATGGTGCCGTAACTCCAAAGAAAACAAAAATTTGACATGACAATATTTTGGGAAATACTGTAACAAACAACTTTTATTCGATTTTTTTTTTTTTATAATTCTTTCGAATAACAAAATAAGTGGTGGTGTCATAAGTGATGCCTCACCCTGTATACCGTGTTACTCAGTTTGATTGTCGCACCCTTATAACTTTGTTATTTTAAAAGGGAACTCCTATTAACCACTTTTTTAAATCGCAGAAAATGCTCTAAAAATTGCGTTAAAATGGGTTTTTTACGATGAAATATATCTTACTGGTGGTAGGTAGTCAACAATTTTTATCATTTGCACCAGGGCTGCGGAGTCGGTAAAAAAAAAGTCGACTCCGACTCCGACTCCGACTCCTGATAATTTTAGTAGGTCGACTCCGACTCGACTCCGACTCCGGAAAAATTAAATAGACATTTTATGGTGTGTAATATAAGAAAAAAATAAACAAGTATAAAAAAATAATTTAATATTTGAGTTTTAATTTTGCGGCAAAGGACCACCTCGCAATTTTTTGTCGACCCGGAGTCGGAGTCGGAGTCGGTACATTTTTTCCGACTCCGACTCCGACTCCACTGACCAGAAATTTCTCCTAAACTCCGACTCCGACTCCGACTCCACAGCCCTGATTTGCACAATATTTTTTAAATTAATTTTTATAGAGCTGTGAACTCCAAATCTAAGCTTTTTTTAAAATATCAACAGACATTAACTCTTTTAAGAAAAAAGGGATTTAAAATTATTTCTTGTTTCTCACAAAATCTTATTAAAGGCCTCTAATCATTATCCAACTTGTCGGAGCCGACCGTCGGGAACTCCGTGTTGGGTGTTGTCTACACACCTCCCGATCAGTCCAACCATTACAGCATAAACGTCATAACTTCTTTTATTATTTTGGCTCTGATGCCATTTTGTGGATAACAAATTTATAAATAGCGTTAAATTTTCGGTTTAATAGTCCTTATCTAGAGGAATGTGGTGGGGCGGTTGGCTTGTTGGATGGTCTGGCCACCCGACCGTTCCAACTTGCCAACTGTCGAGTTGGTCGGGTGACAGACTACACATTAAACAATTTATCGGAATGGTCGGTCGGTTGTACCGACAAATTGGTAGGTGAGTAGAGGCCTTAAGCGTTGTATATGACAAAACACGATAACTGCAAAACATTTAGTTTTGATGTTCTTGATGCAGTAAACACAGCCTTGATCAGATTCTAGCGACAACATATCGTGACCTTCTCTGGCAAGGTGGCAAGTAATTATTTCTCGTAGTTAAAATAAAAACAAAAAATATGAAATCTGATTGGATATTAATCCTGCTGTTTTCCCTCCGTTACACTACACTTGTAGTCCTAAGGGTCATACTGACCCGATACTGTAGAACAGTGTTTCTCAAACTTTTTACTGTGAGGATACCCCTTTCAAAATTAAATACTCAAAGAGAACCCCAATGAATTGTTTTATAGACAATATTTTTGTTATCTTCTGGCCTGGAAACTAAATTTGGGTAATATTTGAACATTATAAAAAGGTTCGGGAACCCCTTCAGAAGCATTCGAGGACCCCCAGGGGTTCGATGACCACACCTTTAGAAACACTGCTGTAGAATATTGAAAATTGATGGCATACCACAAGTTATTATTTTATTAAACATCAAAACCACTACCTGCAATAGACAATTTAAATTTAACAATGAGTAACATGAAAAGTATTGAAAATAATAAATGTTTTTTAGTATAAAATATATTATTTCCAACAGTTAAGGCAAAAATTATGTAACATGCGATTAACAAATATGTTTGTTGTACTTTGAACATTTATTGTTACCTCTTAAAGGACAAAATTAACATCTTGCAAGTTTTTTATTTGGAGGTACGTTACTTGTGACAAAAACAGGTACGTCTACAAGTGGCGTAGGCAGAAAGGGGGATCAAAACCCCCTATAGGATCGCATTAAATCGATAAGAGGCCGGAGAACTGTAAATTTAGTGCTAAAATACTACAAAAAGCAAGCTTTTTATAAAAGTCATTTATAGCTAAACAAAAGATTATTAGACCTCAAATAACTTTTTTAATTTTTCGCGAAACATGGAAAAAGTGCACTTTTTTCGACCAAAAAATCGATAGGCTTAAAACTTCTTCTACAGGTTATTTATGACTAAATTAAGCATTATTAGTACTCAAATAACTTTTTGAAGTTTTCGTGAAAAATGGGAAGGTGCATAGGCTTTGCACTTTTCTAAACTGAAAACTCGATTGATTTTCTTTAAAACCTAAGCAAATGGCTTAACAAAGATAAAAATATAACTTTCTTGTTTCTATTTTTCAATTGTTCCAAAATTTCCACTGCCTACCTTCTAGGCCTACTCGAAAATATTACGTTGCTCTAATAATTGACAATAAAATCGCGATATCTTAAATAATATCAGTTTTAGGTATAAAACATGGTTAATGTTTTTGAAAGACAATCAAAATTTCTACAAGACTATGTTAAAAGATATAGGGTGTTGTATTTCAGAAAATTGAGTAAACAATGTTTAAAGTTTTCCAAGTTTTAACAAGTGTATATACAGGGTGTCTCAGTTATAGTAAAGAGCATGGGAATCTCGTAAACGGTAAGAGATACAAAGTTGATTTAAAAGGTCAAAAGGATCTATTATTTAGGAGCAAATTTTTTATGAAAAATGCCTTTAAAAAAATAGTTTTTCGCTATTGATAAAAAACAAAACACATTAGGTTTTTAATTTTTGCCTATAACTTGCTTATTTGAAATCTCACTTAAAACATTTTTTGACAATGTAGGTGCACTTTTTTGCGTAGATTTGAAATTTGTCATCAAATTTTACCTACCTTCATTTGTTTTTTTGTTATTTTAACTTCTGCCGTATTTGAATTAAGAAAGTTGGTGTTAAAATAACAAAAACAAGTGAAGATAGGTAAAATTTAATGACAAATTTCAAATCTACCCAAAAAAAATCCCCAATAATGTCAAAAAAAGTTTCAAGTGAGATTTCAAATAAGCAAGTTATAGGCAAAAATTAAAAACCTGGTGTGTTTTGTTTTTTATCAATAGCGAAAAACTATTTTTTTAAAGCTTTTTTCATAGAACATTTGCTCTTAAATCATAGATCATTTTGACTCCTTTAACCAACTCTGTATCTCTTACCGTTTACGTGATCCCCATACTATAACTGGGACACCCTGTATATAAAGGGACACATAAAAAATCGGTAAAAATGTTTTATATAGGTGTGGGACACCCTGTGTAATAGCCATGGCCTATAATCGACAAAATTGCACTAATTTTCATGGGGTGCTTCTTACACTTTGAAATAACATGAAATTTCCAACAATGTTTCGTCTCTACGGAAACATCATTACTAAATTTTTTTAAATACGGCAAAATAATTTTAATCTCACAGTCGGATAGCATTTTATCTTCTGATTTTAATGATATATGGCACTTAACATCTAAAATGATATTTTACTACAAAAATTTGAAAAAAAACTCATTTTGTCCAATTTTTTATCAAATGATCTTATACAAAAAAGAAATAAATAAAAAACAATTTTTTGTGACGTACAAAAATAGTCACAAGCAACATTTTGTTCTCTGAAATCATGGATCAGATTGAATTGTAAAATGGGTCATATTGACCCGAGGGAGACGGCAGGATTTTAATGCGATTAACGCTAGTTTTCATTACTTTTTATATCAAGCTACAGTTTCCATATTATTTACAGGATTCGTGTAGCAGTGAGTCAGGATCAACAGAAAATTTTGCTTGCCCACCGCTCCAACGGTCGTCGACTCTTTCCAGCATAAACGTCAAATCAACCGACAATGACCTCAAATACCTGAAAACAATTGAAAACAGCAGGAGCATATCGTTCGACAAAATAACGCCCTACGATAATCAAATAGCATATTCGACAATCTGTGAATCTCAAGATGAAAACTGTGATAAAATCTCGGAAGACGGGGCCTCGCCAGACTCGGCCATTTCTCCCGACATTGACAACTCAATTGAACAAAACTCGTCTCAATTAAGCGACACAGAATCGGTTGCGAGCGTCAAAGATGGCGTGGATGTTAACGAAGAACTTTTTAAAGTATCTAAATTGCCGATTGACGTCGACGACCATAACAGAACCATGGTTCTACAGGTCGGCAGAGCGGATCTCCGACTGATCAGTCCTGACAGGAAGTTGGTGCTGCTCCACAAGCTGAATAAAGATGTCAGCACATGTGTGCAGGTGCGTATTAATACCTATCAGATAATCAAAAAAGTTCGCGCGGTTTTTGATGGTAAAACACAAAAATTTATTAGAAACCAGTAATACACCATTATTCATCGAAATAATTACCATCACACTCAGTGACCTTTTGCCAACGTGACGCCAATTTTTGTATGCCGTTATTGAAGAAATCCACGGATTTTGAATCAAAAAAATGACGGACTGCATTTATTACATCAACTCGAGTTGTTAACTGCCTCATAAAGTTGTCAAGAGTCAAGAAACGGTGGTAATCACTTGACGAAATGTCAGGAGAATAAGGAGGTTCTGGTAACGTTTCCCAGCCAAGTTCAGAATTTTTTTTCCCGGTCACTTTTGCAGTATGAGGTTTAGCATTGTCCTGTATGAATAGCACTTTATTTCGATTGATCAAAGAAGGCTTTTTCTGTATTAGTGCTGCTTGTACTCGCTGAAGCTACTTTAATATACTCGTTGTTAATGATATTCGGTCTCCCAGAGCGTGCTTCGTCGGTCAAGCTGAAATCTCCGGAAGAAAATCTTTTGAAACGCTTCTGTGCTGTTCGATCACTTACAGCATGATCTCCGAACGCGGTACATATTTTTCGCACCGCCTCGGCAGCTTTGGTGCCAGGTTTGTACTTATAGAGTAAACAACCTCGAATTAAAGTTTTATTCGTTGCCATTTTAAATTATTTTTAAACATGAATTAAACAATTATCGCCAAATTTGAATGTATCGAATGAAAGAGTGATTAATACTAAAGTAGATGATACTACATAAACAAGTGCTATCGGTAACAACAACTTGTTCATGGCAATCTATATAAAAATAACCGCACGAACTTTTTTGGTTACCTATATAATTATAATGTACTACCATTAGCTATGAACGTTACACTATTTAATATTAATATAATAAAACAGCGGTATGCACAGTCGATCGCCGGAGGAGCCTCCGGCGGTGCGCCGACAGTTTGCGTTGCACAGTCGTTCGCCGGCGGCTCCTACGGCGAAGCGCCGAGCGTTGCACAGTCGTTCTCCAGCGAGTCTTCACCTAAGTGGCACATGCGCAATACTTGAAAACTCGGCGCTTTGCCGGCGCGAGTATCTAGCATCTCCAGGGTACTGAATATTGTTGCAAAATGCAAATTTATATTTATTTTTTACATCAGTTTTTATCCTCGATGATGGAATAGTTTTGTATCATATGATTATCATTTTTTTTCCTCGACACTGTACGATTTATTCGATATAATATATTATTTAAGTTTTACAAAGTCGACTAAACTTCAATTGTACTGTACATGAAGTATTCACCTTAATTGTAATTATAAGGACATCTAAACAAATCTTATTAATAAAGAAAATTAAGATTTTGGGTATAGACACATGTCTAGGGACCAACAAAGATCTTATCCCTTTGTTAAGTAGTTAGAGAGGTAATTAATATGGCAAACCTTATTACTTACTATTTCCTTTAACAGCGCTGATATCAAATATTGCGTTTGAAATGAATTTTGCTTTAAAGTTATAAAAACTGCGGTCATTTACCGCATGCTAGATACTGAAGCAAGGTTTTATCACGTCAAATTGGCTAATAGCTATTCTGAGCATGCTAGAGTGATATGTTTTCATGTACGCTAGTCCAACGCTTCGCCGGGGATTTCTCCAGCCAGCGAGTCGCTGAAATTTGTCTGGCGGGCGGTCAGCGAAGCGCTCGCTGGAGAATTCTTCGGCGCGTCATTCGGCAAGCGACTGTGCATACCGCTGTTGTGTTGCGAATGGATATCGTTTCCAAAAATAAATTTTCGTGGAAAAATAATATTCAATTTACTTTCCAATTAGTTCAAAGTTTCGGTTATTAAAATGTTTCCCTTTCACTTTCAAATGAAACATCTCGAATTTATTTTCATTGACATATCTTTTCCATGCACCTAATTTTTTTCTTAAACGTGAACAGCTTACCCGTTTCTAAAAACAAACGCAATTACAATAAACACTCTCCTACAATTTTGTTTATAATCCATTGACTTGTTTCAGGGCATAGCGAATTCGTCCCATTTTGGCTTCATCTGTAGAGAAGGCGCAAATTTGAACACTTTCATTGGATACGTGTTTAAATGCGAATCGCAGTCGGTGGCTGCTGAAACAGTTGGAGGTTTGTCATGAACAATTAAATACAATCCCATTAAAACCTCTTTTCTTTCTGCGTCCGTCCAAAAAATCAGTGGTTTCTGATCAATTTTTAGACTGAAAAATACATCTAATCTAGGCCTAGGCCAGAATGTAATTGGTTGCCATGGTAATGAGTTGTCTTTACCGGCCTAGGTCAGAGAAAAGCTAGTTGCCATGGCGATAAATTGTTTTGTTGAAACTAGCGTCATTACACCACCAAGCGAGTTTTCATCCGTATTTGTAAAGTTATTGTTTAACTATAGATGGCGACGATAGTGATTTTGGTGCCAGTGGCGGACGCAGAAAAAATATTGTACGTAACATACCCGCAAAGTGTCGTTACTGGACTGGTATGCTTTCAGGACTCGCCTACGGCTTGTCCAAGAACTGCCCGTTCGTCCAGTAAAGTACCACTTTTCGGTCTTGTTACTTAAATAACTATTAATTCTCGGCATCTTTGCAGTCGCATGGATAAATTAAGACACGATGCATACTTTACTGTTTGAAATTTGAAACTTTAGTTTATAAATATTTAAGACCTCTTGTAATCTTTATGCATTTCTAGGACATTACGACTTAGTGTACTTCTTTTTCAGCAATTACGCAAGCTTTCACGAACGCGGAAACCAAGTTCTACAAACCAGCCCTCACTTCCTGCGAGCACTGTCCTATGGTTTGGTTCCACAAGCTGTGCGTCGAAATTGAAAATCTCAGTGACAGGAAGACGCAAGCAACGATATTCCGCAGGCAAGTACTTGTGCGAATTTTATTAAAACGCATTTTCTACCACTGTAACAGAATACCAATTCGCTTCTCAAACTGCGTTCAGATTTGAACGCGTGTTCGTCGAATCAGCACGAGCACGCACGTATACAGGGTGCGCCAATAGTACGATAAATCCATTATTGCCCTTAATGTCAAGTTATTAAAAAAAAGTTTTTTAATGAAACTTATAGTATTTCTAGACGTGCAGGTTTTAAAATTAGTTTCAAGTATACAGGGTGTTTCATAAAAGTGGGGCGTCACTAAAGGTATTTTTTTAAAATTGAACACCCAGTATATTTTTGCATAATCGAATTCAGCAAGAAAATCTCCATATGACAGTGTTTTGTTTTTGTAATTTTTTTGCGACGTTGCCAATTTATCTCAAAAAATCTTTGAATTTCCAGAAAAACAGGGTACAATACTTGTCAAGAGCACAACGTTATGAATAATAATTGGCAAATGATATTTTGTACATACAAAGTCAAAAGGTGGAGTCTAAATACATCAAAATTAATTTATATTATACAGGGTGTTTCTTATAGATGTGCCAACTTCCCAATTTTCAAACATCAATAACTTTATTTTTTCAAATGGAACACCCTGTATATTATTACGCCATTTTGTTGCATTTTTGTTTTTCTTCAACTTTTCTTAATACTTACCTATACCTAAAATGAATATTTTTTGAGATATTTACATTTTACTTATTCTTATAAGCGTTGTGTAGGAATTTCCCAGTTTTCTCGGAGTAGGCCCCGACTTTGACAATAGAAACAATAATTTCTGTAGTAACAAATGTCAGAGTAAATTGCTGTCAATTGTTAAAACATAAATAAATGAGTATAACATATTCAATATGAATTTTCCAAAAGATGAATTGATTGATACGGTCTGTATTCAGGGTGGCGTATTTTCGATGCCAATACAGTGGGGGTATCTCGGTTATTATCAGAGATAGAAAAAAAAACAAGTACGTAGTCTCGATTTCTTTTTTCGAGAGGAATTCATTGTCGTAAACAGATTTTTGATATCTTTTTTAATTTTCGAAATACAGCCAAAAACCAATTTTTGTCAATTTTCAAAAATTTTAAATATCTCGCTTAAACAAAAAAAAAGAAAAACTTTAGACTTTAATAAGTTGACATTACCTAAGGGCAATAATGGACTTTATCGCACTATTGGCGCACCCTGTATGTGTGCGCGTGCTCGCTTAGATAGGAATTAATTTGTTGTTTCTTCTTTACAGGATAGACCAGCTGGACGAGGAAGAACAGAACACGATTTTAACAAAATTCAGGGGCGCAGAAACGGACTCGTTACGCGAACAGAACGAGTTCTTGATGATGCTGCTAAGGGCGCATTGCGAAATGAAACAGGGACGACATGTCCACGACACTGCGGAAAACAGGTAACTGCAAGTCAAGAGATCACCGATAAACACTAAACCAGTGGCGTACCTAATGGGGGCGGTCCGCCCAGGGCGGCACTTTTTTGGGGCGGCCCTTTTAGTCCACCCGAATGGGGTAAAAATGGCAATCTCGGGGGTAATGAAGGATCAGTGGATATAATAATCAGTACGGGCACTAGCACTATTAAATTCATAAAAATTCATGTAAAAAAAAAGCAATTGTTACCAAAGTTAAAGGATAAAACGGGCTAGTCGACCTGGCTTCACTGGAAACCCGCCCCCTCGTAACGACAGAAATTCCAAGTAATAAAATTTATGATAAAGTACCAACCATTCAATAAAATTATGAAACATTTAATTTATTTTAGACATTAAATTCCATGCAGTTTTAAACTCTATTGTAAAAGGGATTTTTCACTTCCGTTCTATTGCAAAAATTTGGTTTGAGGTATAAATCTCTTTCTATATTAACCAATCTTCGCATAGCGATAACATTCGTCTATTTATTTGTAAATTGAGATGTACAAAAGTTTCGAACAGTGGTAAGAGAACTTCCAAATCATAGGGCACCAGAAACAGTGTGTAATGACGATTGTTCATTCCGCGAATGTGAATAACTAGTGCAATTTGGCAGGTATATAAAATCCTTTATCATTTATATTATATTTGAGGTCGTATCTAGGCAAGGCCAGGTGCCTTTGAGGGAATTCACTGTAATGGACGCTGTTTGTTCATGAAAACAATCAACAAAAATATACATTTAAAGCATCAACAACATTTTTCCGTTTTTTTGAAATCTTAGGCTGGAATATGGTGCTACTTTTTTGGAAGTTATGTAAATTTTATGTTCATATTAATATTATTACTTTTTTGTAATTTTGGTAAATATAATATGTTAATATGTGGGTCTAGCTAGGAACATTCTTCGCCCACAATTCTTCGCCTACACAATTCTTCGCCGC
Source organism: Elmis aenea (assembly GCA_947652605.1). Taxonomy (NCBI): domain Eukaryota; kingdom Metazoa; phylum Arthropoda; class Insecta; order Coleoptera; family Elmidae; genus Elmis; species Elmis aenea. Next base: position 26,790,382 of record OX393583.1, on the reverse strand, counting down.
CACAATTTTTCGCCGCATACAAGCATATCACAAGTTTTATTTGTAAATTTGATTGTTTTTATTCATAACGTAATTCTTACAGATTATTTTACATTAGCCTAAAGTTGTTTCTTGTATATTAACACTTCTTCTTTTGATATCATGTTTAAAAATAGCTACAGAGATAGCGTATGTTGTGATTTTTAATCTTGTTGTTTTTATAGGATGAATAAAAATTAAATAAACCTAAACTAACCTAATGTAAAATAATCTGTAAAAATTACATTATAAATAAAAACAATCACATTTACAAACAAAATTTGTGATATGCTTGTATGCGGCGAAAAATTGTGGAGGCCAAGAATTGTGGCGGCGAAGAATTGTGCAGGCGAAGAACTGTGGGCGAAGAATTGTGGGCGAAGGATTGTGGAGGCGAAGAATTGTGGGCGAAGAACTGTGGGCGAAGAATTGTGGAGGCGAAGAATTGTGGGCGAAGAATTGTGGGCGAAGAATGTGCCGGACATGATAATATGTATGCGTTCTTTTACCTAAATGAAAGTTTTTACCCCTATTAAAAACCATTTCGTGGTGGTGGGGGCGATCTGAATTTATTAAAAAATCAGAATATGTTGTAGGTACCATAAAACTAATTTTGGATGATAGTCAACTATTCTACATTATATAAATCTGCTTTAAAACACGTTTGAGCATCTAAAATTTAAAAAAAAAATAGCCTGTGGTGCATTTTGTTTTTCTCCCACTTTTTTGAGTCGAACTCTCTTCGCTTTTGGAAAAATCAAGAGTTGTAACTCTTATTGAGAGAGGCGGACCCGAGCGGCACAAACTCTAACTACGCCACTGCTTCAAATTACATACATCTTTAATTAGCACTGTTTCCTACTATTCAAAATGTGTAAATCTATTATTTTAAACATTGATCCGATTTTTAACTAACCTACATATAAACGGGGTCAAATTTATGAATTTCTAATAGGTAAATATTTGTTTTTGTTGCAGATCTGAATTCCTTAATCAATACTTAGGAGGAAGCACCATTTTTATGAAAGCCAAAAGATCGCTAACCAATTCTTTTGACCACTTACTGAAACGCAAAGCGTCGAAAGACGATTTCCATTCTATTTTGAAAGATATGACCTTACCAATCAGCCCTCTAGCCAAGGTAAACTAACACTTTAGTATTTTTTCCACTTTAAGGTGATTATTAGCACGTTGACTGCCACGTGAGTTTAATACAACTCACGCCATGTCGAGACCCGGGCGCCGCGTGTGTTGTATACAACTAAGCTCAGTGCTAAACCATTGCCAAACCAACAAGTGTGGCGCCAGGGACCCACACTTTTTTCCGATGTGGCAGTCAACGTGTTAGTTGTAGTGTTAACCAGTAACGCACTGTAGATGAAGGCACTTAATTCCAGGGAACCGGACCGCAAAAATTACGATTTAATTTGGGTTAGTACCGGTTAGGTTCGAGTCTCTGGTTAACAAGTAATCAAGAGCGGTTTTATGACGAGACGTTCAAAATTGAAACTAAAATTTTGCATATTTGAACCAATAAATGCAAACATGATATAACTGCAGGAGATCCCTGCATGTTATCTTTTGATTGAAAGAAGTATTGAAAATGCCGTTTATTGATGGTATTTTTTCAGGACATATCTCCACGCTCTCCCAGCTACAGTTTCTGTGGTGATTTTTCTGATAAAGAATCCGAAGGTACAAGATCTCGATCGTCAACAATCGGTTCACAGAGCGACCTCAAAGAAGCCCGACTAATTGCTCGTGAAAACGTGAAGCACCATTCCGTTTCTCCAGAAAGATGCGTCAACACCCCTGAGAAGACACTCAAATCTCCAATGATGGAAATGTAAGTAGAGTTGTATTTATTAATAAAACGCCATCGAATACAAAAACAGATACGATCTTAAGACCTCACTTTACGTCGCAAATATTAAGTGTTCCTAAATTTCAGTGTTGCATGCAATTTGCAGGACGTTTTGAATTTTTGGACAGTGGCGCGATGAATCTGGCATGCCGTGCCTCCAAATATTCGCTTAATGTACAAACGATTCTAGCGCGTCCCAACAAATCCAAAATATAAATAAGTACTGTGATCATTTGTATTAAATTTCTGGAAAACGGCGCGTCCAGACGAGACTACATTTTAAATTCGATAGTTGACCGTGACGTACGATTGATTTTTTGCGGAAATTTCATCGGTATTTAAACTTAAAGACAGTAGTTGGTAGCACAATCGTACTCCTGGAGGGGGGGGGGGGGGAAGTTGCTTTCAAAAGTAATGATCGGCCAAAAAAAATTATAAAGTAAATACTAGGTTAAAAACGAGGTTTTATCTATTTTTGAGTACCACGGCTTGCCAATTTCGCGCGAACACGAAGTACATTTTTTTTTCGGTCTGCAGATTTTTCAAAGTTGGTAGCAATCCAAAATCGAACCACGAAGAAGGGGCACTGAAGGTCGATGCTGGATCCTGGAGGCAGGCTATTTTCAAAAGAGTTGTCACACCTAGTAAATTAGATGATGGTACAACTGAGAAGCAGAGGGATAAAGAAGAGCTTCGAATATTGTGGAAAAAAGCGATCCATCAGGCCGTCCTCCTTGTACGAATGGAAAAAGAAAATGCTAAAATAAGAGGTAAAAATTGTTTTGGATTTAATTCAGTTTTCATGGCAATGTCGATTTGCGTCCATTTTCAACATGTTCTGAATGAATTTTCAAGGTTTGTAAGACTTTTTTTCAATTTCCAGCCAAACAAGAAGAGAATGCAGTCAAAAGAATAAAACTGGAGTACGACGAAATGAAATCAAGCCAAAGAGAAATTATGGAAGTTTGGGAAATGTTAACTAGCAAAGAATCCCGCCACAATATGAGAATTGACAACCAAATGTTGCTTCAAGCCATCAGAAAAGGTAAAGATAAGGATATTTCAGCTTTAAGTAAATTTTTGTGTGACCGTTAGTATGTTTAAAAAAGAGATGGAGAGTGTCATATAGAGTGACTCTCTAGATCCCTTTGTATCTTAAGCTAGTGCTCTAATCTCCAACACTCAATTTCTCTATTCGTGGTAGTTTATTTTACCTCCTCATTCCAGGTATTCCTTGGTCTTCTTTTTCGACTTTTTCCTCCAGTTATCGCTTCATAAGCTTTCTTGGGCGTCCTATCTTCTGCCATTCGATGCAAATGACCTAGCCATTTTAGTTGTACCTCCTGTTCCATTGATTGTAGTGTTAGATTTTCTCATGGGTTTCATTTCTCATTTTGTCTCTACGCGTTTTACCTTTATTTTTTCTCAAAACCCCATTGCCACAATCCCACACATCTGATCCGGTTGTTTTGAGTTAAGGCCATGGTCCATGATTTGCATCTATAGGTTAGGTACAGAATAAACGCTTTGTAATAGATCTCCATCTTCGTTTTTTTTTTTGGTAATCCTCTTTTTTGTAGATATGGTTTCTTTATCTGCTGCTGCTGCTGCTGACCTATTCTCTAATTTATTTCCCTGTATATCGTGCCATGGTAGTGTTTAGATGCGCTCCTAGGTATTTGTAATTTTTAACTTGTTCTAGTTGTATCCCGTCTAGACTTAGTTTGTTTGGTAGTAGTTTTATTATTTATTATTATTTACGCGGAGGTGGTCCCCTTTCGGGTTCCTGTACTGCGATCTATTGGTCTATTGTACCCTCTAATGATAGCCCCTTAAAGAAGTCCTGTGTTTTTGAAAAACTCCAGGATTTTCTTTAAGGGTGTTTTTCTTAACTCTTCTTGGTTGGATTTTTCCATCCCTAGAAGTCTACACCGATAGGGTGTGAATCTTTCACACTGGCATATTACGTAAAGAGGAGTTTCTTCTTCACCACATCCTCTGCATATATCGGTCTCTGAGAGCCCTATTATGTAGAAGTGTTTGTTTAGCCCACCGTGTCCTGTGAAGAGCCCTGTGGCTGCTCTGCTCATCCTGAGCTTTTCTTCTGTCTTTTCTTTAGAGACCATTGACAGGATACCCCTAGAACGGGCTTGTCCTGCAAATTTTTTCCAATGAGCATTATACCCTTCTATTAATATCATTAAGACACCGCTTGGCTATTCCATAGGATGTACCAACTGCGGGTTCTGGTCCGAAGAAAGGTGTCTTGCAGCCAATTTTGATCTGCCTTCTCGTTCCCTGGTATATTAGTGTGCTCTGGGCGCCATACCAGTTGCACGCTAAGTCCCCGGATGCAGTTCAGAACAAGTCCTGAGTTTACTTCCAACTAGCCAAGAGCTTGGTAGTAATTAAATATTCTTTTATTTAGGAATACCAAGAGGAAAACGAGGAGAAGTCTGGCAAGTCTTGGCAGAACAGTTCTGTGTGAACGTGGCACCAATAGATATATACAAATTCCCAAATTACAACGTTTCGTACGAAGTACTCCTCAAACAACTGACTTCGCACCAACACGCAATTCTAATAGACTTAGGTAAGAGCTGTCCTGATCTGTTTCCATTCCGTTACTAATTCTTTTACGTTTTTGTTGGGCAGGTCGCACGTTTCCATCTCACTCGTACTTCAGCAGTCCTCTTGGACCTGGTCAACTGGCTTTGTTTAACTTATTGAAGGCTTATTCCCTACTAGATCCAGAAGTAGGCTACTGCCAAGGCCTTAGTTTTGTTGCTGGTGTTTTACTTTTACATGTAAGTACTTTTGATGTATATAAAGTTTGTCTGAAGTTTTGTGCCAATTGCTTTCGTTTAAAAATGTTTCGATTTTTACCTGAAAAAAAGTACCAAGACTATATTCTGAAATGTAACAAAGAGCAACTCAAATAACAGAAATTATTTTTTAATGCCGCTTACTAGATCTATCCCGTAAGTATTCTTTGTCATGTTTCACATTCCCACAACTATAATAGCACTCGCCTTTAGTATTAAGCTGCGTTCACATAGAAAAGTATTGCATTGTATTGTATTGCAAGGTGCCTGCAAGAGTAGCGTTCACATACAGGTGTTATAGTGGTAGCGCCAGCTACTTGTACACTAATGACGATTCCCATTGCGCATACGCAGGGTTAATCCGTAGATCACTGTGATTGGTTCTTGTTATGGGGTAATGCAAGAAGCTTGGAGTTTGCAAGGGCTTGGAGTTTGCAAGGTCTTGCAACGCGGCTTGCAAGGCAATTCCACTACTTTGCTTATGTGAACGCTACCATTTGATATTCGTATACTTAACTTTGCTTACGCTACAATACAATACAATACTTTTCTATGTGAACGCAGCTTATAAGTGTTAAAGATATAGCGGGTGATTTTAAAAAGACAGATTTTTGTTTTATCGTAACTTTTTATTTTACCAATGGTTTCTGTGATTTTGTTTTGTTTTTACATACGCAGAACATCAAGCTCCATTTAACGACATTAAAATTTTTAATCTACAACATTTAAAAATCTTTTTTAATGTAATATAGTGACATAAGTGTAGGTTGGTATTACGGTAAAAGTTCCCGCCATGCGGCACAAGGATATATTGTTACGTTTTGTGATTTATTGTTATTAATCCTTTCGCTACGACGATCCTATTCGCCAGGCCTGTGGAATCGGAGTCGGAGTTTAGAAGGAATTCAGTGGAGTCGAAGTCGGAAAAAATGTACTGACTCCGACTACAACAAAAAATTGCGAGGTGGTCCTTTGCTGCAAAATTTAAACTCACATTTTAAATTATTTCATTATATTTATTTTATTTTTTTATATTACACTCACCGTAAAATGTCTTACAGCGGTATGCCCAGTCGATCGCCGAAGAAGCCTCCGGCGTGCGCCGACAGTTTGCGTTGCACAGTCGTTCGCCGGCGGCTCCTCGAGCGCACCGCCGCGCCGGCGGCTCCTCCGGCGAAACGCCGAGCGTTGCACAGTCGTTCTCCAGCGAGTCTTTACCTAAGTGGCACATGCGCAATACTTAAAAACTCGGCGCTTCGCCGGCGCGAGTATCTAGCATCTCCAGGGTACTGAATATTGTTGCAAAATGCAAATTTATATTTATTTTTGACATCAGTTTTTATACTTGATGGAATAGTTTCATATGTATCATATGATTATCATTTTTTTCCCTCGGCACTGTACGATTTATTCGATATAATATATTATTTAATTGTTATAAAATCGACTAAACTTCAATTGTACTGTACATGAAGTATACCCCTTAATTGTTTGTCCAGGTGTTTCTCTGTGCTCATGTTGGATAAATGTACATAATACGTATCTTATGTTCTTATTTTTCTGCTGGGTTAATAGCAAGTGTACAAAATACTGTGTAAAATTATGGATGTCTATATTTTTTTTAACAAATATTACTTTAATTGCGATCTGATTGTATCGAAAGTCAGTGAATTATAGAATTACGAGGAAATACATAACTTGGTGCGTTAATGTATTCAAATATTATAAAATCTCAATTATTTCTTACGTTATTCTTATTATTATTAAAATTGTTCATAAACATTTAAATGAATAATAAAACAATTAAATTCAATATTTATTTTGGTTTTAAGGTATTTCTTATAATTAGCTATTATTATGCACATCATTGTATGTACACAACGGTAATAAACTACAATTGACAAAGAACGCTATGAATGTTTTACTGGAAATTATAAGGACATCTAAACGTTAGTCCAACGCTTCGCCGGGGATTTCTCAAGCCGGCGGATCGCTGAAATTTGTCTATGCAAGCAAACTGTCTGGCGGGCGGTCAGCGAAGCGCTCGCTGGAGAATTCTTCGGCGAGTCATTCGGCGAGCGACTGTGCATACCGCTGTTAGTATTTAGTTTTGCCGGAATTGGAGTCGAACTACTAAAATTATCAGAAATCGGAGTCGATTTTTTTTTACCGACTCCGCAGCCTTGCTATCCGCTAACATTTTCGCCGAACGAGGAGCTCTCACGCCGCTGAACGAAAGCCCGTCTCCGTTAAAACATCCCCACTGAACGATACGACGCGCCGGTGTGCTCACTCTCCCATGACGGTCGAAATCTATTTTTAACTAGTTAATAGTTAAACAGAGAGCGCAAAAATTGTTTTTGCAACATGAACTGGATTACAAACTAAATATCAAAAGGTTGTTGTTTGCGATAAATAACAGAGATAGCAGTACAGTCTAAAAAATGTTTTACTGTGCGAATCGGAGATAATCGTAAATTTTGAAGCGATGAGTGTTCTTAAAAATCCCACTGCTTTTAGAATTGCAAATAGTTCGCCGGTGGAATGTTAGTTTTGTAACACTTTTAAGCAAATTTTAAGAATTTTTAGCTGATGACATGTGCAATATGTCACAATATATCAAAACCGCAAGTTAAGAATAAGTTTACGGAGTTTCGCGGACTATAGTCGCTTGTCGTAGCGAAAGGGTTAAAAGTGATCAAGGAGATTAAAGAGGTTTTATTGTAACCCTCGAATACAGTACATTACCTCAAAGAAGTTTTTTTCTTCAAAATCATTGACTCAAAAATTATTCGACTTAGTTCAGAATATATCATGTGAATTTATCTTTTACCGGTTAAACTGACTTATTGACTCAATAATGGACCACTTGGTATAATTGATTGGCAAACGTATTTTATATTGTTTAGATGGAGGAATCGCAAGCGTTTTTCCTGCTGCGTCACATCATGTTCCGGCGAGGTCTGCGTCTTCAGTATCTCCCGGACATGATCGGCCTTCAAGTGAAACTCTACCAACTCTCCCGGTTGTTGCATGACCAGCTGCCGGACCTGTACAACCATTTCGATAACTATGAGATAGCACCAACACTTTATGCCGCCCCTTGGTTGCTAACGCTTTTCGCCTCCCAATTTCCATTAGGTTTCGTCACAAGAGTATTCGGTAAGTCTTTCTTTTATTTATAGTCCTTTGGCCTTACTTTAAAACAGATTTTTGTGCTTAACACGTGTACGGCTACCTTTATGGGTACCTATATGGGTCAAAGGTCACGTGTTTGTTCCGCTCGCGCGGAGACTGCTATAGGGGGGGTTGACCCCCTCTTCAGTCGTAAAAGGTTCAAGGATAATGGGTAGGGATGTGGATAGTCAAGGATGGGTAAGGATAGGTGGAAGTACTGCCACAGCATTTGCCTTAACCATAGAGGAAACCACCTTAAACCTCTACAATGACAGTCGGCCCTGGGAATCGAATCCAGGACCTTCCGATTACAAGTTAGGTTGTTTTACCAACCAGCCACCAAGCTCGGTCCCTATATGAGTACCCTCATTATATTGTTTAGCTCGGTTCTGTACTGTGACGTACCGCACTGGCTCAGTATTATAAAAGTTCTTATGCTTTTTACTCATCTTCTTTTATACTAAATACGGTAGTTCTTGTGAATTAGCGAAGATGTTTAAACGATGTTATGGCTTATGATCGTCATATTTTAGTGTAGGACCTTGCTACGTTGTGTTTCCATAGAACTCCAGTATTTAGAACAGCTATAGGTTTATTAGACAGTAAATAAAACAAACAAGATGTTGTAGATTTTGTTTATTATTTAAGATTTGATTTCGAAGATTATATCGTGGATGGTTGTCACACATAAGGAATTATTATTGGAGGTTATTTCGAGGACGGTTGTCACATATTAGGAATTAATATTTGGCTTTATTTCGAGGATAATTGTCACTTATTAGGAATTATTATGTAAGGTTATTTCGAGGACGGTTGTCACATATTAGGAATTAATATTTGGATTTATTTCGAGGATAATTTGTCACTTATTAGGAATTATTATGTAAGGTTATTTCGAGGACGGTTGTCACATATTAGGAATTAATATTTGGGTTTATTTCGAGGATAATTGTCACTTATTAGGAATTATTATGTAAGGTTATTTCGAGGACGGTTGTCACATATTAGGAATCAATATTTGGCTTTATTTCGAGGATAATTGTCACTTATTAGGAATTATTATGTAAGGTTATTTCGAGGACGGTTGTCACATATTAGGAATTAATTTGGCTTTATTTCGAGGATAATTGTCACTTATTAGGAATTATTATGTAAGGTTATTTCGAGGACGGTTGTCACATATTAGGAATCAATATTTGGCTTTATTTCGAGAATCATTGTCACTTATTAGGAATTATTATGTAAGGTTATTTCGAGGACGGTTGTCACATATTAGGAATTAATATTTGGGTTTATTTCGAGGATAATTGTCACTTATTAGGAATTAATATGTAAGGTTATTTCTTTGATATGAATACTTGGCTTCCTAATAAGGAAAGAAGGGTTTGAGAGTTGTTGAGAGATTAACTGGGGTAAATTGACTCCCAAAAGTGGTTGACAATAATTCGCGTAAGTTAATATTAACGAGTATTGCAATATGACTGACAATAATCGCGGAAGTGAAGGTTAACAAGCAATTTAAATATGACTGCTAATAATTAACGATTACTCGTCAAAGAAAATTGCTTGAGGAGTTCCCAACCAGTGAATGATGAATTCACGGAGAGAACGTCAACTCTTAAGCCGTTGTAGTTACTAAAAATTTAGAAACAACCAAAAACGATTAGCGGAGTTCCCAACCAGTGAATTAAATCACGGAGAGAACATCTACGCCAAGTCCTGGGGGAATGGTTCTCAAAAGTGAACCTCGATTCATATCAAGCGTGGTTTTTTTATACGCTTTTTCTGGATACCTGGACGATAAAAACCACCTATTTTTTGGGATTGACAAATCGTGTAAAGGATGTATGCTAATGGGGGAAAAAATCACAAAATATTCGTTTGTTAATTGGTTATCAACATTTGTGTACTTGGTGGGGTGGCATCTTAAGAAGTTACTTTGTTGCTCATTCGCTTATTGAAAACCCCTCCAAATACACATTTTTAAACGCATTTAACTTGGATTCTCCCCACCATTATTTCTGTAAAATCAAACATTTCTAAAATACCAATCCTAACACATATTTTCCCTAACACTACATATCAAACTTATTTACTCACAAATTAATTAATTATAAACTTCTAATAAGTTATAACCCATTCTTTCGTCATGAAATCTGTATAAATTACTATTAGTATCACACTTCCAAACTTCATAAAATTGCATAACATAAATACAATGATGGAAACTGTAAACGATGAAGGGGATGTTTTTGACCTGGGTTTATGACTTCCAGATGTGTACGGCTAACACTTTACATTCGTATTTTTTAAAATTCAACAAAGACCAAATAATATTAAATGAGACACACTTGCTTGGGTGCTATTTGGTTGTTAACAATGTCATTCTTATTTTAGTATACACTTGAAACTAGCGTTAGAATTATATTTCTATTGTGAGTAATATTTTTTTAACAAAACCCCGTTCTGGTATTTATGAGCTCTGGCTCTTCAAGTGGCCTGGCGTTACCCTAATTGTTGCTTTTATGGTGTTCTGAGAATCAAAAAAGATGAAATACAAGATCCTTAAGTTTTACGTGTTAACTAAAGATTTGTTTTTTAAATAATTAAATATTATATCATATGCGACCGTCTCAGTACATACTCTGATTATTGTATATTGTTGCAGATTTATTATTTTTGGAGAACATGGACGTCATTTTCCGGGTCGCGTTAGCGTTGCTATCTCTTCACAAAGAAAACTTGCTGAAATGTGACAGTTTCGAAGAAATCATGAATTATCTTAAAGTAAAACTGCCTGCAATAGACAAAACGATGTTGGATAAAATAATAAAACAGGTAAGTCAAGTTTTGCGTATTTGTTTCTATCTTGTCACATACAAATTTAAGTATTCGGCATCGTAAAAATTGTTGAAAGCACCCTGTAAATACCCATACCCCCAGATTTTGTTGCGTCCTTTTCGTTTTTAGCTAATAGCACCACATCATCTGCAAAGGCCCGTTCTGTGAAAGTTGGTTTCAGTTTATTCCATCCCTAGTAGACTTTTCCTGTATTTTCTTTGCACTTCTTTATTTTTTGCATACACTGGAATTATAAAAACCATTGGGCTTAAAGTGACACACTGTCTTATCTCCACAATTACAAATTTCGCACACAATTTTTACTTGTTTGTCCTTTTAATAACGATTAGTAAAGGATTCTACAGCCAGCTATTTTTTCGACCTACGTGAATTGTTGAGAAATGATTTATTTTAATTCTATACATTTAAAGATTAAACTTTTCGTGCGCTAAATATGTTTTGGTTAAAGTTAAGCCAGGAATTATCAAAATTGATAAATTTAGACAGAAAATTTTAAAGTAAAATAGAAATTTCTGGTTTCTGGCTCATCCTGTATATGTGATATGACGCTGTTATTGTTATTCTTTCCCCACAGGTTTGCACAACAGACGTCAGCAAACAGCTTAACGAGTACCAAGTAGAATACCACGTGCTACAAGAAGAAATGGCGTCAGTCCAACCGCAAGTCGATGCCTTGCACAAACTGGAAGTCGAAAATAAAATTATCAAAGAGAAAAACAAAGCCCTAATGGCGCAGTTAGAACTCGCTTTGAGTAACGTACAGCGGCTGGAAAAGAACCGAACGATACAACAATCTACCACAAACAGGCTAGAAATGCAAAGCCGGGGGCTTGAAGTTACCATCGTGACGTTAGGCACATTTATCGACAACTTAATAGAACAAAAAGTGGACGTGGAAATCCCAGACGACGTACGTCGGATAATATCCCAGATAACGTTCTGCGAACGGCGGAAAACCGAACTGAAACATTCAGATAACAACCTGTTGAGCATGTTCAAGAAAGCCGACGACTGTAGGAATCCACCGATGGTCAAGTCCCTCAGCACTGGCAAAATCGGCCTCACAGACCAAAAAGCCCTCGACACCATGTTACGGTCGAACAGCCTAAACACGCAAACCGCGAAAAACCTCCAAGTCGAACAGCTCCAACCGAGAGACATAAACGGAAAACCACCGCTAAAAAGCACGATCAGCAATCCCAACATGGGCGCGAAGATGTCTCAGTTTTTCTCGAACTCTCACAACCAAATCCTGCAGCAGAAGCTTCACACGCAGAACGTCAGAAACAATCCAAAGATCGACATCACGATCCAGGACTGGATCGAGGAAGACCCGGGCGGTAAAACCCTCTCAGACTGCACAAATATTTCGACCAAAGACTTGAGGCCGGACGAAAAAAGCGTGAGCTTGCCGCTGTCGAACAACAACATACTAGACTACACCAGCAAGAATTCACCGACGAATTCGATTGACAGCGGAGTGGGGACTCCCGTGAGCCCAAGAGACCCAGAACCGCACCCCTTAAGCAACTTAGACGTTCAATTCACATACAACGGCACTAAAGAATTAAAAAACATACGCAGCATAAGAAATTTGTCGAGGAACTCGAGCCCCGATATTATAGGCAAGTGATTTAGTTATATTTAATTTCATTGTGATGGTAATGATATTGTTTTATACAACTGTAGTGCTGTATGATATCTTTTGTAAACGCTTTATTTAGTAAATAATTATTTACTACAGTGGCGACCCACACTCGAGCATAGGTACAGGGTGTCCCGAATACAGGGCGCGCCTGATAAACGGGACAGTATACGGATCTCGGTTATTATAAGAGATAGAACGTCGGTTGAGGCAGATAAAATGATCCTATTTTAGACAGCCATGCAACAATCTTTCATTTTTTGAAAAGAAAATCTATGGTACCAAGGCGAAAACTTAAATAGCACTTTTTTTAAATCCAAAATATCTCCATTGCCGTTGTTTATAAAAAAAGTTACTAAAAAAAAGCTGTAGACACTTCAATTAACTAAACAATAACGACATCCATTTGTTTAAACATCAATCAGATTCCGAAAAAGTTGCGTTTAAATGGCAACTATAATAATTGACCGACGTATTTGTTAGCTAATTTTTTTCTCCTTCCAAAAGTATATGGCTCTGTACTAAAATTAATTAATGCCGGCTAGAGGTTTTGGGGGGACTTTGGGAAAAAGTTAATAGTGGGGCCCCAAAATATTTGCAGAAAGATAATTTTTCATTAAAAAAAACAAATAATTTTATTAAATCACGATAATTCTAATGTAAATATTTTTGAGGTTTATACTTTCTGCATATTTTTTTATAATTTAGCTATGATCTATCCCTTTAAATACAGGGTGTTTCTTAAATATTGCAACAAAAAAATTGGGAGGTGATTACTTATCGAAAATTAAGGGAGCCTTTTATATAAATTTTTTTCCTTAGACGTCTCCTTTCGGAGTTACACCTCCCTTTAGGGGGAACGGTAACATTAGGTTTTTAATTTATTTCTCAAATTTGGATAAATGTTGGAGAATGATATTTGGTAGATGTTTCATATTTATTGAAAGGTTTCCCATGGTAATATTTTTAATCAACTCCCACCTTCACAGGGGGCTGAAAAGTGCGACCCCTGTTGGTTTTTTTATCAGAACTTTTTGGCGGGTTGAAATTTTGCAATTAAAAATATTTTTTTGAAAGCTTGGTTTATTTAGAAACTTTTTTTTATTTTTTAGTCTTTCTCGTAAAACTTCCCGTTTTTGAGTAAAAAATAAAAAAGGAAACATAAAGTATCACCTCCCGATTTTTTTTGCAATACTTAGGAAACCCTGTATATCGTAATCTGTGAATAAAGAGGGTGCATACCATCTACAGATTGTTGAACAACGATTAATTTGAAAAAGGCGGTCGTGGCTGTCCCAATTAAGCGGCGATTTGCCCAAATAAACGAAACTAATTTAAATTTTACACTTAATTTGTTTTTATTGGGAACTGCCTTAAATACGCTATTGTTTCAATTAACCGGAATCCACTGTATAAACTCGAGTTGGGTCTCTTTGTCAGTATAACACGGGAAAACTATACTTTTGTAGTATTATAAATTGGTATTAAATACAAACACCCTGTAGTTAGCGCTTGTACTTATAAATAAGGTAAGAATCTAATCAAAAGTTCGCTGTAAGTAATCTTAAGTGAGCTGAAATTAATTTTTTTATTGTTACTAGTCGTAGCTACGTGAGTTGTCGCATATTGAAGTGATATTTTTTTCAAAGCCTAAATGTTTATAGGATGTTTGTGTATTTGTTGTTATTGGGGGAGATTTTTTTTTTAAATCCGGGGCACTACATGATATTAGAAGGTATTAAATTAATTTATAATATTGTACTTGTAAGTTATTTTGCATACTTTTAAAAAAACTTTTAAAAAATTAGCATATTTGTACCACACAATTCAAAAGATTTCTTCAATTTTTTTTAGTAATGTGTTAATACGATCGAAAATGATTGATGCCTCGGGCAGTGGCGTAGGAGGGCGTGTCAGGGGGGGCTCAGAACCCCCTCCATAAGTTTGCAATAAGTCGTTATAGAGCTGCAAAACTTTAAATCTTGTGTTAAAAAAAAGTCTTTGGCTCTTTTCATCGTTTATTAACCCCCCCATGATGAAACCATCAAACATCCTGCTGCAAAAAAAAGAGAGTGGTGACCTAAAAAAATAGGTCCTCAGCTCTTTTTACGTTTATTAACCTCCCATGCAAGCATCCTTCCTACTCCACTGGCCTCGGGTGTTAGGAACTTTATTGGAACAGATGGTAACACAGTGGCGTAAGAAAACCACACACAAAAAGACACATGCAAATAGTAACATCGAATTGCTCAAAACAAATGCCAGGGGCAACCCCCAAAATTATTATTTTTTGTATCATGTTAACAAAATTTGATCTTGAAACAAAAATTTTATCTATTTTTTAAAAGTTTTGCCTAGTTCGTTATTAATAATTTTTAATAACAAAATTCTATCACCTTGTTATTCTATTCGTACTGTTTATTTTTAATTTTAAATGGTAATTAAATTCAACACTTTCGCTGCCGGCTTCGCCCACACGAGGAGCTAACGTTGCCACCTCCGCCTTGGGGGAGAACGCCCGAAGACGAATGATTCAGTAACAAGCAGGCAACAGTGGCACAACTTTAGCTCCACTTGCGAATGGCGCCAGCAGCGAAAATCTTAAGACATTAATTTGTAAATCTGTGGTTGTATTATAATTACTTTGATACTCTATTAAAGTGGTATTATGTACAGTGTTTTTTATTTCATTTGCGAAAAATTTGCAAAATAAAACATAAGTTTTAAAAGATCTTAGAGGCAGGCCCAGATTTATGTTTTAAAGGCCCTAGACTAAAATAATAATGGTGCCCTTCGAAACAGCAGTTACAGCACTTACGAGGGGGTATTGATAAATTTCTGGCCTAGCTTAGAAGCAAAGTAATGTTATTGTATTTAACATAATTTAAAGTAACTTTTTGGAAAAAATCTTTTCTTGATCTACAAACGAGGTCTCTTGCAGCATCAATCACTATCTCATTTGAAGTAAATCTTTGTCAGTTAACAGCAGACTTCTGCACGCGACTTTTTTTGGGCAGAGGAGAACCAACATGTTTTCACTCTCTGAACATTTTGTTGGCCGTTGTACCATATTGATAAACTCAAGTTTATTTATGTCATAATAAGCAAGATCATCCCCGTAGTGATCAGAATTATGTTGGTACACCCTGTACACTGTACAAGGACAGGCAGACAGATTGGTATGCAGATCGTCAATAAAACTCGTTACGTGCTCGCAGTTTTTTTGTACTATAATTTGCCATTTGCTCTAATCTAAATCTCACTTTTTATTAACTTTTTGTGACAAAAAAAAAACACGATAACTTTTAAACAAAAAAGTAACCAGATTTGTGAACGTAAACAAACGCGTCGAGCCAATCACAATCACGCGGCAAAAATCAACTCGCTTTGACAGTTATTAGTTAGTTCATCGTTAACTTGCGCGCGTGTTGGACTTAGTAACGGAGTTTTTAAGTAATTTTAAACTTTGTGATGTGCAATGAATTTAGTTGCGTGACTGTTTTAAGGTAAATTCAGTGTGGACATGTACAAAGTTAGTGTGTTTGAATTTAACAGAAGCAAGAGTGCAGCGTTACACAGTGAATGGTAGTGTTCGTTTGTTTTGAATAGAAAATAAATTTTGCCTGTTTAAGGTAGGTTTTCGTTACATTTACGTACGTACAGGGTATTCTACTGAACTAAACATTTCTTACCATCCATATAAAAATGAAATAAGAAAACAAATGCCCTGTCTTCTAGTAAATGGTAATCTATGTTTTACTGGGACCAACATGGCTGTCATAAATATAAACGTTGTCTTCACATGTAAGCGTTTGCAGGAATTCATAAAAGATTGCAACCCACTGTAAATTTATTGTCTAAAATTATTTAATCCTATGCATTTAAAAAAAACAACTGACCAACCTTTAGCCTAACCCAGTATTGCTGTCCAAGTGGATGAGGTTCAGGTTAAAGCTTTTTATAATTTTAATGTTTGATAGTGCATTGCAAAACCTTTTATGCGCAAACGCTTACATGTGAACATGACGTTTATATGTGACAGCCATGCTAGTCCGATGAAAGCATAGATTACCAAAACTGATACCACCAGTTTAAAAATCAAAAAGATATCAAATGAAATTAAAAAATCGCTCAATTAAATTTTGTGCTGCTGTTTGCCATTTACTTAAAATATTAACCAAACCCTTTTCTATTACAAATTTCTTACGAAAGCTAAAACCACTTATGGCCATGATATCTAAATTAAGCGAGTCGGAGATAATAAATATTCGTATATAAGCTGTTGAAAAACATGCTAAAATTATTTGCCAAATCTTCAAACTCAAACGTGTTAAAATATATATTTATTTAAAACTTGAAATGCTACAATAAATTAAAACAATTTTAACAATAACTAATGCTTAAAAAAGCTCCTAATGTACAATTCATTATTGCAGTTTTAACAATTAAATAACGAGTGTTGCACAACTTGTGTAAAACTCGAATCACACCACGTTAACGGCACTGAAATCGTTATTTTTATGTTAAACAAATTCTACATATTTACAATTAAAACGTGTTTAATAATTTTCCGAATTTACTTTTCCAACGACGGCGACAAATTTCTTCCTAACACATTAGCACTATATTTGAGATGTTCAACATTCGCTGCGGCAGCCAACTGTTCATCTGTAATAAGTCTATCACCTCTCGAGTCTCTAATAGATTCTAAAACAAATTAACCTTAAAAATCCTTCGTAAAGCAATTTATTGCGTCCTATATCGCTTTAACTTTAACTATTTGAACATAATTTTTTCCGAAAGTTTTGAAATGTCACTTACGATTATATGGGGTGTATTTATCTGACACAAATCCTTCGATATTATATCCAATGTAACCCACTATAGCAGCAAACGGCAAAGTTATGTACGGTGCATACGTCCTAAGTACTCTAAATGCCAATGCAGGCCACATCTACAATAAAATAAACGTAATAAATATGTTGTTTGTTATATTGCAAAGAAAATACTTTTAATATTATTTAAATGCGGCAAATAATCTTAAAATACGTCTTCTAACCTTTACGGCAGTTAAAACGTCAAAGTGACGTTAGGACAAAGGCGCTACTTCTTAAAAGTTCCAATTGCCAGATATCTTTAGTACAGAACTAATTTTAAAACGTTATTTTTATTAACGTTTAAGTTCTTATAAGGAACAGAGTAATCTTCAAATCGTAGACACTGCCATGGCGTCGTGTGTACTTCGGATGTTTTCGTGTCAAATATGAGTGCTAGGATCACAAATACCGTGTTTTAAAAAAAAAAGTTTTAACCTGACCGTCATTCATTTGGTCATTAATGGAGGGTCAGGCTAAAGCTTTTTTTGATAAAATGAAAATTAAGGTAATAGGTTATTTTCATTTTTAAAAAAGGCTTTAACCAACCCGTAACATGTTCTCATTTGGTGTTTTGTGGCTCTTAATCGACACGGAAATGTTCGAAGTAAACTTGATCTACCGAGACCCCATGACGATCTGAAGATTACCAGGAAAATTTTCGGTGTTTTTCAACTCTTAAATTTAGCGGCATTGGAACTCGAATTGTCTTAGATTAAATGGATAGTAGTTCGTTTGTATGACAGCCAGGTTTTGGGGTTATGATTTTAAATGTCTTCAACAATGATTTTTTCACGTATTCGTTTAAAGTTCTTCAAAAATATGAGACAATATTACACTGTAAAGTCTGATAATGTCGTTGTACAGAACCCGCTTGCTCGACAAATTACAACGAAAATAAAAGCAACAGGCCCTGTAACTGTAGCCGATTACATGAAAGAAGTCCTGATTAATCCTATAGCAGGTTATTATATGCACAAAGACGTGTTCGGGCAAGCGGGGGACTTCATAACATCACCAGAACTAGGCCAGATTTTTGGCGAAATGGTAGCCGTTTGGTTTCTAAACGAATGGTCGAAGGCAGGCTCTCCAAAACCCTTTCAAATAGTCGAATTAGGCCCAGGTCGGGGCAGTTTATGCCAAGATATAATACGAGTTTTTGACCACTTTGGGGCATTGAAAAGTGCAAGCGTGCATTTAGTCGAAGTAAGTCCCCATCTAAGCGATCTACAAGCTAAACGTTTGTGCATGCAATCGGAAGTTAAATATGGAGACACCCTCATATACAGGCAAGGACTAAGCGAACAGGGAATCCCAATTTATTGGTACAGACATCTAAACGACGTACCTAACGCCTTTACGTTGTTAATCGCTCATGAATTTTTCGACGTTTTGCCGATCCATAAATTCCAAAAAGCCGATAACGCCTATCGAGAAGTTTTAATAGACCTAGACCCTGCACGAGAAGGTACTTTTAGGTACGTTATGTCACGGGAAGAAACCCCGGCGTCCAAGATATTTATCGATGAGAACGAATCGCGGGAACACGTCGAGGTATCGCCCGAAAGTCTAGTCATAATTAAAGATATCGCCACACGATTGGAAAGTTACGGAGGCCTGGCCCTGATAGCCGATTATGGACACGACGGAACAGGAACAGACACTTTTCGGGGTTTCAAAAAACATGAACTACACGACCCGTTGATCGATCCCGGTTCGGCTGATCTTACAGCGGATGTAGATTTTGCAGCTCTTAAAAAGGTACAGACCCCTCTTAAGTTCTTTACTTTTTCGTGGAAATATTGCATATTTCATGTCCCCGGCAATATTTAAATTTGTAGCAATTACACTCCATTGCTTTTGGGCATCGTTATATGTAAAATTTTGTGAAAATTTGCCACTTAATAATTGATTATTTTCCCTAAGCATTTCTACTAATGCTGCTTTCTGCTGCTCCGTTCATTTCCCCATTATCAATCAAAACAAAAACCACATACTTTATGTAGCACTCCCCTTCAACGCGAGCGAGTTCGGAATACCGGCGCTGAGCTTACGTTAGTTGTGAATATCGCATACGTGTAAAAATCCAAGCGCTAGTACATGCCTTCGTTCATGTACCATTTTTACGTTCACAAACTAGTTCATGAATTGATTCGATTACTGCTGGATCAGTCGACTAATCGTCTGATGAACTATCAGAATCTGTGGTGAACGCAATATCGATACTGCGCAGAAGTCTTTAGTCCATCGAATCGTTCCTTGCTGGAACAAACCTATAATCTAAAATTATTTGCCACTATACAGAGTGTAACAATTAAGTTCCCGGACTGAGGCCATAATAAAACGCACGAGAAAGATCAAACATATTTACTTGTCATCGTTCAATATAATCCCCGACCGCTTCTGAACACGCTTACATCGCTCATACAAAGAATAGCTGCTTTGTTACGGTCTTCTGGGTCGTTGTAATTCCTGATTTAGGGAATGCGAAAAAGTCAGTTGGAGCCACATCGGATGAGTAGGCGGGATGGGATGACACGGGTATCCTTTGGTGGGTTAAAATTTCAGACAACGATTGACGAATGTGTCGGTGCGTTGTCGTGCAACAGCAACCAAGACCCTCTTCCTCAAAATTCAGGCCGCTCACACGATAATATGAGGGAACAATCCCTTTATTATTCCCCTACAAAACTGACCATCGACAGTCTGGTATCTTGGTGTTACCGTCAGCGCTATTGGTCATCCCTACTCCACTCTTCGACCAATAGCGTGCGGCGCTCTGACACGCACCGGGTATAAATAGAGGACAAATTGCACCAAGTTGGGCCCACGGTGGGGCCAATTGTCACAGAAACGTTTACGGCGGCGGATTCGTGGCGGAGGCGATGGTGTCCACTTCGTAGAGGCGGAGGTGCCGGGTCGGCATGGCCTCCGGGTGAGAGCGTTGATGAATGGTATGGTAGACGATGGATGATGTATGGTATGTTGTTTGATGACGATGTAGTAGCGAACTGTTGTCGAGGCTGCGCATCACTGCATTGCGTACTCCGCTGTCATGCACTTGTGAAATAATAATACTTATTTCCTAAAACTTTTGGTACTTCCGAATTTATCAGTCAAATAAGTTGAAACAAGGTGGGTTTATGCAGCTGTTTTAGTAATAAGACTTAAGAATAGTAATAAGAATAAAAGTTAAAATACTGATACAATGCTAGCGCTTACGCATTGGATTTAATTTTAGTAGTAACTTTAAGCATAAGCAATAACCCTGAAAGTTGGTTAACTTTCAACATTATTCTTACGCTTACAGCCAAACGCGAAATGCGCAGTCGCAAGAAATCGATACGCCCATCGCACACGTGCAGATTTTTGTTTGGGTTTTTGCGAATGAAAGGACCCACTATTGTCGCAAGGTGTGCAAATCCATGCAAATCATGTATCTGGGATCATACGGGTATATTTAAAAAAATGTTCTTTGTCATATTCGACTGTTTTCATGTCTAAGATTCTAAGGTTATTACCATTACTATCACCACTGCATAAACGCTGCTTTTGTTATTCTTATTACTATTGATATTCCTTACTACTATTCTTATTCTTATTACTAAATTTGTGTTGCATAAACCCACCTTTACACGTCATGTGAACAATCCTGTGGAACTACTCCTATTTTTCTCGGTAAATAGCGTTACTAGAATTAGTGTTGTATCGGGTGATCTACAATGATTGATGCCCGCTAACTTCAGACCGAAAGTAAAGTAACCAAGTTTTTGTTGGTATCACAGTGTAAAACTAGGATCATAGTGGCGTAGTATTATTTTCGTTTCTGTGACGTTCAGGTTGATCTGTCATTTTGTGTGTGGTTTCCCTACGCCACTGGTTTTCCCCTATAAGTTACCAACTGTCTGAATAAAGTTCCTAACATCAATCATTTTCGATCACCCGTTAGTACAAGACTTAATTGTCACACTGTGTATAGGGTGTTTATTTTTGAACACCTATACGTAACTTTTTTCCTTTACACAGGACACCTTGTATATTTTTGGTTTTTATCGACCCATACTGTAAAAATATAAATCTAGTGACCCTGACTTTTGAGTGAGGCGTTTTTCTCGTATTTTAAGGTCCGCCCACACACCAGCGAAGTGGTGGTCTCGATAACCATAATAACTTGGTTAGTTATGATCATTATCGCGACCGCCACCGCGCCAGTGTAAGCGTACCGTAATAAAATGTATGTGATTTTACAGGTTGCAACTGAAGAGAAAGGAGTTTTAGCGTTTGGGCCTATATTTCAACGGGATTTCTTGATTAACATGGGAATCGAACAAAGGGTAAAATCCTTGGAAGAAAATGCCGACGAAAAACAACGCGAAAGTTTAAAATATAGCTACGAAATGATGACGAATGCGGACAAAATGGGACATAGATTTAAATTCATGGCTCTGTTACCAGCAGTACTAGAAAAAATAATTAATAAGTATCCTGTTACGGGCTTCCGATAATAAATCTTAAGCTTAAAGTGTGAATTTCTGTATATATGTAATTATTTCTGTTGAATATATTTTTTGAAGTGATTGAAAGGAGCAGTAGTTGGTAAAGAATTTTGGCGGAGGGGTCATCTTTTTTTAAACACCTAAAAATTCTAATAATCGCTAAATATCTACACTAAGGGCAAAAATAATCGCCGTGAGTGGCTCACCCTATAGTATGGAAAATATTTTTTCTACGACCACTGTTGTAAATGACTCTTACTGTACAGCCCGCATGCACAGTAAGTGAGTCTTTACGCACGGTAAGCAAAAAACACCCAAAAAAAGGTAAAATCGTATGTATCATGTGATCGTAGAAAAAGTATGTTACATAACACGAGTTGTTAACGCACTCATGGAAATACGCTCGCGGGGCAATGCGCAACTTTTCCACTTGTGCATAATATGCTTCTTGCAACTCTCGTTATACATATAATACACTATATCGTGGAACTTTACATGACAATTAAAAAATTAATTCGCTTATAAACAATTTATTTAAACATGCTACAAATATATTATAGGAACACTAAATGGATTGAAATGATAAAAATAAGCATTATTTTACTGCAAACGGAGCATTCATTTTGACATATTTTTTTTTAACGCATTGAACTATTTTCACTAACTCACAAATGGTCGAACGTTACATAGAATACAGATTTATTATTTTTGTTCATTACAAAGCAATATTTACAAGTTTCAAGCTTCAGTTTAAATAAATAATATCAAGAGGACAACAAAATTAAGTGTTCCAATTTTTGGTTATCAAGACGGGGTCCAGACCAGCGCAACAAATCGGCGAACCGATACCCAACGTTTCAGCGAAACTGCTAAATACCGACACTCTCAACAGATTAACATTATCAAGACGATTTTGTTGCAACAAAACGGCGAACCGATACCCAACGTTTCAGCGAAACTGCTAAGTGCCAAGACTTTCAACAGAGTAACACTATCAAGACGATTTTTTGGCAACAAAACTGCGAACCGATACCCAACGTTTCGGAGAAACTGCTAAATACCGACACTTTCAACAGTTTAACATTATCAAGACGATTTTTCGGTACGAGAGTATTTAAACAAGCTACGTTGCGGCAGAGTCGTCCACACTTGCAACATGCGCGTGCCACATTCCTTGATGGTTCGTCGAAATACCGACTCTTGGCGGTTCACGTTTTTGTTGCACTCCTACGTTCCAGGCGCGCTAAAATGTTGCAGTGCTTTCTTCGGTTTACATTTCTGCTGTGTTGGTCTGTACCTAGCTCCTAAGTGGCAGGCTCGCTGAAATGTTGGGCTGCTTTATATCGGTTCGGCGTTTTGTTGCGCTGGTCTGGACCCGGTTTTAAAAATAACCACTGGAACGTTATTTAAGTAATTACAGGTCATTCTTTGAAGTACTTGTACTTTAGCGAAATTATCAACACCGTTGGGTGATAATAATTGAAAACGACGTTTGGCTTGCCGTCTTTTGTAACCCTACTTGCATCTGCAAAAGTAAGTAAACAGACTGTCAACTAACAACCGTTTTCCGAATTACGCGGCCGTTCCGTTTCGTGCACCTTAACATGCCTGTTGAGACTCTTAATGTCCGAGTATTTCGTATCACAGATGGGGCAATTTAAATTCGCGTGTGCGTCGTTGTAGCTCTTTCTATTCGCGTGTCCCTCGCTGTGGCTCTTTCTATGACGCGAAAGCGTCGAAGTCTGGCTGAACTTCTTACTACACAGACCGCAACTGTACGGTCTTTCCCCCGTATGTACCCGGACGTGTCGTTTCAGTTTCCCCGACTCGATAAAAGTCTTACCGCAAACTTCACAGCCGAACGGCCGTTCCCCCGAATGCAGCCGCATGTGAACGACGAGATGGCTCGAATAGATGAACAGCTTATTACACATGTGGCATTTGTACGAGTTGTCCTGCCTGTGGAGCTTCATGTGGATGTTCAACAACGTCTGCGAAATGAAGCTCTTCTGGCAGATTTCGCAGTCGAACGGGCGCTCGCCGGAATGCGTCCGGAGATGGGTTTTGAGCTTCCCCGGCTCGAAGAAACCCTTGTGGCATATTTTGCAGACGAACGGTCTCTCCGTCGTGTGCACACGCATGTGTATCTTCAGATAACCCGATTGCACGAAGCTCTTCTCGCATATCTTGCACGAATGCGGCTTGATCTCGCTGTGCGTTTTCGTGTGTCGCCCGAGAGCCGAGCTGTGCGCGAAACACTTCTTGCAGACCGGGCACTCGTACGGGCGTTCTCCCGTATGCACGCGCATGTGGATTTTCAACTTCGTCGACTCGACGAACCGTTTGTGGCATACCTTGCAGGGGAACGTGTTTTCGCCGGTGTGGATTTTCGCGTGGAGTTTCATTTTCGCGAGCACGCTGAAGCTCTTGAAGCACACTTCACAGGTGAACGGTCTTTCGCCTGTGTGCGTTTTCAAGTGCACTTTGAGGCAGCTCGCGTACGTGAAACTCTTGTCGCAAATTTCGCAGCTGTGAGGGCGGTTGCCGGCATGCACTGACATATGAGTTTTCAGTCGACTCGGTGCTATGAAACTCTTCTGGCAAATGGTGCACTTGTGGGGCTTGTCTCCGGAATGCATCTTCATGTGGATCCGTTTGTAGTCGGAGTATGCGAAGCTCTTGTGACACACCTTGCAAGTGAAGGGCTTTTCTCCGGTGTGGATACGACGGTGTTGCTTCAACTTGAACGAGTCCGTGAACGTTTTCCGGCACACATCACACGTGTGGAGTTTTTTACCCGTGTGTTCCGTCATGTGAACTTTAAGCGTTGTCAGGTGCGGAAAGCGTTCGAGACATATTTCGCACTGATGCGGTAACGGTTTTGGTTTAGCGCTGCTCGGATCGAGCGACGGTAACCTTAAGGGATCACGAGCGTACTCTTCTTTGTCATTGTTTATTAATATTTTATTTTCCAGCTCCTCTGATTTAATATCTTCTTCACTTTCGTCAGCATCACTAACTGCTTCTGGTTCGATTAATTCTGTTTTTAATACCCTGTCATTCACACCAACGTATTCTATAGCCGTGGTATCGGACGACCAATTTTCTATTTTCGAACATTCCTCTCGTTTCACTCGACAATCCCTTGCAATTCCACAATTCTCGGCAACAACAACATTATCAATACATTCTTGCTTTATATTGTGACAGACATCAACAAAATTCGGTCGTAGTATCGAGATATTACCTACATCATCTACTTCCTCGTGCTCCATTTTGTCGGTTACAAGCTGTAAATAAACGAAATATTATTGTTCATTCAATAATAGGGAGCAACAAGCAAGTTTCATTTAGCAAACCATCTCTAGTATTATACAAATTATAATTTCATACCTTCTTTGGGCCTTATATAATTAAACAGGGCTTATTTACACTGTTTTTTTCAAGCATTGTTACTTGTACACACTTTTTGTTTTTATTATTTATAATTTTGCGAAAATATGCGATGTATGTGTATTTATTGTGGTTAACAGTTTTTATCTGTTAACATTTGTTGTCGCCGTTTGAACTACTGTAGTAACAGTAGAACTACGACGAAAAATTCTGTCGCGTGTGTAACATTTTACTTGTTGGATTGTTTTCACATGTCAATATACGAATTATTTACATTATTTTAATACTAAGGAAGAAACACAATTCATTTAATAGCCCTTTGAAGAGATTTTTTTTAAATTTGCTTTTCAATAACTCCCTAATATTTCAAGGAATTTGTCTGAAATAAAATACTTCTAAAGACATGATAGAAACGAATTCAAATAGATTTATTTTACTAATTACAATTCCACCTTTGAAAACAGCATTGGAACTTTGCTGAGATATAACAATTTTGAAATCTTAAAATATTTTTTACTGGATATAAGAAAATGTTGATAGGTTAAAAAAAAAACTGTAATTCGCACCGCGATTAGCTGTGACAAATACAGACTGATCATCATATACTGTAAACCCGAATATATCTCCATGTATAATGAGCAAGCTTGATTTAGCCGATAAGTTTCTGATAAAATGAAAATTCGTATATAACGCGCCAAAACGTTTCACAATTTTATTTTGAATTACTTTAAACATTTTTTTACAGAACACACTTTTAATTTCTTTAAAAACAAATTGCATAATAGGAGTTTTTAAATACTACTGGGACGTGGTCACGGAGCGCTGTTGCCAAGAGTGCTAAATGCATCTTGCAACAATGTCTCACCAGCTGTACATCCGCTTGTTCAATATTGAAAATTTGGAAATGAGTATTGTTCTGTGATTAATGAGTATATTTTAGTGCGCGAGTACAATATGCATCTTCCGTGGGTAGTGTGGAAAAACAAATAAAAGTTAAAGCGTATTATAGGTGCAATTTTACATTCGTCTACTCTTGCAAATGTCGAGTGTGACTCGACATAGTAGTAAGAGTTGAGGTTATACTATTAGCTTAATGCTTAATGTTTATTTACGTTTGCTGAGCACAGTAGAAAAATTATATGCCAGGATATTAGAAAAAAAGACTAAGAGAACTACTGGAGGCAACCCTCGAAGATACGCAATATGGTTTTAGACCAAACCGGGGAGTGACAGATGCAAACTTAAAACTTTATTTTACGTCAATTAAGCGAAAAAGCAATTAGGGAGAACGGTGAGGTGCACCTATGCTTCATAGACTTGGAAAAAGCATTCGATAAACTAAATAGAAATGATATACGGAGAATACTAGAGACGAGGGGTACGCGAAAAGATGATAAATGGAGTAAAAGCGTTGTACAATAAAACGAAAAATTTCGTCAGACTGAAACACGAAAAATCACAGATATTTGAAACAAAGAAGGGGTTACGCACAGCTGCATATGTAGCCCGTTACTTTTTGCAGTAGTATTGGATGAGGGAATCAAAGTGGCGAAAATAAACGCCAAAAAATATAAAATAGGTCACTGGAAAATGGAAGATAGAAAAATAACAGAACTGGCGTACGCAGATGATTTGGTTTTGATCGCAAGCAGTGAGGAGAGCATTAAATAAAAACCTAATAGAATATAATAGCAGTTTGGAAGCAATCGATATGAGCATAAACATTAAAAAGACAAAAACAATGATTATAAGCAAAAATGAAAAGAAACCAAATACAATAAGGAAATACAGTTTTGTAACAGGTTATAGTAATTTCAAATACTTGGGAACGAAAGTAGCACAAGACGGCAGTTGGGAGGAAGAAATAAATGAGAGAATAGGTGCAGCGGGAAGACTATTCAATGCTATTAAGAATTTGTTTTTAGAAAAAAAAAGGGATACCCAAACCAACAAAAACTGAAATATTTAACAGTAGTCACGCCAATCCTGACATTTGGTTCTGAAACATTGGCATTAACACAAAAGCAAAAAATTAAAATTCAAAGTACGGAAATGAGATTCCTCAGAAAAATTGACGGATAAACAAGATTAGGCAAATTAAAAAGCACCAAAATTAGAGGCAACCTGGTAATGAACCCATTATTAAACACGATAGGGGCTGCCGAGATGGCTAGGGCATGTCATGAGAATGGGAGATGACAAGACTGCTAGAAGAGTTTTCGAAGCACGTACCTATAAAAAGAAAGCCAAAGGATAAAGGAAGACCGAGGAGACCGTGGAGTGAAGAAGTCAGAAATGCGGCCATTAAGAGGGACATAGAGTGGAGTTCAAGTAAGACGGACAGCGCAAAGTAGAGGAGAGTGCAAGGAGGCGTGTAGGAGGAAGCCAATGTCATGACGAAAACACACTGGCCTTACACCCGAAAGGGTATACAAAGGCGTTAGGATTAGTAGTAGTAATAAAATCAACGCTAGAGGTCTTTCTAGATAAATTAATTGAACTGTGACACAGAAACCAAAACTCGTCTAAACCGTAAATTACTGCGCCACCTAAACACATACGTCTATATTTCAACAACGGGGTTATAACCTATAACATTAAGGTGCCCACAGACCGGCGCGGTGGCGGTAACTGAAGCGGTGGCGGTGCCAATAGCGGTCACGATAACACACTAAAGCGGTGGCGATCGCGTTAAAAGTACGGCATTTAAAGTGCTTAAGAGTTCGGGGAGCAAAAGATAATTAAATTTCGTATTTGGTTTTCTAATTTTTCGTAATATGTTTCGAAGAAGACAAGTTAAAAACAGCGCCCTTCTTCTAGCAGCACTCTAAGACGAAGAAGAGCAGCAAAATAGGTTCCAGTTTTATCCCACACTTTATTTTTTATTCGTACGTTTTTACAGTCCATATGTGACATGTCAAATAAAATTTGATGATTTTTTTTTTTTTTTTTTACATTTTTGTGTCATTTTGTTAACAAATTAATAGACACAACTATCACGCGTGCAGGCGGTCAGTTGTAACCGGTCACATCTTACCGCCACCGCGTAGTCGACGTGCGGTAGAACGCGACACGACCGCATGTTTCACCGCGTAGCGTGAGTGCGTCCATTTGTTTCCTAAGATTACATCTGACCGCCAACGCTTCAGTACCGCTACCTCCACCGCCTCCGCTTTAGTACCGCTACCTCCATCACCATCGCTTCAGTACCGCTACCTCAACCGCCACCGCGTCTGTCTGTGGAGACCTATAAAAAAAGGTCTACATTTGCGCATTTCGCGGTTCAGTTTATCTTGAAAGACCTCTCTAGGCTCAAAAATAAACCAAGTTTTGATGAAAGAAGTAGTTTTATTGATAAAATAATACTATGTGTTGTTTTTACACTTTTTAAACTACTGCTACTTATATTTCGAGTAAGACACCTTTAACCAATCAATTATCTACACAGTACGGTTTATTTTTGATTTAGCATAATTAACACCGGATTGCACAAAGTTGGATTTAAGTTGACGTATCCTTCTAACATTGGGCGCGTTCAGCCGACGCAACGGTTTCCCCACACCGTAAACTAGTTCAGTTATGTTTACACGTAACGAGTTGAGAATGCCTGTACGGATAGTTGATGTTGACGAGTTGACGTAATGACGTTGCGTTTTGTTATGACATTTGTAATAGAGGTTATGTTTACCTGATGTGAGTATGATTGAATTTGTGTTTATAAGTACTGAAACTAATTGTTTGCTTATCAGCACAAAATCATTTAAATCTATTTGCTGCCCGGTACTCATTATTAAGTGGTTGCAGTCAGTCACAATGTCAAAATCACAGTTAAAAATGAGGTTAAGTAATAGCGTTTACTAAAATTACCAAACAAATTTTATGGTGGATACATTCGCCAACAGTTGCTAGTTACCAAAAGTAAATACTGTCCGTTCAGAGTGCTCAACAAGACAACATACTCAGTGTTGCGTCGGCTGAATGCGCCCATTGTTTCCATAGTAAAATCACACATGAAACGGGGTTTCACCGCTCCGTTAACTTTAACTGAGCTTCGCATGACCGGATTTGAGTCGTTTGACGAACTCTTCACATCAAATTTTCTGTTTACTGCACTTGTTTGTGTGTTTAATGTGTCTCGTGTATCCGCTCCGATCGACAAAACTCGAACCGCACGTGTTGCACTTGAACGGCCGAATCCCGCTGTGGGTCCTCATGTGATTGCGTAACGTGTCTGTCCGATTAAAGCACTTTCCGCACTCGCTGCACTGATAGGGTTTCTCCAAACTGTGCGTCCGCATGTGGTACATTAACGTGCTGCTTTGGCAAAACGAACGATTGCAGATTTTACAGACGAACGGTCGTTCGCCCGTATGGGTGCGCATGTGGTCTTTAAGGTGGCTCCCGTGGCTGAAACACCGGTTGCATATCTCGCACTGGTGGGGTTTTTTCCCGCTGTGTGTCCGCCAGTGCGTGATGTAATGCACGCGTTGCGCGAACGTCTTCCCGCACTTGCGACACTCGAAGGGTTCGTCATTGCTGTGGGTTCGTTTGTGGGCATCCAGAGCTTCTTGTTTCGCGTACGATTTTCCGCACTCGAGGCACGCAAACGCAGAGTTTGCAGCGCCGTCTCCGGTAGGCGATTGTTCGAAATTTTGCGCGTCGACCGGTGATGATTCTTCATTTTGATCGTCTGAAGTTTCATCTTCGGGTATCGGCGGCCACAAAATTTTCTTTTTAGTATTTTCCTTAACCTCGCAGTGTGTAGCTTTAGTTGAAGATCTTTTTGGGGCACGCTTGCTAGGTTTCTTTGGTAAACTAACCGTCATCGGCATTTTTTTATGTAAATTTAAACTGATAACCGTTTCGTGCGGATACCAACTGCGATATTTATTGTCCTCGTCCGCTATTGAAACCGCGTGTACTAAACTCAAACGACAATCGACATCCGGTTCTTCTATGTCTTCTTCGTGCTCCGTATTATACTGTGACACATGCAAATCTTCCGCTAAATATTCGTCCTCTTCGGGTTCGCTCTTCATATTAACGGTACAACTTGTATTTAATTTGGTCCTTAAAATTCCGGGATTTTCAGTCTCATCGGGCGCAGCTCGCATGCTTCCTTCGTTTAAGGCAGCACCGTCGCCTTTTTTTGTACTTTGAGGGTCACATACTTTGCTGATGGGTTTGTTTTGCTTTAAAATTTGCATCAGATCCGTGCAAGAGATTGTTGGCAACATGTTATGGATGTAGTATTGTACTTTCTGTTCCGTTTGAAGGCATCTGTTACGGAAAGCATATGCAGCATTTAAGGAAGTTATGCACGATTCACAGATTACAGCGTTTGCAACAGACAATAAGTTCTGAAACATTAAAAAGCAGTTAATGGATCACTATTACCCCTACATTTGCACACTCACCAGCTCTGGTACACAACTTTGTAATTGGGTTTTTATCGTGACTGATTCATTGTCACATGACCATGAATCTAAAGTAAAGAAATCGTAATCACTTGTACTACTGTGCAGACAAGTTCTGCATATATTTTCCATTTTGAAGATGCTAAACAAAAAAATAACGATTGCAGCTGTCACTTTTTGACGTTTATAGAATATTAATGCTATTCGTTTGACCTACGAGTTGTTGGAACTATCACAAATTGAACTAACTGGTTAAGGGGAATCCCTGTTAAAAAGTCAATTTATTCAAGCAGTGGCGGTCACTTTAAATACATTAAAGTCTAATTTTTTATGTCGACGTTTATTATTTGCTTCTATTTTTATCAAAAATTAATTTTTAATAGTTCCAAAAAGACTTACGTGGAACCGCACATAATTGCCAAGAAAACACAAAACCTTAAATTAAGGCTTATCGGGCGAAAATCCCAGTTATCCACAAATAATAAACTCCTCCTTTATAAATGCATATTAAAACCAATCTGGGCATACGGCATCCAACTCTGGGGTTGCACTAAGCCAACCAACACTAAAGTAATCCAAAGAATTCAGTCCAAAATCTTAAAAACAATCCACAATGCTCCATGGTACATCACAAACAAAACTCTTCACGACGACTCGGGCATACCTTCAATAGAAGAGGAAATAGTCCGATTATCAAGAAAATACCTCAATGGATTGGAGGGACACCCCAACTACCTAACCAGCCAACTAAAAGTTCCTTACGCAGCTGAAAAGTGTCTAAAAAACGTTGGCCAGCGGACGCGCTTAACAATTAGCATTAGTTTTAGTTATAATTAATTAATTAATAACTAGTTTCGGAGATTTTGTTACTGGTGAAATTACTCCTTCATATGTAGTAACCATTCAAAACATTTACTTTTTGCTTTAGCTTTTAGCAGATTGTAAATTTATATATGAATTTTAAAAAAATAGTTCCATTGACAGTTATAGTATAATTTTTAAGATTCAATCGTTTTTTTTTTTTTTTTTTTTTTTTAAATTGAGAGTTTAGGGACGCTTCGACAACTGAGGTCACTAGCGTAGGGAGGAGGGGGCGGGGAACAAGGAAAGGGTGGGTAAGGGCAGAGGGTAGGTGGAAGTACTGTCACAGCATTTGCCTATAGTAGGTAGGGGAAACCACCTGAAACCCCTACGATGACAGACGGCCGCGGGATTCGAACCCACGCCTCCCGATTTTACTCGCTAGGTTGCATACCAACCAGCCACCGAGCTCGGTCAATCGTTTTTTGTTATGTTAAATAGACTGTTTGCTATGATTTGAATAAACTTTGAACAGATTTTTCTGTATGCATACTTTTTTAATACTTGGTCGGATTCAGAATTAAATTCTCTATCCGAATCAACAAAAACATGTATACTATGTAATTTAAAAAAAAAAACAGTTGCTCATCGCGGATTTGACATACGTCATCTAGAGGTAACAAATGCACATCACATAATAGAAAATTTGTCGCCGTTTTCAAAAATATAAGGTTTGTTGCGGTTATTTTCAATACTTAAAAAGTTATAGGGGTGCGACAGTCAAACTGAAACACCCAGTATGTGCCAAACTTCGCTATTTTTAAAACTGTTTGTAAGTGTACGTGAAGTAAATTTTACATTATAACAAAATTGTTTAATAAAATGACAGCTTCAAAGTAGAATATATTAATGTTTCACGTTTCACATAGTATAAATAATAATTTTCAAGTATATTAACTTTTAAATTATAAATTCTAGTTTTACGTATTGTGTAAGTATAATTTGATTTATAAAATTTGCACTTGATGTCATTCAGTTTTGATTCACAAAATGCAATTTTATCGAACATAAATACAGCCTCATTTTTTTTTTTTATCAAAAAGGTCAGATATGAGATTTTTGTACCATTTTTGATTCTGAAGAACTTAAAATAAAATAGTAATTTAAAAAGCAAATTTGTTTCTAGCCAAAAAGATGTACTGTGCATAGTTGCGTTTTGTGAATAATTACCGACTATTAAACTATTTTATTAGTTACTTTGTAGAGTACCGGACGTTTCATTTTCGGCTATCTCACGTTTTATTTTATATTCACTATCATACCCACACATACTTTGCGGTAATTCAGTATTCACGTCAACAAAGTTTTGCGTTAAGTCTGAACAAACATTTAACTTTACATCAGATTTTGAATCGACTTCAGTTTTCACAAACACATAATGATTCTCATTTGTTTTATCAATTGTTTCTTCACTTGGTTCTTCAATTGTTTCTTCACTTGTTTTACTTGTATCAATGGAGTTGTTCAAGTCTGTTTTGAATTGGTCAGTACGAGATATTTCCATTATGTGCGTCTTCCGGTGGTTTTTGAGATGGTCAGATCGAGTAAAACACTTATTGCAAAATTCGCAAGAAAACGGTCGTTCTCCCGTATGGGTCCGAATGTGACTTAAGAGATGGGCCTGGTGGCTGAAGCACTTGTCGCACGAATCACATTTATGTGGTCTTTGCGCCCCGTGAACACCCATATGAGATTTTAGATGGGACTTTCGCGTAAAACATTTCCCGCACACTTCGCACCGGTAGGGTTTTTCTCCCGTATGGGTGCGTAGGTGCACTTTTAGGTGCGTAATGTAACTGAAGCACTTGTCGCAAAATTCGCACTTGTGGGGTCTCTCGACCCCGTGCACCCCCATGTGGGACTGTAGATGCGGTTGACGACTGAAAGTTTTCGCGCATATTTCGCACTGGAACGGTCTTTCCCCAGTATGGGTGCGTTTGTGGAGCTTCAGTTGGGTGCCGTGGCTGAAACACTTTTCGCAAATGTCGCATTTGTGGGGTCTCTCGACCCCGTGCACCCCCATGTGGGACTGCAAATGGGGATTTCGGCTGAAAGATTTCGCGCATATTTCGCAGCGGAACGGCTTCTCGCCCGTGTGGGTGCGAGTGTGCAGCGTTAGCTGTGTGATGTGGCTGAAACATCGTCCGCAGAGTTCACACTTATGCGGTAATTCGACGCCGTGCGTGCCCATGTGCGTTTGTAGGTGAGAAAGTCGCGCGAAAGCTTTCGTGCAGACCTCGCATTTGAACGGGCGAACGCCCGTGTGAGTTTTCAAATGGATTTTGAGATAGATCGGTTCCCTGAAACTTTTAGAGCAAACTTCACAAACGTACGGACGATCGACCTGTTTCGGATCCAACACCTTCAGTTTGTTTCCGTCACACTCTTCAGCTAAATCGACCGAATTTAGCGATGACATATCAACATTTTCTTCATCATATTCGAATAATTGTTCCTCCTTTATGTAAACTTCCGAATTTACTTCAGGAACAGTCTTATCTACATTATTTTGATCTGACTCTAATTTAATAGTTTTAGCGTGCTCTGTTCCAGTCGACTGCTCATTTTCTTCCAAATTCAGATCAACTCCTAACGGATCATAATTCACTTGTTTATTATCGAGCGAATTGATTTCTTGTACACAATCGTTAACATCGACAACACCAAGAGGTTCTGTTTTTATAAAATTCATATTGATAAACTCTTGTTTAACATTTCTAACGCCATTGTTGTTATTTGTACTATCCATTGTTTTGGGTTAATTAGCACAGCTAAAACAGCTGAAGATCATGTGGATTTGCATGAAAACTAAAACAAACGAAGCGATGTGTTACATCTCCAAACGAACACAGGAAATTGTTGAATATAGCAAGCGAACACAGACGTTTATAAAACAATGTGATTGTTAACCCTTTCGAACTAAGTATAGTTTAACGTAAATAATGTTCCGGAATGTTTAAAAACATACTTTAATAATGCAGGACAAGACGGTTTAGGCAAATGTTTGTATCAAATATTTTGTTTTTAAAAGCCATTGTAGTTCCTGTTGTTGAATAACACTCAGTTTTCAATTGTTTTTACAGTTCTTGTATCACCACGTCCCACAGCAACGATAACATCGATTGCTGTCATAACAGTACATACAAAAGTTTCTTAGACCTACGGGACATTGCAACTACGAACTGCAAGTTTATCTACAAAACGTCTTCATGTTGAGTACTCATTAAAAAATATACCGGCGCGGTGTACCGTATCTAAGCTAAGGTGACCATTCGTCCCCGATTTTCGGGGACAGTCCCCGAAACAAGACGACTTAATCCCGGATTATTCTTGTCCCCAAAATAGGAACTTGTGTCGATGAGAAAGCATGTTTACGTGGTGGTCGATGAAGTACGGCTAACGTGGTTCCTCTGGGAGTGTGTGACAGCGGCTGGAGGTAGTTGCTGTCGGCGATGCTGTCTGTGGATGTGTCAGTCGAAGGCTTAACCTGGAGAGCGGTTATGCGGGCGCATGTGTGTCGGCTCGGCTGGTCGAAGGCGGCTTGCGGGCTGACGTTTGAACGGAGTAGACGGAGCGGAGCATCGGGACGTTGCGAACTGAACTTGTGTTGCCGGTTGACTGTCAGGTTGGTAACGATGATGGTGAGGTTGGGCACCACTGGAGGGTTACCCTCCTCCAGAAGGGGGCAGCGGGTGTGTTAGGTAAACACATGGACTGCCGCTGTTGGATTGACGGTGAAACGGCAATGGAGATGATGCGACGGCAATGGAGATGATGCGACGGCAATGGAGATGATGCGACGGCTAGCTGGACTGAGCAGGGCAGGTTCTTCCAAACGTCCATTTGGAAAAGGCCCCACGTTTCGTACGCCAATTGTCACAGAAACGATTACGGCGGCGGATTCGTGGCGGAGGCGACGGGGTCGGCTCCATAGTGGTGGAGGTGCCGGGTCGGCATAGCCTCTTGTGAAGTCTTGATGAATGGTATGGTGTGATGAATGGTCGTATTACGAATAATAGCGAACGACCGTTGTTGGATCGAACTGAGTCGAGGCTGCGCATCACTGCATTGCGGACTCCGCTGTGATGCGAGCCTCGAAGTCTTACTTAGCACTTAATAATAATAAAACTACTGTTTGTGTACTAAGAGCGACTTGCCTAGAGCGTGCAATTTGTCCCATATTTATACCCGGTGCGTGCCAGAGCGCCGCACGCTATTGGTTGAAGAGTGGAGTAGAGATGACCAATAGCGCTGACGGTAACAATCACCCGATATGATACGGTACTGTCATCAGCGGCGTAGGCAGGAGGGGGTCGCAATTAATCGATATAGGGCCGGAGAACTCTTTATTAACATAAAAGCATCAAATATTCTGCTGCTAAAACAAATAAAAAAAGAGACTTGTGACCTAAAATATTGCATGATTTTTACAAAATTAGTCGAGGATTTTTTTTGTTAGTGCTCTTGAAACTTCGGAGAAAAAATGGGTACCTTAATCCAAGCCAAATATATTATTAAAAATAAATAAGTCATTTATACATCACCAAATTTATTAGGCACATTTTGTCAACAAAAATACTTATAATGGTTAAACAATAAAAAAAAATTAAACAAAAAATTGTTTGTAAGAAGGGGGTACGGCAAATCAAAACCTGTGTTTAGTGGGGCACCCGTTTGCCCAATGGCCCCTTTGGCCGCACACGTAGCAGAATCCATAACCTCCATAATAACACCCAGGCAATCCGTTGTACTCAAGATCCCAGTCGCCGTCTTGGTTGTAATCTGCCTCCCAATCGGATCCCGAATAGTCGGACATGTCGTCATCGTCAAAATCTTCGTCCGTTTCACTCGAACTAACTTCTATTGGTTCGTCGTTTCTTAAGGTTCTTGGATTCCTAGAGGTTGAAGCAGGTGGGTTATTGGCTACGATACTTGATGCACTCACATGAGATGTAGTCGGCATTTGGCTTTGTCGTTGTACTATTACTTCTTGCCGATGGAGTCGTACTTCTTCGCTAGATTTTTCTATAATCTGAAAACACAGTTCTGTTATAGTACACGTACGTACAGGGTGGCACCAAAACTAAAAATAATTTTTTGCTTTTTTAGCCAAAACAAGATGATCAAGGGATTCAATTTTTGTGCTTCTCTATTTTAAAAAAATTATAAACGTCTAAAAACTCATTACTTTTGCCATATGTAGTATGAAGAAAGTATTATGATAGATAACGAAAATGTTTGAATTCGTCGAATATAAACTTTCGGGTCCCTTGAATTCATTCCGACTTTTTTTGCACTTTAACCCATTGCGGTCCAATTAATTTTCCTAATATTCTACCCATTAATTTTCCAAAATTATAATTACATGTAAATTAAATTTTTTTGGGAGCGACATCTACTTATAACAGTTCCTTATACATACACGCAGTGGTTTCCAACCTGTGGGGCGCGCCCCCCTAGGGGGGCGCGAAACTATTGCAAGGGGGGCGCACAGCTGTTACCAAAATATCATTTTTAAATACAAACAAACAAAAAGAACTTTCTTTATACAAAATATGGTGTATTGTTTTGTAGTTCATTAAATAATTCTTATTTACTAGAACAGTATTAATGAAATTAGATTGTAACGAAAAGTGAGGGGGGCGCAAAAATCTTTTTATGAAAAAGGGGGGCGGAGGTACAAAAAGGTTGGAAACCACTGACATACAGCTTTCTAGTTTAAAATGGAAATGAGCGGCAGTTATAATGACGTCAACCGACCTTGGACCGCAAGCGTTAAATATGCCGTCGGGGGCGCCCCGACATAGGACCTCTAAGGGTTAGGTCTGTTTTAATTTAAAGTGGACTGTGACACAGAAATCAAAACTAGTCCAAAGCGTTTATTACTGCCACACCTAAAAACATCCGTCTGTTTTAGCAACGTGATTATAACCTGTAAATTCATTTATCGGTACTCAAACGTTTTTAGAAAAGTCTAAATTTCAACCGCCATCCCTTCTCTTTGCGCATCTCGCGGTCCACTTTAAGTTAAAACTGCTATAATCTTTTTATACACAAAAATTAAGGTACATATAAGGTGACCATTCGTCCCCGATTTTCGGGGACAGTCCCCGAAACAAGAAAAGTCCCGGATTATTCTTGTCCCCGATTTTCATAATTTTCCTATACACATTTAAAATAACCAATGTATGGTACTTTCACTATTGCCAGATTATACAAATTTGTTAGTCTGGCAACATTGTAACAGTGTAACCGCTTATTGGCCACGATAACTGGAGTGGGGAGGAGTCTGTGCACGATAAACAAAGTGTCAAATGCGATTAGGTTATGTTAGGTTAGGTTACTTAGGGTTGCCACACGTCTTTTGTCCTGGACATATCATCTCTTTTTAAAATGTGCAAAATCGTGAGGGTTTTGATTCCCGCCCTTTAATTTGAATTTGGTTTACTACAATGAGAGTTGTGGTCTTTAATGTACGAAAAACGAAAAAATAGATTTCACAAAGTTAGTCGAGGACCTCTTTTATGTAAGCCCCGAAAGTTGGCAATCACGAAGAGAAGCTCATCACGGTGTGTTCACAAGTGCCGCAAACGCAAGCATCAAAGAAATACCGTTTGTTTTCTTGAAAATAATAAAATCAGAGTGTATATGTTCTTTCTCACGACCGTCATTCATTTTGTCGGTAAAAGAGGGCCAGGTTAGAGGTCTGTAAAAGCTTTTTTTTTTAAGCAATAAACATTTACCTTTACATGTATTTTGTGTGCTTACGTTTGCGCCACTTGTGAACACACCGTGATGAGCTTCTCTTCGTGATTGCCTGTTTGGCCACATCAGTTTATTTAAGATTGCTGTGGTTGCTCATATGTCATAAACGCTAAACACTCGCACGAAACGTCATTTTGACAGACGTCATTTACGTCATGTTGACAGACATTTACGTCATGTTGACAGACGTCTACGTCATGTTGACAGACGAGATTTACAAAATTGAGGTTAAGTAGTACGCCTGGAGCGCCACTTGAACTTTTTTATACCCAATAATATACAATGACACAAAATATATGACAAAAGTCATTTGGTGGCCACAGCAGTTAATTTTATTTAACGCTTTTTCAGTCGATATTAGGACACACAGAGTTACTTACTTTTTCAATTAAGTTGTCGAGTACCAATGTCGGAAATTGCACAGTTATCTTCGCCCTGCAAATCGGGCAAACGTTATGAGTCCTTGTCCATTGCGTTATGCAATATTTACAAAATGTGTGTGAACAACAGAGCGTCACTGCTTTAATGAACATTTCTGTACAAATGCTACACTCCAATTCATCTTCGTCATATCCTATACTGTTTTTGGGTGACTGAGATCTGATATTTTCTTTTAACGGAGTTTCATTTGTTTGAGACTTGACGCTGCTTGATGTTGCCGTGACGTCATCGTTTGTCGTTGACGTAAATGGTTTTAAAAGTGCAGAGTTTCCAATATTTGCTACTGACGCAGCTACAAAATTTGGTTCTACAATATTATTGGCGTCTGTGAGATTGGATAAGCAGTTTAAAACAGTCACATCGTGATTCTGTGCAGCCACTACGTTGTGTAAAATAACACTTGGTCCGGTTTCTGTTCCATTGTTAGATGTTACGGTAGTACATTCTTTATTGCCAATATCAGAATTAACACTTTCAGCTTCGGCAAATATTTTATCGGCCAAGCTGTTCATTTCTTCATCGCTAATTCCTGAATTTAATCGACTTTCATCATATGCTCTATAAGTGAATTGAAGACTATCATGTAAATGTATAACATCGCCATCTTGCAACAAGCGCTTCTCGTCTCCTCCAAGTTTTTCTGCGTTAACCCAAGTACCATTTGTGCTCTAAAATGTAAAATTAATCAGAAGCATTAAAATTTAAATCAAAACAAACCTTATCTGACAGAGTCCACGCTCCATCATTAACTTCAAAAATACAGTGGACGCGTGATATCAAAAGGTCCTTAACAACATAGGAGTTAATCAAACCTCTTCCAATCGAGAACTGCAAATAAAACAACCTGTAGTGATAAACTTAAACGATATTCAAACGTTACCTTATCGGAATTAACGGTACAATTAGCATATTCATTCGACCAATTTACAAGAGTTGGATAATTCATAATTTTTTAAATTCTTTTTAACGTGAAAATTTATTTTCTAATTTGACATTCGCAACGAAAACAAAGCAAACGTACCTAAATGACGACAGGTAGTTCAAGTGTATAATATAATTGATAGTTCAAATGTTCAATGTAGAGTTTGAAGCACAGGTTTGAAGTTAATTGAACACGTTAAAAGTGTACAATTTACCACTCAAAAATGGACCACACAGTACAAAATTGTGATATTAAGTTAGAAAATAGTACAGCAACTTTAAGTTTATCAATTTCGGAGAAATATACAATAAAAGAAGAAGGTGTAGTAGTTTTTGAAGCTGTTGATCATGTGTTGCCAAGTTCTGACAACGTTGGGGTTAAGGAAGAAAATGAAATAATTTTTAATGGACTACCTCTATCGGAGAACATTTTTGTGAAAAAAGAATGTACAAGCACAGTCAACGAAAACACTGGCACTGTTGAAAACGTACTGTTACGGGCAATGGAACCATCGCATAAGTGCATGTTATGCCACAAGATGTTTTTTATCGAGGCGCATTTGAAGTCTCATTTTCGTCTCCATTCCGATAACCCTAACTACTGTACAGAATGCGAGGAAATGTTTCCAACAA
Organism: Elmis aenea; assembly: GCA_947652605.1. NCBI lineage: Eukaryota > Metazoa > Arthropoda > Insecta > Coleoptera > Elmidae > Elmis > Elmis aenea. The sequence continues at coordinate 26,750,190 of OX393583.1, read as the reverse complement.
GGTGTTTGCTGCGTAACCATCAGTGCATCGCTAAAACTAAAACGGTATCAGAATGTCCTTGTAAACCGCTAAGTTTAGAATCAATGGAACTGACGTTTATCATTGAACAAGAAAAAGGGTGCTACATGTGTGATAAGTGCAATAAATACTGCTGTAGTTACCCATGTCAATTAATGCACATGAAACAACATAAAAGTACACAGCTCAAGTGTCTTTATTGTGATAAAGTTTGTAACAGTCGAACAATGCGAAGTCACATACAAATTCATAAAAACACTTCACACACACAGCAATGTCCGTTTTGCAATTTGTTGTTTAACTCTAAAACCAATTTGCAAGATCACTTGAAGTCGCACAAAGTCTTAAAATGCCAAGTATGTGACGTTAGATTTGCTTATCGTAAGAGTCTTATGGCACATATGAATATACATATAGAGCCGAAACCGTATAAATGTAGTTTCTGTAAGAAAACGTTTAAAAAAGAGACGAGTTTTTTACGGCATTTAAAATCGCACGGTGGAGAGAAGCCATTTTATTGTTCTGTGTGTAAACAGTTTTTCAGATGTAGTCATCACCACAAAAAACCAAATGAAAAAGACCCGAGTAATAAGGCTGAAAATTAATTTTTCGCTTTTTTTATTTAAAGATTTTTTTCCCCAATGCATTTTTGTTTGATATTAATGTTGCGTTCATCCTCGCTTTGTAAAGTTATATTAATACTACTGAAAAATTTTAATTGTTCTCGCAAACAAGTGCTGATGGTTTTTCAAATTTGTTTTAGTCTTTTTATGTGTACGCAGTTTTATTTTAATGTTACATGTATTTCAATAACAAAGTGAGTTACTTGAACGATTGAATAATTTCTGTTAATACACTTTGGCCCGATTGCATAAACGCTAAACCTGGGTTAAACCAAGTTTAACCCGGGATTAATCCCAGGTTTAGCGTTAATGCAATCGTGCCTTTTTTATCATAATGTAAACATTTTTGTAATGTTGTTTTGGAAGCAAATAAACTTGAAAATTAAAATATTATTTGTAATTTTAATTTATGATAGCGGCGGCGAGCCTTGGGTTCGATTGCACAAAGCAACAACGGTGTTAAAATAAAGTTAATTCACAAAAGTTTAGTGTTGCGATTTTGCCTGAAATTGAACTAAAGATATGGCAAAGTTAAAGGAGCGGGTGCTGAGGACGTCACAGTAGATGCAATGTACTCGGATGTTTCCGTGTCAAATATGAGCTGCTTCAATCACCAATACCAGCTTTTGAAGAAACGTACACAAACTGTCACTTAACGTATATAAGTTGACATTGTAAACAATCGTTCTAATCATTATTATAATGCATGCACGAACATTATAGTATCCCTACACCCTACACTGAGACTGAAGCAGCTCATAATTGACACGGAAACATCCGAGTACATTACATCTGCTGAGACGTCATCTCAGCACCCGCTACTTTAACTTTGCCAAAGATATTTTTAGTTCTAATGCAACAAAGTGGTAGTTCAAACGTATTTTATTGTAACCTAACCTATAGTCTAGTGTTAACATATGTGGCATATTTTTATTGAATATTTTAATTTAAGCCCGGTAACAATCATTACAGTGTTTGTATATTTAATACTTAACTGTTGAAGAATATTTTCTTAACATAAAAACGTTGTCTTGTGTTTTATTAAATTAATCTAGTTTCAAGAAAAAAGTTATTATTGGATAAAAGTAATGGATTCTAATTTTGAATCACGACGTCGGTCACAAAGAGGAGAGCAAAAGAAAAATGCAGCTGAGCAAGTGAAAGAAAATATGGGAATTAAAGGCACGCAGATGGATTTACGAAGGAAAGTTTTGAATAAAACAAAAGCAGAAGAGAAATACACTCGTTTACCTAGCTCACAGCCAACAAGGCATCAGAATAAAACATCTAAAGAGCAAGGGATTAAAATAAGTGCCAACAAAATTCCCAAAGGGGTAGAGAAACGTCTAAAGCAGAAAAAACGAAATGAATCAAAAACTGTAACGACGAACGAAACACAGACATTAGAGGAAATTGATGACAAGAATTTCGTTTTTATAAAAAGTGAATTTTTTTGCCCGGATGACGGAACCAACAAATCGGTGACAGATATTTCAAATCCGCTGCATGTTAAAGTTGAATGTGGTAACGAAAACTCTAATATCGCAACAAACCAAAGTGACGAATATGAAACATTCGAAAATGATAGCAATTTAATCGAAATGATCAAAATCGAAGGAAGCAACCATACCATGCCAAATAATATTCAAACAAGTCCAAATATTAAAGTTGAAAACGAATGGGATTTCGAAACACACAATAAAGACTTGGAAAATATGGTTTGCGATGTTAAAATCGAGAAATTTGACGATGATATTGTAATTTACGAAGTTGATTTAAATAAGGTTAAGTTCGAAGATAGAGATGTGCGTTTAGAAGAAAAATTTACAGTAGACGTCCACAATAACGATGTTGGTGGAGACTCCAGTGTTGAAAAAATTAGTTCAAATGTGAAATTACCGCACAAGTGCATGATGTGCCCGCAAACATTCACCGAGGAAGACGATCTCAAGAAACATTTCAAAGACCACGCCGATAACCCGTTTTTGTGTAAAGTGTGCGGTAAATATTATCCAATATATTACAAGCTATACGAGCATGTACAGACACACAGATACAAAGACAGATTCGAGTGCCCCCACTGCCACAAAAAATTCAAGTCGATGAGATCCGTAAACGAGCATCAAAGGATGCACGACAGCAATGGCTTTGAGTGCAGTGTCTGCAAAAAGATGTTTACACAAAGGTGCAATCTTTTAGCTCACATGACCGTCCACACGGGGAAAAAGCCTTTTCGATGCGACGTTTGCAACGAGCGCTTCGCAAGATCGCAGGTTTATAGGGATCACGTTAAAAAACACGGGACTACCTATGAATGCAGCGAATGTCAAAAGACGTTTTGGTTGAAGGACGATCTGGTCAGGCATGTCAAAACTCACAGTGTTAGAACATTTGCGTGTGAATTATGCAAGCACGAGTTCCGCCATCTTGACACGTTACGTAAACATTATATAAGACATACTTGTGGATATACCACATCACGAAGTGACGCGTCCTCGGCGGCTAGTATGTCGCCGGTTTAAGTCCGCGTTCACAATGAACGTAGTAGATAGTGGTTAGTAGCTAAAGTTGAAATGCATAGAATCAAATGCAAGAGTTCACAATGGACGTAAGATTTACGTAGTAACGATGGTAACTAAAGTAAAGTATCTATGTTTTTAATGGGTGTGTTCAGCCGACGCAACAGTTGAGTATGTTGTCTTGTTTAGTACTCTGAACGGACAGTATTTACTTTTGGTGACTAGCAACTGTTGGCGAATGTATCCACTATAAAATTTGTTTGGTAACTTAAGTAAACGCTATTACTTAACCTCATTTTTAACTGTCATTTTGACATTGTGACTGCCTGCAACCACTTAATAATGAGTACCGGGCAGCAAATAGATTTAAATGATTTTGTGCTGATAAGCAATCAATTAGTTTCAGTACTTGTAAACACAAATTCAATTATACTCACATTAGGTAAACATAACCTCTATTACAAATGTCATAACAAAAAGCAACGTCATTACATCAACATCAACTGTCTACTATCCGTACAAGCATTCTCAACTTGTTACGTGTAAACATAACTAAACTAGTTTACGGTGTTGGGCAACCGTTGCGTCGGCTGAACGCGCTTAATGTTTCAAATTAATTAAAACTACAATTTTGAACGATGTTTAATACTACTTATGACCTTTATAATCCTCCACAATCATCATGTAGAAATAAATACGTAGAATACATGGAAGTGTCAATTTGATAAACAACCTTCCGCGTTTAAATTGAGGTTATGTGCTATGCTACAACCAAGTCGGTTGCTAACCGTATCCAAGTAAACATTTCGTTACGGACTTTTTACTTATTTACGCACTAACCACTATCTGCTATCTACTACGTTCATTGTGAACGCGGACTAACGTTCATTGTTGTACGAGGTACCATCAAAAAGTTATCGAAATTCCTTATTATATATTGATCGGAAACAGTACAACGATTTACACATTTCCTTGAAAATACACCTCTTGGGGAACTGCAAATTTTAAAGCAAATTTGGTACTGTTGCTAGTTTGATCAAATAAAGGAATTCCGGAAACCTCGTATTTATCATATTTGTGATACACGTTGAAAAAGTATAATAAAATTTTAATTAATTTTTGATGTTTAATTTTTCTGAAGACACTGATGTTGCACGTCTAACCGAGTATAATTACAGCCAGTGGCGTAGGCAGGCTGCTTCCACGAGGGGGTGTTTATAAACGCAAAAAATGCTGAGGACTTATTTATTTAGGTCACCACTTTCTTTTCAAGTTTTTTAGCAACAGGCTGTTTGGTGGTTTCATCATAGAGGGGGTTATTAACCGGTAAAAAGAGCCGAAGACCTTTTTTTTAGCACAAAATTTACAGTTCTCTAGTTCTATAAGGACTTATTGCGAACCTATGGGGGGTTCTGACCTCCTAACCCCTCTCTGCCTACGTCACTGATTACAGCAATATTTAAAAATATCTTTTAAGAGCTTAGGGTGCTTATTAAAAATTGATCATAATAAATATTATAAGGTGACACTAAGCTGGGGTTATCAAAAAAAAAGGTCCTCAACTAACTTTCGTAAAATCTATTTTCCCGTATACCACAAACCCAACTACTTTCATTTTAATAAACGAAATTTAAATTAAAGAGCGGGATTTAAATCCCACACATTTTTGCACATTTCAAAAAGAGAGGATATGTCCAAGAGAAAGGACGTTTGGTAACCCTAAGTAACCTAACCTAACATAACCTACACGGACTTGACACTTTATTTAAGGTGCACAAACTCCTCCCCACTCCAGTTTTTGTGGCTAATAAGCGGTTACACTGTTACAATGTTGCCAGACTAACAGATTTGCATAATTTGGCAACAGTCGAAGTACAATACATTCGTTATTTTAAATGTGTATAGGAAATTTATGAAAATCGGGGACAAGAATAACCCGGGACTCGAGTCTTGTTTCGGGGACTGTCCCCGAAAATTGGGGACGAATGGTCACCCTACTTTATTATAGTTACATACAATACCACTTAAATATTGTATTATATTTTTCCTATCGTACTTTATAAATATTCTCAAAACTGTTAGGTTAATATATGAATGAAAAGGAAGTCAGCAGAAAAATTCATGATTACCGACTCCCGAGGCGCTATTTTTTAAAACCGACTTCGATTTCCAACTCCGTGCTCTAATTCATTACAGTGGAAAACATTAAGGAAACCCGGTATTGAATATTTCAATTTCGTTTCAGTTCTTCAAGTCAAAAAAAAAAGGTTCCTGTTACGTTCTTTAAAAATACACGATTAATATCGTTATTTTGTTTTCGTTCAGTTCCCATCTTTGATAAACGTTGAATCAAAAAGCCGGGAGTCGGAAAAACTGCTGACTCCCAAGTCCGACGTCTAACTCCTCAAAAAAGCCTCGGTTCCCTAATCCTGGTTTATTATAATATTTACGTGGTATTGCATTTAACCATAAAGTGAATTAATGAATTTTAAATATAAAAAAATTGCTTTGTTCCATTCTGGCGCTTACTTAGCTGTCGATGGCTGAGTTGACCGTATCCGAATTGAATTATTCCACTGAAGATATTTTTAGTTCTAATGCTCCGAAGTGGTAGTTTAAACGTACATAACATATATTTGAAGTTTAATATTTATATCTCCTTGTGTTTTGTTGGAATCGTCTAGTTTTAAATAAAAAGCAATTATCGAGTTAAACAATGGATTCTAATTTTAACTCAAAAGACACAGCTGAAGAAGTGAAAGAAATTGTAGGAGTTAAGGGCACGCAGAAGAAACTACGTAGGAAAGTTATGAATAAGCCAGTTAAAGAAGAGAAACGCCCACGTTTACCTAAATCACAGATAGCAAGACATCAAAATAAAATACAATAAAATTCTTTCAACGGAGTTGAAGTGGCCGCTACTGACATGGTTTGAAAATGTGGTTTGCTTCGTTGAACAACAATGGAACGAGTTGGAGCATAGGGGGGCAGTCCGGGTAGACAATATTTTAATCAGAAAAGTACAATAGTTGTTAGTTGTTAGGTTTGATTGTTAGTAGGTACTTGTTAGTAAGGTAAAGACATTTTAATAAAATTGTTTACTATAATTTGTTTTGTTTTGTTTAATCCATAACTTAAAACTAATTAACTTAATAATTAATTATACCTAAAAAAAAAAATTGATTGTTAAAATACGTGTTTTAGGAACGGTTCGAAGACTACAGGCATGGATATCTGTGATGTACTAGCTTTAAAAAATGTTAAATTCATTTCACAACGTTTTGATCCAATTTCTACACGTTATTCCGAAGTGCTTAAATTTTTGGTTGACTTGACAAAAACTTTTTCTTACGTCTGTATCGCAGGGGGGTTTCCCACATATCTTTTTAATAAAACAAATAGATTTACAGACATTGATTTCTTTGTAAATCACTCCAGTTTTAATCGTGAAACTGTACTAAAATTTAAATTAAGTGTTGAGTTCGACTATCGATACGATGAAGATATTGCACTAAAGATATTTTTAGTTCCAATACATCAACGTGGTAGTTAAAACGAAACAACATGAACATGCCTACGCTGTCTGTCGAAACATAACCTATATTTAAATTTAAATATTTACATCACCTTGTGTTTTATTGGAATCATCTAGTTTTAAACAAAAAGCAATTATCGAGTTAAAATAATGGATTCTAATTTTAACTCACGACGTCGGTCACAAAAAGGAAAGCAAAAAAAAGATACAGCTGAAGAAGTGAAGGAAATTGTAGGAGTTAAGGACACGCAGAGGAAACTACGTAGGAAAGTTATGAATAAACCAGTTAAAGAAAATAAACACCCTTGTTTACCTAAATCACAGAAAGCAAGGTATCTAAATAAAATATCTGAAGAGCAAGGGATTAAAATAAGTGCCAAACAAATTTCCAAAGGTGTAGAGAAACAACTAAGCCATAACATACTAAATGAAGCAAAAACGGTGATGACGAACGAAGGACAGCGAAACAGCAGGCAGCTAAACGTTGGAATGCAAAGAACTGTAGTACAAAACGATTGTGAAACGCAAATATTAGACGACATTGATGACACGAGTTTCATTATTATAAGAAATGACTTTTTTTGTGAGTATGACCAAACTAACAAATTGGTGACAGATCTTTCTGGTCCACTGCATGTTAAAGTTGAACATGGCAACGGAAACTCTAATATCGCAACAAAGCAAAGTTACAAAAATGAAACATTCCAAAATGATAGCAATTTAATGGAAATGATCAAAATCGAGGGAAGCAACCAACCCATGCTAAATAATATTCAAACTAGTCCAAATATTAAGGTGGAAAACGAATGGGATTTCGAAACATGTAATAAAGACTTGGAAAATATGATTTGCGATGTTAAAATCGAAAAATTTGAAGATGATATTGTAATCGATGAAGTTGATTTAAGTCAGGTTAAGTTCGAAGATAAATATGTGCATTCAGAAGAAAATATTACGGATGACGATAAAAATAACGAAAAAGGTAAAGACTCCCCTGTTAAAAAAATTGGTTCAAATGTGGAGTTGTTGCATAAGTGCATGATGTGTCCACAAACGTTCACCGAGGAAGATGATTTTAAAAAACATTTTAAAGACCACGCTGACAACCCGTTTTTGTGTAAAGTGTGTGGAAAATGTTATGGACACTATGACGAGCTATTTGAGCATGCACAGTCACACCGATACAAAGACTTATTCGAGTGCCCCCACTGCCACAAAAAATTCAAGTCGATGTCATCCGTGAATCACCATCAAAAATTGCACGACAAAAATTGCTTTTATGAGTGCAATGTCTGCAAGAAGAGGTATACACAAAGGAACGGTCTCATAGCTCACATGACAATCCACACGGGAAAAGTGCGTTTTCGATGCGAATTTTGCAATCGGCGCTTCGCAAGATCCAATGTTTATAGGGCTCACGTTAAAAAACATAACAAAGGACAAACACATGAATGCAGCGATTGTAAAAAGATGTTTTGGTTCAAGGAAGATTTGGTCAAGCACGTCCAAACTCACAGCGTTAAAATATTTGTGTGTGAAAACTGCAACCAAGGTTTCCACGAATTTCGCACGTTACGTAGACATTATGAAAAACATTCTTGTGGATACACATCGCGAAGTAACGCACGCCTCTGCGGCTAATATGACGCCGGCTTAAAATTTATTGTTGCACGAGTAACATTAAAAAGTTATCGAAATTTCTTATTTTATATTAATCGGGAACAGTGCCATGATAAACACATTTCCTGAAAATATACCTTTTAGGCAACTACAAATTTTGAACGAAATTTGGTACTGTTGCTAGTTTGAGCAAAGAAAGGAATTCCGGAAACTTTTTAAAGCTACCTTGTATTTACCATATTTGTGATACACCTTGAAAAAAGTACAATAAAATTGTAATTAATTTTTGATGTTTAATTTTTTTGAAGACTGACGATGTTGCACGTGTGACCAAGTATAATTACAGCAATATTTAAATAGTACATTAAAACACTAGTGTCATAAGGCGACCTTTTGGCGCACGAGTCCGCTCCTCGTTTTTCAAAGGACGAGTGCGCCAAAAGCCTTATGACACGTGTTTTTTATACTATTTTTTCTATTTTGCGGTTTTTATGACTTTTAAATATTTTTCATTTCGTATCCGTTCTTGAAAGAAAAAAAAATGTTCTCGTTTTCATTCTTAAAAACATATGATTAGTATCGTTATTTTGTTTTCGTTCAGTTCTCATTGATAAACACTGAATCACAGAGTTAGGAGTAAAAAAAACTGTCGACTCCCGACTCCGACTCCCAACTCCACAAAAAAAGCGTCGACTTCCCATCCCTGGTTTAATATTATATTTACGTGCCACTGTAAATAACTATAATGTGAATTGATAAATTCAAAATTTGAAAAAAATATTTAATCTTTTTTTGGCACTCAGATGCCTGGCGCCACTTAGCTATTGCCCAGCTGACCATCGATCGCTAAGTTGTCCTTCGCCCAGTTGATCGTAACCGTATTGAAATTCCACTAAAGATATTTTTAGTTCCAATACATCAACGTGGTAGTTAAAACGAAACAACATGAACATGCCTACGCTGCCTGTCGAAACATAACCTATATTTAAATTTTAATATTTACATCACCTTGTGTTTTATTGGAATCATCTAGTTTTAAACAAAAAGCAATTATCGAGTTAAAATAATGGATTCTAATTTTAACTCACGACGTCGGTCACAAAAAGGAAAGCAAAAAAAAGATACAGCTGAAGAAGTGAAAGAAATTGTAGGAGTTAAGGACACGCAGAGGAAACTACGTAGGAAAGTTATGAATAAACCAGTTAAAGAAAATAAACACCCTTGTTTACCTAAATCACAGAAAGCAAGGTATCTAAATAAAATATCTGAAGAGCAAGGGATTAAAATAAGTGCCAACCAAATACCCAAAGGTGTAGAGAAACAACTAAGCCATAACAATCGAAATGAAGCAAAAAGGATGACGACGAACGAAGGCCAGCGAAACAGCAGGCAGCGATACGTCGGAAAACAAAGAACTGTAATACAAAACGAATGTAAAACACAAACATTAGAGGAAATTGATGACAAGAATTCCATTTTTATAAAAAGTGAATTTTTTTTCCTGGATGACGGAACTAACAAATCGGTGACAGATATTTCAAATCCGCTGCATGTTAAAGTTGAACGTGGCAACGAAAACTCTAATATCGCAACAAAGCAAAGTGACGAGTATGAAACATTCGAGAATCATAGCAATTTAATCGAAATTATCAAAATCGAAGAAAGCAACCATACCATGCCAAATAATATTCGAACAAGTCAAAATATTAAAGTTGAGAACGATTGGGAGTTTGAAACACGCACTAAAGAATTGGAAAATATTATTTGTGATGTTAAAATCGAGAAATTTGACGATGATATTGTAATTGACAAAGTTGATTTAAGTCAGGTTAAGATAGAAGATAACGATGTGCGTTCAGAAGAAAATATTACGGATGACGTCCAAAATAAGGAAACAGGTGAAGACTCCAGTGATGAAACAATTAGTTCAAATGTGAAGTTGCCACACAGGTGCATGATGTGCCCACAAACATTCGCCGAGGAAGACGATCTTAAGAAACATTTTAAAGACCACGCCGATAACCCGTTTATGTGTAAAGTGTGCGGAAAATATTATCCACTGTATGACCAGCTATTCGAGCACGTACAGACACACCGATACAAAGACCGATTCGTGTGCCCCCAATGCCCCAAAAAGTTCAAGTCGATGAAATCCGTAAACGAGCATCAAAGGATGCACGACGTAAAGTACTACGAGTGCCGTGTTTGCAAAAAGAGGTATACACAAAGGAGCAATCTCATGTATCACATGACCATCCACACGGGGAAAAAGCCTTTTCAATGCGAGGTTTGCGATCAGGGCTTCGTGTTACAGCGGGCTTATAAGGCTCACGTTAATAAAGAACATAACATTGCGGCAACGCACGAGTGCAACGAATGTAATAAGACGTTTTGGTTGAAGGAAAATTTGGTCAGGCACTTGCAAACTCACAGGGTTAAAAAATTTGTGTGTGAATACTGCAACCAAGAGTTCCGTACATTTAAGACCTCACGCGACCATTATATAAAACATATGTGTGGTGTGCATAGGCGCCGACTTTCTAAACTCGCTAGGGGGGCAAGAGATACTCATTAACTACAATAGGTATCAGGACATGAAACCGTTTAAAAAACCGGTTAACCGCTATTTTTGTCCGTAAAAGCGATTTTTAACCGAAACCGTTATTTTTAATGGCAAAAAACGGTAACCTTTTTGTAATAAAAATTACTTAAAAAAAAAGAAAAATCTGTGCTAAATACGATTAGTTTACCAAAAGTTATTACTGGACGCTTGATTGTAGGTACATAATATATTATAAAATAATAATTAGATAGGAGCATTTTTATTTCATAATTTGTATTATTAATCTAAATAATGACAAAAACCGGGTTCTTAAGCGGTTTTCAAAACCGGTTCATAAGTTAAATCGTTTTTTTACGAAAAAAAACAGGTATTTAAACAAAAACTGTTATGTAAATAAAGTTCTCGATTTCGGTTAACCGTTGACCATTTTTTTCGGTTTTGAGCTTGGGTACAAAATTAAAGTTTATTCAAAAACTAATTAAATAAAATATAAATTAATTATAAAAAGGACCATCCTAACTGTTATTACCGGAAAAAGTGAAAAGAACTAACAGATTAAAAGAAAATATTTACGAGAGAAAAAATAATTTAGACATTTTCATATTTTTTGCTATAACATCTGAAGAACGAAGAATTTTGTACTTTTGTTAAATTTTGGTAAAAAATATATTTTATCTTTAAATAGCGAGAATTTACTTGAAAGGATGATGGCACACAACTGGTCAACTGTTAACAGCTTGGGGTTAAGAAATGAGAACGATAAATGTATGATGTACAAGTAGGTAGGTAGGTACTAGGTAGGTATTGGTACATAGTCTCTGGACTGAGAATGGACAAATGCTATCAAAAGTCCCTCTAAAATAACGTGTTAATCCAAAAATACAATAAAAAAGAGACCATTGTATTTGAAATAAGAAAGTAGACGTCAACTTCCGGTATTTCCGGAAATGTCGCTATCTTAAAAATATTTTCATTAAACAGATCAGATGTCATTATGGTTATAACCTAAATTTCAGATCAATACCCTTTTTCATTTTTCACATATTTTTAAGGCCCTGTCCCAATCAATCACTCTGGAAATTAATGTATCTTTTGTCCCTTTCCCAACGGTTCCTTAGCAGTTAATTTAGTTATGTCAAGTGGAGAGAACAAGAGTTCAAAAAGAGGAACTCGTTCTGTGCTCATATTGTTTAGTAGAAAGGACTTATAATAATATAACAAAAACTATTGAAAAAATAGGAATTTATTGTAAAGTTTATAAATATACAATGTATAAAAATGCAAACAATTTTATATATTTAAAATCAGTTCCCGTAGACTAGTTTATATCTAGACAACTTATTTATTTACTTCTACTTATTCTATCATATCTACAAAAAAAAAATGAGTTACTATATTGCTTATTATTTACTACATTACATTTTTTTGAAGTATATGAATTATCTATCTGATTTTTTTCATGAAAGAAAGTATAATTGTCTAAACTGTTTAAATCACCGTGGAAATATCAAAAAATGCAAGAGAAAAGGTGCTTTGGAGTAAAAATGTACACCGTTTTGGAGTGATCTCAAATGCGAAAGTTTTTGCCTTCGTTTATATAGTACTGTTTTTAGCGTCCACAAACTGGTTCCAATTATCAGTAGTAATATAACAAGGGCATACAAAATTATCAATAATTTTTGATAAACATGCCCGAATAAAAGTTGAGCTGAAAAAAAACACGTATTTTTTTGTGATTCAACTTGCATATCAAAAATTATAGATTATTTGCAGTTATATTTTGTCAGAAAATTTCCTTCTACTAACCTACCTGTCAAATTAATGTATGTTATGTCAAATTTTACAAGTACCTACTGTCAGAGTGGTACGTCAGAGGTGTGATTTAATCCATATTAAAGTAACGCTACTGGTCGTCGAAATTCGTCAAAAAATTATCAAGACCAAAATATTTAATTCCCTCTCCAAATTTATATTTTCGACCAATCACAAACTCAGATTTCTTAGAGACGACCAATAAACGCATGAAAATCTGTTAATAATTGTGATATTATCAGTGTGATTATATTTATTGGTCGTTTCTAGGAAATCTGAGTTTGTTATTGGTCGAAAACGAAAATTTGACAGGAGGATCAACATCTGACGGGAATATGTAAAATTATTACCGTGTAATAATGCTTCTATTGGTAGTCTCTCTAGAAGATTTAAGATTAAAGTTTTGTTGAAAACGCAAATTTGACAGGTGAAGGAAATTTTCAGAGACTGTGCTGCAGCGCGCTTTCGATACTGCGCATACGCTGATCATTCAACGGATCTTACATAGCTTTGCTGGAACAAAGCTTTTGTCTATTTTTGGATTGATTCGACTAATCGGAAAATTGAAACCAGCGCAAAATGCTATGCTTTTTACTCCTTAAAATAGTTTCTGATATTCCCACGGTGGACAAATTGTACATTTAAAAAAAATAATTCTCCTTTCCATACAATTCTTCTGGTATTTTAATGATTGTGCATTGGGCTTGTCAGAAATTCGGCAGTTTGCTGCCACAACAAAAACCAGACTAGTAGCAAATAAACATAAAATACGAGGGGGTATTGGATAAGTATTTGGACTTCTTGAAAAATTAGCAAATCAATGTCCTTCCTATTCTATAATTTAAAAAACTTGGTAGCGGTATAAGTAGGGTAGAAAAAACGAGCTAAGGGTTGGAAGACTGGTTTCTACATCCACACAAAAAAAAAACAGTGATACTGTCCGTGGTTTTGGAAGATGAATAGGTCTAACGCGAATGTAAGAGACTTCGAACGCATATTTCATATGGTTCATAATGAACTGGTAAAGAATAAATTATTACCAAAACGGAATTCCAGAGGCCTAAATTCTGATCAAAAGTGAATGAGGATGGCAACATCCAAATCAATCAGAGCATTGTTACAATGGATGAAACTTGTATTCATCATTATTACCCAGAGATCAAAGAGTGGAAACATGCTGGTTCTTCTTGGTCCAAAAAAAAATCGCGTGGCAAAAGTTTGCTGGAAAAGTTCTCGACCCGTTTTCTGGGATAAGGATGGAATATTTTTCACTGATTACGTGCAGAAAAAAAATCGATGACGGGAGAGGGTTAGAGTTACTTAACGAACGATGTGTCAACTGTACAGACTAAGTCCGCGTTCACAATGAACGTAGTAGATAGTAGTTAGTAGATAGTAATTAGTAGTTAGTACGTTATACGTAAAAACTACGTTATGAAATGTTTACTTGGATACGGGTGATTCCCCGCTTGTTTGTAGCGCAGCACATAACCTTTGCTTCAATAATTTACTGCAAGAACTTTAACATTTGTTTAACAAAGAAGAGTATCCATATTCTTCTTCTTCTTAATCGGTTCCTCTTGTACCTTTCGGTGTCGAGGGTATCCATATTTTTAATGCTTTAAATTAATTATTTTCTCTGGCACTGACAGTTAAATTTGTTAAACAACCTTCCGCGTTTAAATTGAGGTTATGTGCTGCCCTACAAACAAGCCGGAAATTACCCGTATCCAAGTAAACATTTCATTACGTACTTTTTGCATACACGCATTAGCTACTAAATACTAATTACTATCTACTAACTACTATCTACTATCTACTACGTTTATTGTGAACGCGGACTAAAAGGGTGATTATTTAATATAAGGTGGTCATGCTTTGCAGATTTGAATTTTTCTTCTAGGCTATGCCAGAAACTTATCAATACCCCCTCGTACTGCACGTCAATTTATTGAATACAATTATGAGGACCTAATACCTAAAATACCTAATTATTTTAAATCAGCAAGTATAAATATTGAGCAAGTGTAGTTTGTGGCATGGTCGTTGTTCAATTTGCTGTCAGGAATGATGAGCAATGTTTCATAACAAGTACTGGGCGGCCGGGAAAAACTCTCTCAGCTTTGTTTTCCTCGATTTTGTGACGAAACGGCGATGTGGGCGGATCTCGCGCGCGGCGTTGGTTTTCCTCCGTCGCTCGCGTGATAATTTCTGAACTGCGTAGCTTTGTAGCTGGAGCAGTTTGAATCTGCTATGCTGCGTCCGTCTCCTTCGTCTCTTCTAGATAATTCCGAAAACGGCGATAGTCTTTTCGGTTCATTTTCTTCTCTTTGCCGAGCTTCTGTTCTACAAGTAAAAGCACCGTCACGTTTTGAAACAACTTTTAGTCACATATAAAAAAGTTATGAAAGATAATAATTACGATTTACAATTTTATAGGTGGTTGATATATGGACCACTCGGTCATTTTCGTTTATGTTCATGCCTATCATTGGGATATCTCTACAGACCGATGGTGGCTAACGAAACCACTTAGTTCAATAGATTTCTAGACATTGGGTCGTAACATATTAAATTATTTGTGATATTTTTGCTTTAAACATTACACTGGTGACAAAAGTCTTACTAAGTTAACCACTTAAAAGTGAAGTGTAAATGCACAGAAATTTGTGAGAAAATGGTGAAGAATTACTTTGGAAAAAGACCTTAAACCGGTACAATAGCATGTGCATCACGCTTTGAAATTGGATTTAATAAGCGGACTGGTGCTTGGTTGATAAACCACTAGCAGTTTTTTATGTCAGGTACAGTGAGAAACAGAAATATACGGAAGAGGGAAATTTTGGAGCTCTTTACCAAGCAGACAAATACAATGGCGTAAATTTTGGACGACTACAACCATTCAGAGCTAAGTGGTCGAATTATGGACCTTTGTCTCTAAAAGAGTTACAATTTTTTGTTGTTGTTTTATGTCTGTAAAATCTTAATTAGCCCTGGTACATAAAAAACCAGTTGATCAAATTGTTCACCTCTTCCCCACCGCCCATTCAATGAAGTTGGTGGTACTTATAATGACGAAGAAAAAACACGCAAACTGTGTCAGTGCAAACACATGAAAAATTCTTACCTTAACACCTTCTTGTTTTTAACTTCTCGTTCTAAAATATCTGCTGTTGTAAGGTCAGAGCTTTGTATCTGTTGAAGGGCACTCGCGTTTTCCGACAGCCACGGTTTGTTACTCTTCAAACTTTTACACGTGCACACGTTGTACTCAAACTTGCATCTCTGGCAAATCGAGTTCTTCGACAAATCCGATCCCAATTCGGCGTCGTCCAAGATTCCCAGCGTAATTTTATCCAGCACGGAATTGTCCGATTGAGGTATCGAACTCGTGCTCTGGTTTAGCAGTAATTTCGACAACGGGGGTGCTAGACCCAGTCCAAGATTACGCTCGTGGTAGACTTCCGAAATTGTAGGTGTCAGTTCGCGATTGATATGTCGCAGTTGCGTCGCCAAAATCGTATCGTGCAAGTTCACGTGGGTTGTTTTCGGTTCGACGGGGTTTTTGGGCAAGTCCGGAGTTATGATCTCGGGCTCCGCTTTGGTTTTTGTCGGTGATGTGTCTAACAAACTGTCGTTCGGTGAAAAATAGAGGAGCCTTTCGTTGGTAGCGATGGTTTCATCGCTAGGAAGAGCGACGGGTTTGCGGCTCGCCGTCTGCGTCAACGCGACGTTCTGCGTCGGATTTATCTCGGTCCTAACGCTGAGTCGGTCTAGAGTCGACATAGGGTTCCGCGATTTCTTGTACATGACCTTGTTGCGTTGCGTTACGTTGAACAACTTCGCCTCCATTTTTTCTAGTTCGCTGTCCGAGCTGTTTTCGAACGCAGCGTTGGCCAAGTTGTTGTACAGAGTGTGATCGCCGAGTGGTTGCGTACGAGGAGGAGGAACGGGCGGGATTTGGGCCTGGGTTTGCCTGCGCAGGACTGTGGCGTGCCCGTTGTCCCAATCCGTGGCGGAACTCGCCGAACTGGAGCTATCCGGTCGTAGTGGGTCAACTTTTGCGTCCGCGTGCGAGTATAAGTTTCGTATCCTCGTTTGGTGAGCCAAGGAAAGTGTGACGCTTTGGTTTTCTGGTTGCAAGACGACGGGGGGGCTTGGAGTGAACGCCGCGTCCGATTCTCCTCCCCCCGGTCGCGCCAGCGTGTTGTTCCTGCGTGTTTTGTCGATGATGAGCGTTTTGGTGTCCGAGGGATTCGCAGTGCGTCCGTCTGGTTCGCCGCGTCTTCGCACGTAGCTGGTAAAGGCTCCCCCTAGCCTTTTGCTCGGTAGGACTGTTTTCGTAAACGGGGGTAGAACCCGTGGCAACGGTTGTTTCTGCGGGGGTTTTGGAGCGCACATGCTCAGCTCGTTGTCCGAATGCGTAAAATCGTTTTCTGCCGATGCTAATGACTCCAGGCTGCTCGAGGAATCGATGCTGAGACTCTTCGGAGCTTCTTGGGTATCTGAAGCAAAAAAAGTTAAAATAAACTTTGTGTACAAGTTGTTTACAAAATTTGGTTGCTTTATAATGGTGTCTTTCTACACGAAATCCGTCGGAGGGTTTTTGAGTTTTAGCGATTTTCATTTTGAAATTTTTAAAACCTTTTCGCAGTATGTCCAGGTACAAAACGTCGCTGGCTTACACGTGACTTGGTCGGTCGCGTGAGTTCGTTACTAACAACGCGCCGGGCCCCCGTAAGGGGTCACAGCTGAAAGACAAACACTTCTTAATGTGCAACAATAACGCTCGCTGATGGTCCAAGAATCCAACTTTCTACGACAAATAATAACAAAGTTACGTCCTTTTAAATATTATAAATTTTTTCCATTTACATACATGTAATTTCGTGCGCAAACAAGTGGTAGTATTCCTTTCCTCAATAGAATAGCTCGAATAAAGTGTTGCATATCAAATTGAACGTCGTTTCTTTCTTTACATGATGGTTTTTTAAAATTTAATATTGGACGACTATTTACCGAGCAATGGACGATTTCCTCGGGGTTTGCTATTTGACGCGGCAAACAAAGAATTTAACCCAAAATGTTTATCAAGTTTGGTGCGAAGCCAATTCGGCGTTTCAACTTAAGAGTTTATCGGTAATCGTAAAGCAATCTTTTCTCTCTTCAATAATGTGAAGATATTTAAAATCGACCCACGAATTATCAAGTTAAGAACGATTTCGTGAAAAGAGCCAATTTTAACGGCAAAATTGCACAAAAGTTGTACGCCTTTTGCGAAGCCATTGCGAAATTTATTATTGCGCATTTTTCGTGAAAAGTTTAACGAACCTTGCTCTCTTCGAATATGCAAAGATATTTTAATGCGGCTCAGTGGTTCTCGAGTTATGAATGATTTCCTGAGATGATGCGATCATCGCGGCAAAGTGATTCTTTTAGCGGCTACTCTGGGAACTTGCAAACCTTCTCTAATATATTTTTTTTTATAACTTGTACCATTTTAGATTCACCAATTTGTTCCCTTTAAAATATGTAATTTAATCTGACTTTCGAGTAAAATTTAGACCTTAAAATTATAAAAATAATCGCCGGAGAGGGTTGACACAGCTACTTGTTAAACAGCTCTCGAAGAGTAGCTCGCCACTTTCCGCGAGACTCTCAGGGGTGTATCCATTGGCGACGCTGCTATCGAGACTCACTCTCGTTAGTTTACTCTCAAGTGGAAAGGCACCATAGACTGTTGAGCTGCAAAAAAAATATGCAGACAAAAGTACTTACCAAAAAGCGCCAACAAGGCTTGCAAAGTAAACTGAATATTCCGGCGATTCGCTTGTTTCCCAGTTCTTAACGTAACCTTATCTTGACCGACATCGGTAAGGTCGAATCCCAAGGAAGCCAGAAGCTCGTGACACCCTGGCACTCTCCACAATCTAAAAACGGCAATTAAGAAAAAAGTCCGGAACCTTAAAAATCCAGTCACTTACCTAACATTGACCGTGACCTCCACGCTGTCCGCTTCGGAATTTTTCGCGGAAAACTGCGACATCACAGACTGTATAACAGCAATAATGTCGTCGGCTACATCGGAATTCGAGGTTAGTTTCGACAGAGCGTGCAGGGACGTTCCAGTTAAACCTAAACGATAAAGTTCGTTACGTAATGCGTTCAGCTGATTCATTTGAGAAGAAAATTCACCTAAAAGTGCCTGTAGACTTGCCGAACACTGAGTTAGTCGTTCGTCGGGATCGGATTGGGGGAAAAATACGCTACTAGGAATTCCGTTCGAAGCCGGCTCAAAACGAAACCCGACAGACATCAACAATTCTTTCCATCCCATCACACTTCCAACCTTAAAATAATCACAAAAATATTATTTTCTCATACAGAAACGCGTAAGAGCCTCAACACATTTAGTGGGATAGAGCAGCGATTCTCAATCGGTGGTACGCGTACCACAGATGGTACTTTAGAAGGAAGTTGGTGGTATGCGAAATATAATGTATAGTACCTATAATGTATAAGGCTGAGAATCTTTGTCATAGCATAGACCATACCATAAAGGATGGACTTACATAATTTGATGACTAGAGGATCACAGAAAATGTGGGAGATAAAGAAGCAAAACCTTTAAAGCTGAATTCAAATCTGTTTTTAAATTCAATCATCCCAAATACGGTGCCAGGCTGTCTCAATGATATAATCTGGCACAACAAATATTTAAGGCGACACAAAAGCACGAATGTACAAAACAGCAATCAGACCGATTATGACCTATACACATCAGAAACACGAACAAGTACATCTAAAACTGAACAACTTATGGAGACCACGAAAATTAAAATACTAATGCGTATTGCAGGAAAAACACTACTAGACAGAGAAAGAAGTGGCAACATCAGACAGTCCTGCCAGGTAGAAAACATAAATAAATGGGTGTTGGAACGCAAGAAACAATGAAATCGCCTATGTCAAATGGCAGACGACAGGTTGGTCAAAATTGCCAGAGATAAATCTCCCAGTGGCAGGCGAAGCGTAGGACGGCCCAGAAGAATTTGGAGTGACAACCTAACCCAGCATGCGAACCAAAACGAAGGAACAGGTCATGGCCTAAAATATAAAAATGAAGGAGAAGAAGTCGTTCAAACGTGTTAATCTGTAGTAATAGCTATGTTTGTAGTCCAAACGCTTTTCTCTTCAATCTCTACATCTCGGATATTGCCCAATACGCCGACGACACTGCCGTCTGGTGCTCGGCAAATGCCAGTCGGATTTTGCAGGACGCTCTTTAGTCTTCGATAAGAAACTGGCTGATCAAACCAAACCCAAACAATCCTTTTTCGACATCCCAACTTTTCACGAAACCCCAATTTCAATCCATGCCATATCGATTTCAATCTCTGGGAAGCAAATGTTTCCGACACCATAGTGTATCTCGGAATCACGCTAACCACTACCCTCTCTCCCACCGAAGACCTGTCCAATACGCTGAAGCGTGCCCGACAAAGAGCCTCACTTCTTTCTATCATCCGAGGCAGATTCGTAGGATGCCACCCTAAAACCCCTTTACGCACATACTCTACCTTCATCAGAACTATCTTCGAATATCGAGCCCTTCTTCTTTCAACCAAGCCCAAACAAAATCCCTTCCTTCGAAAGCGCCATCCTACGAAAATGCCTCAGACTCGACATGTTCCACCCTTCAAACGAGATACACCAACTTGCCAACAGTCCCCCAATCAACGAGAGACTCTTCCAATTTAGACCACTACACCACCCGACTCATCAATAACAACGTCCCCGACATAGTTTCACTAGTTTCCACTCCTCCTCCCCCAACGCGCGCAAAAAACTAAAGCACTCCCACCATTCTTTTGCCCAAAACTTCCAATCTTCCCCAAAGATATCGACAATCGATAACACTCCCGAGCCATTTCTCTAAACTCTTCCGTGCCTCCCACCCAACCATCGACAACTCTCTTTAACAACCCCTCTTTAGCTTACTAAAAACGCCAGCCCGAACTTTTGTACTGCGCCACTTTCTATTTCAGAACTCCAACTTTACCCCATTCTCATAGCCTGAGGGACAACAATCCCAATAAGGGCTGGCCGTCCTTCGGACCCCAAATTCGAAATATTCCAAACTTACTACGGTTTAGTATTAGCATAATGATACCCTCAATTATTATTTTTTTGCTTGCAATATGAAAATACAAATTACAAACCGTGGCTTTTTTTTCAGTAGAGTGTTTCGTGTATATTTACCTTGTTCTCGATAGATTTCTGCGTGGTATACATCGCATTCTTCTGGCCTCTGTGAATCCGTTGCAAACTTTTTTCCACCAAATGTAAAGTAACTCTTAGGGCGTCCCGACACTTATCCGGCGTTCTCAGTAGTTCGCATAGGGCTTGTCCCATCAATGCCACCTACAAGATAAACAACCGAGTTACTTATATTAAATTTAAAAAAAAATGTGTAACTTACTTTGTTAGATAACCGCACGTTCAACCCAACTAATAAAAATCCAGCCCAATTCGCTGGATGCGCAAAGTGCTTTGTGTGCTGCACCGTCTGCATGGCTTCAGCTAACGCCCTAAACAAAAAATTGTGCTGTTCTTATAAACTGTTTCAGAAACACAATCAGTGACGTAGGCAGGAAGCTTACATAGGGGGGGTTATAAACGCAAAATGAGCCGAGTACGTTATTTTTTAGGTCACAACCATCTTTTTAAGTTTTTTAGCGGCCGGATGTTTGATGGTTTCATGATGAGGGGGGTTAATAAACGACAAAAAGGGCCGATGACCTTTTTTTTAGAACAAAATTTACAGTTCTCCGGCCCTATATCGACTTATTGCAAACCAATGGGGAGTTCTAACCCCCTCAAAACCCCCTGTCAACACCACTGAACACAATTGAGTTCATTTGACTTACCGAGCTGCTCTTGTGCCTTGCAACAGAGCCGAGTAAAAAGCTCGAAGCAAAATTTTGGTGGCTGTATCGGGTACAGGCCAAAGAGATATTAAAACGGCTTGCGCCCCCGAAGCCAACAGAGCTCTCACCAACGCAACGAGTCCGTCTGATGTTGCCCAACCTTGCTGATCCCTCGTATGCGATGAACTTATCTAAAACATGAACGTAAAATTTACTGTTGTAATTTTTTGAAATAATGTTGGACGTTAAAAAAACGGGGGAGATTTCACAGAATGTCCCTGTCCAAAATGGACCATGTTTTGACCACGTACCACTACTAGCCTCGCCGATAATCGTAGAGAAAGCAAATCGGCTGCACTCAGGAGGAATTCCGAGAGCGGAGGCAGCTCTGCACTTGTGGAAACTTCACTACCTTCGTCCTCTTCAGGATTGTCCGACATGTAAAGTCGTTTCGACTGACTCTGTTCCAAGACCTGAAATTACGAAATTATAACTGAAAGATTGTAGAAAACCTATCAAAACCCAACATAAATACAGAGTGTTTTTTTTTTATTAAAGAAGCCATGAGAACAAATTTTTCACATATTAATTAATTGTTAATCGAAAAATTACATTTGTAATAAATTTAAACGGTTTAATACGCACATTTTGACCCAAAATCAACCACAACTTTACACAAATGAGTTGCCATGTGATATTTTACATATCGATACCGTCACAAGTGCCTTGCAAGTGTCGCGATCGCGTCCGCCAATTAATTTAATCGCGTACGTGATTTAGGCCCTTGCACGTTCCTGTCCATCGCGGTTGTAACGTCCGTCTCCAGCATTTTGCAACCAATAACAATTCTTGCGCAGCCACCCGCGTTCTTCAGGTAGCAAGAATTATTCAACTTTCGGAACAACACGGCAGTTGTGAAGCAACCGGCAGCTCGCCGGCCGTTTCTCAGTCATCGCTTGAACTTAGTACCCGGTAGACTCCAATCCGTGGCGGTCCGCGAGTTTTATCAGTCGTCCAACCCACGCGCGACGTCAGGGCTTTCCTCGCGTCCTTCGACTCCACGATAAACCGTGACTTCGCCGTCATAGTTAAACGGGTCGCCGCTAATTCAATTCGGAGCCGTTAAACATGCCTTCCGACTCTTACGAAAACTTACCCAACCCTTAATAAAATACTTCGCCCAACACCTGCGTGGAGCATATTAAGTTCACTAAAAATCAGTTTTGCGGTTAAATTAATCTTGAAAAACGTGTAACTGGGCGTACCCACACTTCAAATGAATATATTATGCTTTTAAAAACAAATAGTTGGTGGTTTTAATGTTAGGAGTATGTATTAGAAGAGGGATTATCGTTATCAATCGGTGGTTTTACTAGATATGAAGTTTTAATGCCGTAATTATTAAAAAAATGTTAAAGCAATAATATGTAACCTCAAATTTGAAGTACAATTTTTTGTATTTTCTTATGTCTAGGGCACATTTATCTATATTTTAATGCATTTAGGGGGTATTTAACACACTCAAGATGAGTTTTGTGGCAAAACGGTTTGACTATAAGCAAAAAATTATGATGTATATAATAAAAGTCGATCAAATCGACAGCTTCTTTACCGAAATATTTACCTCTGCTGGGCTAAGCACCAGCGATGATAACTTCCACGAAACGTGTGTCGCGAAGTGCAGGCACTCCACGTCCTGAATTTGGGCCAAAACTTGTTCTTTGGTGGCCTGGCTTCCGACCAAGGCCTGCGACTGCATCAGTTCGGCAACGATATTCGCTTCCTGTTCCGCTTGCGGTATGTCCTTCCACCCCCAGTGTTCGGTGATGGCATGAGGAAGCTTAGGATTACCGACGACCAAGCTCCTGACGGTCTGATCGTTTTCGTGCTTCCTGGGACGTGTGGTACGCAACGACGAGAGATTGGGAACGGCCAGTAATGAAAACCGTTCGCATAAATATTCGGTGTTCTCACCAGACGAACGTAAGACAGGGAAAGGAACCAAGTACAAGTCTCCTTCTAGCACTAGGATTAGCTCACGACGTGAGGCGCTATCTTTCGTTGAAGCTATAACAAAAAAACAACGAAATAAACAAAAGACACTCGCAGTTTTCCATCGACTTAAAACCCATTAAACGCCAAGCATTAAAATACCGGTTTGATTTCGAATTTTTGTTAATATTCTATCTGATTAGGGTCCAATTAAGACATTTCTGTAGTTTTTTCGAAAAAAATTTCTTTATATTTTACGAAAATTAATGTTGCGTTAACGCATCAATGGCATATAGTAGTAGTAATTGGGAAAAAATAAAATGTTTGTTTTTATATTGTTTTTTTATTTATTTTTATATAATTATATGTTTTATGAGTATAAATATTTAAAAACGAAAAATTTAAAACGAAAAAGAAAAGAAATTCTAAAAGAATATAAAAATAAAACTGCAAATTCTTATGGTTTATGGCATCGAACAATGGCCTAAGCTTAGCAAATTTATCTTTTTTGTCTAAATTATCATTATTGGCTAAATGAATATTTTTCTTTATATTCCTAAATTTGTTCCGACTCATGCAGTTTTTTACTAAAGGTAGTCCTTTATCTTCATCTCTACTCCAATACATATCCATTTGTGGCAATGTATGATAACCAAACAAAATCATAATGCCCAAAAACTTTTTCAGATCAGAAATTGTCAACTTAAAGTCATGTCTATTTTTATCTTGTGCATATTTCAATGAATGTTCAATAATCATATTCAAGATATCGTCATCAAAAAATAGGAAAAATATATCTATTGGAGATTTCTCATCTACAACGTCTTTTATATGTGATATTTTATTTTCTTCATTGAAATTTTTAGAAGAATCAATGAAAGCAATGTCATCTTTGCGCCAATTAGCATGATAGACAGCAGATTTTTTTCTTTTTGTTGCAGCTTTAGCAGGTTCAAAATCCGGGTCTATATTATTTTCAGTCATGATTTCTAAAGTGCCAGCAATATCTTGGGGCATGAAATCGCCTATAATAAAAAAGATGTTGTAAGTTATATAAATAAAACAACATGTGTATGTAAGGGCTTGCTTACCTTGCAATAGGTTATCATCTCCATCTTCTTCGTCAGTAAGTTCATCGACATTTGGTGGGATAATAACAACATCAATCTCATTATCTTCATAAATATTTTCTATTTCCGCTTCAAGTTCTTTTATTGTCAGAGGTCTATTTTTATCAAAATCATATTTCCTTTTATTATTACTCATATTTTACAAGAATTACACTAACTTACACGATAACAAACACTTAACGCATCCATAAAATATAACTGCAGGCATGAACAAACTCGCACTAAAGTTGTAAACTCGCGCAACACTTAGATATAATATACTACCGTATGTACGTCTATACCACACCAACTGCCGTTGATGCGAAAACGCAACATAATGTTCTTATCTAAAAATCTCTGAATTGATTTATTTTTTTTTACACATAATTTTTTTGTTAGTACTAGAAAGACACTTTTATTGTAAACTCAGCTTAAATCATATCTCAGAATTTCAAGAAAGAAAATATGCATGACGAAAATTTTAAAATTATTATTCTCTAAATTAAAACTTTTTGGTTATTGTAAAAAGCATTAAACAATAAGCTTAAAATATTATAAAAAATATTCTTAGGTAAAATAGACCTTCTACAAAAATATGCTGACAAGAATTTTACAATAAACAATTATTTAGTTACTAAAAAAAATAAACAATTAATGTTGCGTTAACGCATCAATGGCGCTAAATGGGTTTATGCTTTAAGAATTCTACATTTATTTTTACTGCCAGTAGCCTTCATTTGTTTGATGAAGGTACATTTTTAAATTTTCATGGCCTTATCAATATTGGGCCGCTATGTATACTCACCTCCTTTACAAGGTAAGAAGTCTTCGAAGGGTTGTATAAGAAGCTGGTACAGTGTGTGTAGACAGGCAGGGCCCTTCCACGCTTGCATTTTTTTTGGGATCCTGGTTGAGCCCTGAGTGCTGGCACTTGAACGCGTTGAGCCTTGTAGAGACGCAACGGACCCTCCGACGCTCCCCAAGGAGAAGAGAGAACTCAAAGAGTAGTTGCTGGAGTTGAGGAGGTGTTGCCTGTTCACCATGCGCAAAAAACCTGTGAAGGAAAATGACGATCAAGAACAAAACACATTCAATATTTTTCATAAATTATGCAATAAATGAATAAAAGTCAACACACACCGGCGCGGGTGTGATCGCGATAATGAGTAACTCAGTTACTTTAATGCGTAACCAAGATGACGCGGGCCGGAATACATTGAGATGTGAGTGATGTTAAAAAAAAAATCTCCAGAACGGCTCATGGCCGGATTGGATACTGTCGCGGGCCACCTTCGACCCGCAAGCCGGCATTTGCCCACCCCTGCCTAACGAAGTAATTTCGAGGAACGCATGCTCTTTGCTAATCCGAGGTATTACTGTACATATACAGGGTGTCCCAGCAAAGACGAATTATTCGATAGCTCTGTTATTAGTAATAATATTTAAAAAAGTTCAATATAAAAGTTGTTTGTAATCATTTACTACATAACCTAAAATTATTTTCAAGTATACACAGTGTTTTGTTTTTGCGCTCTGATACCAAACATAGTTTTTTTATATGGAACACCCTGTATATTTTGTAATTTTTGGATGTAAAATTAAATTATCTTTCAAAAATATTATAGGTCATTTATGTCTAAAATGAACCGTTTTTGAGTTATTGACGTTTTTTTGAAAATTTTGACAGATGCAGACCTTTATAAAAATATTTATAGTTATTAACATAACAACACCAAAGCAATTTACTCTGGTTATTCATTAGACAATAGTGTCATAGTGATTGTTGACTAGTTACATTTTAAAAATAATATACAGGGTGTTCGTTTTACTCGGTCCATTTCGCTAAACTTTAAACGCATATAAGTAATTTTTTTTAAATGGAACACCCTATATATTTTTACATTTTCTTGTAGAAAATTTAATTATTTTTCAAAGTTATTAAGCATGTTTTAGGTCTAAATATAATATTTTTGAAGTTATTTCGTTTCTTATGATTATTTGCGAGTATTTTACCTAAAATATCGGTAGTAGCCTTTGAAAAATTAAAACAATTTGTATGAACTATCAACCAAAACACTTAATCGGCACAATTTTCACTATTATGCCACTAAAAATCCATATTTTTTAAGAATTGTAGATACACAGCATTCTGGTGTTATTTGCTGCAATTTATGCTGTTTATCTACAACTTTTAAAAGAATATGGATTTTTAGTGGCATAATAGTTTAAATTGTGCCGATTAATTGTTCTGGTTGACAGTTCATACAAATTGTTTTGAATTTTCAAAGGCTACTACCGATATTTTAGGTAAAACACTCGCAAATAATCATAAGAAAAGATATAACTCCAAAAATATTATATTTAGACATAAAACATGCTTTATAACTTTGAAAGATAATTAAATTTTCTACAAGAAAATGTAAAAATTTATAGGGCTTTCCATTTAAAAAAAATTACTTACATGCGTTTAAAGTTGAACGAAATGGACGGAGTAAAACGAACACCCTGTATATTATTTTTAAAATGTAACTAGTCAATAATCACTATGACACTATTGTCTAATAAATTACCAGAGTAAATTGCTCTGCTGTTCTTACGTTAATAAATATAAATATTTTTATAAAGGTCTGCACCTGTCAAAATTTTCAAAAAAACGTCAATAACTCAAAAACGGTTTATTTTAGACATAAATAACCTATAATATTTTTGAAAGATAATTTAATTTTACATCCAAAAATTACAAAATATACAGGGTGTTCCATATAAAAAAACTATGTTTGGTATCAGAGCGCAAAAACAAAACACTGTGTATACTTGAAAATAATTTTAGGTTATGTAGTAAATGATTACAAACAACTTTTATATTGAACTTTTTTAAATATTATTACTAATAACAGAGCTATCGAATAATTCGTCTTGGCTGGGACACCCTGTATACCGTGGCGTTTGCATAAGATATAATATTTAATTATTTAAAAAACCAAGTTTTATTTAGAACGTAAAACTTATAGGGTATCGTGTTTCATCTTTTTCGATTCTAAGAACACCATAATTAAAACAATTAGGGTAAAGTCAGGCCACTTATAGGGCCAGAGCCCATAAATTCAAGAAATGAGTTTTTGTTAAAAACGTTGTTCACAATAGAAATACAAGTCTAACTCTAATTTCAAATGTAAAATAAAATAAGAATGACAGATTTATTGTTAACAGCTAAATAGCACCCAAATAAGTGTCTCATGTAATAATATACTTGATCTTTGTTGAATTTGTAAAAATGCGAATGTAAACGTGTTAGCCGTACATATCTGGAAGTCATAAAGCCAGGTCATAAAGCCCCTTCCATAGTTTACGGTTTCGGTCATTGTAAAGGGTGTCCCAAAATTAACGCAAGATTTGAATTAAATAGAAAACACAGTATTTAGTCTTTAAATTGTTATTTTTTTATTGAATCATAAAGTACATAGGATAGGGTTATTTATGGTATAACACATCGGGCAAATGGCCTCCACGGCTTTGTTGGCATATACGCAATCTTTTGTCGAAATTTTCCATGACCATTCTGCATAAATATGGCTGAATTTCGTTGATGCAGCGTTTAATTTCCTCCTGTAATGCACGGGTGGTTGTGGGCTTGTTGACAGACCTTTGACTTCAAATAACCCCATAAAAAGAAATCTAATGGTGTTAAATCACACGATCTAGGGGACCAATTCTGATCACCGAAACGAGAGAGTACACGACCAGGAAATGTCTCATGCAGTAATTGAATTGTTTCACGAGCTGTATGGCATGTGGCACCGTCTTGTTGAAACCACATATTGGCCATATCAATATCATCCAATTCCGGCAGAAAGAACTGTGTTATCATGTCGCGATATCGAGCACCAGTAACAGTCACTGCTTGACCAGCCTCATTTCCAAAAAAGTATGGTCCAATGATGCCTCCAGCCCAAAATCAGCACCAAACAGTGACACGTTGTGGATGCATTTGTTTTTCGACAATCACATGTGGGTTCTCCGAACCCCAAACACGGCAATTTTAGCGATTGACAAAGCCACCAAAGTGAAAATTCCGACCATATTTGGTATGAAATTTTCGAACTGTGGCCCCCAAACTTTCATTATTTTTGAGATATTGTTCAATAATGAAAACACGTTGTTGTATCGTGTAACGCTCCATTTTTACTAACCCTAAACTCTCCGCTATCAAATTGTTTTTCTTTCAGGGTTGCCAACAATTTACAACACAAATGGCGGCAAATTCAAATCTTGCGTTAATTTTGGGACACCCTTTATTATGTTGTGCAATTTTATGAAGTTTGCAAGTTTGATAATAATAGTAAATACTGCAGGTTTGATGACGAAGGAATAGGTAATAGTTTACTAGAAAATTATGAATAATTAATTTGTGAGGAATCACGCTTGTTGATTAATATTATGAAAAACATGTGTTAGGATTTGTAGTTTGAAAATGTTTGATTTTGCAGTTAAAATGGCCGGCTGGGAACTCCAGGGGTAGATTTTTTCAAATTTTCGTTGACTTCAACGGTTTAAGAGTTGATGTTATCTCCGCGAGCTAGCTTGCAGGCTGGGAACTCCCTAAGCTTTCGCTCAGCGCGTATTTTTATTCTTAAATTGCGCGACCTCTTTTTGGTCAGACCTTACTGCATAATTTCTATTTCAGTATCTACATTCGTATAACGCATCTCGCTGTTTTATTTACTGCCTATTTACAAATATCTGTTCTAAATACTGGAGTTCTATGGAAACACAACGTAGCAGTGTCCTACACTAAAATAACACGATCACGAGCGATGGCGTCGCTTCGATAATTTAAAAGAACTACCGTATTCTGTATTAAAGAAAATAAGTAAGAAAGCATAAGGACTTTAATAATCTTGAGCCAGTGCGGCTCGTTACAATACAGGGTGTCCCAAATTCGAGACTCAACAAAGTGATCTCTCTTATGTAATGGTCGCATATAGGATAATATTTAATAATTTAAAAACTATCTTTAATTTACTCGCGTAACATCATAAAGTTGTTTTTCTGTTTGTAGAAATCCATAAATAACGCGTTAATTTAAAAGAAAGGCACATGTGTTCTAAAAAACGCGTGTAGATTATAATATTTACCTTTTCTCAGGGTGTTTTAGTAAACAAAACACTTTTAAAATCGTTATCAATGCAAGGGTTTCTAATAATTACCGAGTCAAGGGCTAATTCCCAATGCTAGACCAAATAAGCGTTGACTGATTTGTTGTGTCATAAATTTGTCTTTATGGATTCTAAGAAAACTAATGCAGGTCAAACCATAACATCTGGCAACCCTAAGCTTAACATTCCTCGGGGATGTCCTGTGTCTGGTTAGTAATTGTGTTGCGAATTATATTTCTCATTTATTTAATGTTCATATTTTGTTATGCACAAATATATGCTATTATTATTTATAACTGATTACAATTAGGTGTAAATTATGAGTAATTTAAGTTATTAATTAATATGATTTTACATTGGTTTAGTATATTTTGTTTTCAAGTAACGGATTTCGACGTTTAATGGAGGGGAGATTTAAGTTAAAATTGTTAAAAAACTATTTATTTTAAGAAACTCCAATAGTCGACGAGCTAACGGATTCAGGTATCACCCCACCATTATACACAAATCTGAATAACGAATTAACGAATGTATGTGTGTTAATATCCACCCTTATTATTTAACATCTCTTGCACTATTTGTCCATCCCAAAAAATAGGCGGTTTTGACCGTCAGGTATCCAGCAAAAGGGTATAAAAGGCATTGTTTTACAGTAATCGAGGTTCACTTTTTTGAGAACCATTTTCTTTGGGACCTAGCGATAGATGTGCTCTCCACAAAGCAATTTGTAGGCAGGGCACTCCCTTGGTCAGTCAATATTTCTAAATTTGCGTTAAACTCCGACTCTCGGATCGATGTTTTCTCCCAGAAGAAATTCTGAGGCAGGGAACTCCCAGAGTCATTGTTTCTAAATTTGCGTAAAAAATTGTAACGACTAAATGATAGATGTTCTCTCCACAAAGCAATTTGTAAGGCAGGGAACTCCGTTAGTCACCTTAACAAACGTGTATCTTTATTAGTAACAAATTGCGTGATATTTTTCGGCCCTCCGTAAATTTAAAACCCAATGCCTTCGCAATTAATCCACCAGACAACCCCGCATTAACGACCCGATTGCGCAATAATATTCCCAACTGCACCATCTTAAATAACAATTCACCACTCCTTAATTAATCCTCCTTACAATCACTGATACAACCTAGAATCGCGAAATCTCACAATTACCATATTACATGTCCCATAATAATCCACCATTTCCCAATCAATCCGCCATACGATGCCTCATAAAACCTCTAATTACGAATACCAAAAATCACCCACTCCGAAACCAATAATAAAACCTTAAATGTAACAACCACCCTGAATCTCCAATAATAATTCCTAATATGTGACAATAATACACGAAATAATCTAACCCTAACAATTCCTAATATGTGACAACCATCCACGAACTAACCACATAATAAATCCTAATATGTGACAACCATCCACGAAATAACCTTGCCTAATAATCATCCCTAATATGTGAGAATTATCCACGAAATAACTACGAATAATAATTCCTTATATGTGACAATTATCTACGTAATGAAACTTTAAATAATAAACAAAATCTACAACATCTTGTTTGTTTTATTTACTGTCTAATAAACCTATAGCTGTTCTAAATACTGGAGTTCGCTATGGAAACACAACGTAGCAGGGTCCTACACTAAATATGACGATCATGAGCCATAACATCGTTTAAGTAACTTCGCTAATTCACCAGAACTACCGTACTCAGTATAAAAGAAAATAAGTAAAAAAGCATAAGGACTTTTAATAATACTGAGCCAAGTACGGTACGTCACACCTATAAGCAATGACTTGGTGATATATCAAAGGATGAAACTTTTGCCCAATTTTAACTGATTTCGTAGCTCAAAAAAACAACGAAATCCTTATATCAAACCTCGAATTTGGAACACACAACTGTTGGGATACAAACGATCAGCAATTGTTTGAAATACAATTTAAAAAATGTTACCTGTTCTTTCCGACATTGTATCTTCGGAGTATTGGTCTTCCACGATCGTCGTACAAGGTGACAATTCTACACCCAAACTGTCTCTAACAGCATTGACCAATCTCTCGAGAAGGCCAGTTCCTGTCGGTATCGGATCTCCGTTCAAACACGCATCGGTATCCGTTCCGTTATCGCTCAAAGAAGCCGAATGAAACTTGATGATTCCTGAAAAAAAAGGTCGGTTAGAGGGGTCTTGAAAAGTTTACATGTTTAAAACTGTTCTACCTTTTGTGGGGACAATTAGCCATGCGTATAAGTATCCGGCTGCTATGCTGTAGTATAAAACGGACGCCCTCTGTCGGTTGACTGCGTCTTTTATTTGGTCTAAGGTGGTTGGTCCATAGTCGTCCATTCGGTTACCCGAATTTTTGCCTCTTGATTCGTGCAAGCCCTGGCGTTCTAGTAATAGATCTACAAAGGCTCTGTTGCGTCCTCTTTCTGCGACAACTAAAGCTTCGTCTTGCCTATTAAGACCTAAAGAGCGATAAAGATTGAAATGCCAGAAAATGTGTTTTTTTTTAAAGCAATTTATCTCCGAGAAAACAATTGAAGATATTTTTGAGAACAAATGCAATGATTTGATCATTTGCACTAAACAAGGTGTTTCGTAAAAATTGCGAAAAAAATCGGGAGGTGATATCTTATAGAAAATTAAGGGGGGGGGTCTTTCATATAAAAAATATTCCTTAGACGTCTCCTTTCGGAGTTACACACACCCTAAAAGGGAGCGGTAAAATTAGGTTTCTATTTTATTTCTCAAACTCGGATAAATATAGGAGAATGATATTGTCACATCTGTACTTTTTAATATTACTTTCAAAACGCGGCAAGATGAGTGCTTGTCGGAACGAGCGTATTGGAGCGTAATAGGACCTACAATAAACCCCCAGGAGCGCAGGGCGTGCTCAGGATGTAGTTGAAGATTACTTTATTGATGTAATTTGGACTTTCCGACGCTTTGGGCGAAATGTGCCGCCCAGGTTTGTAACGGTCGCGCGGGAAAGCGTCTTCAACGTGGGGGTGGTTTTTGCGAAAACCTGGACAGTGATTCAAGATTCGTTGGTCGGACGCCGTGGTCCGAGGGTCAGTTGGACTCCTCTTCCAACGACTCCCGCCTTTCGGGACTTGGGGAAAGATTCGTGGCGCGGGTCTCGAGACTTACGGTCGAGCTACTAGCGGTTTTCCGGTTGCGAAGTAAGTTTTCTAGTTGCGTTCGGTTTAACTATTTAGAGTTGCGCCCCGCGTTTGATTTAATTATCTACATTAGTTGTATCA
Source organism: Elmis aenea (assembly GCA_947652605.1). NCBI lineage: Eukaryota > Metazoa > Arthropoda > Insecta > Coleoptera > Elmidae > Elmis > Elmis aenea. Next base: position 26,717,033 of record OX393583.1, on the reverse strand, counting down.
GTTTTTGTAGTTAAGTGTTTAAAGTGTTTGTTTTATATAATAAATATATTTTATGCCAAGCGAGTGTCTCATTTCATTGAGCGAGTGAGTGTGTTAGAGCTTAGCCCCCATAATTCAGCGCCGCCCCTGGGCATTTTGGCCCGATCTCAATAAGAGCCGCGACAATATTTTGTAGATGTTTTATACTTATCAAAAGGTTTCCCATAGTAATATTTTTAATCAACTCCCAACTTCACAGGGGGCTGAAAAGTGCGACCACAGTTGGTATTTTTATCAGAACTTTTTGGTGGGTTGAAACTTTGCAATTTAAAATGTTTTTTTTAAAGCTTAATTTATTTAGAACATTTTTTTATTCTTTAGTTTTTTTCTGTAAATAATACAAGTGAACATGCACCATAAAATATTCCAATATAAAACGATTCATTTTGGTGGTTGCCATGGTTTGTTTATGTTCATATTGGATAGAATTGACGGGTGTAATTTAATTTGACGTTTACGCGACCACAACGCGCAAACCCGAGGTAATTTAAGTGGTACACCCTGTACATTATTTTGTACAGATTGTATACCATTACATGCTTAGTTATAGAAAAAATAAAATTACCTATTAAAACCCTTTGCAAAACTTGATAACTCGAAGTTTGCAGTTCGAAAAGTGACAGTTTATAATCGGTGGAGTTTCTCGTTTCACGTCGTATGTTTTCCAACAAATGAGTAGCAGCTTCCAACTGTTTTTGCGCCCCTTCGAGATCACCATTAGCCCACAGAGCTAAACCAAGACGATTCCGTATTTTGGCCTACGAAACATAATTAAGAATGAAATTTTGAAAAGTATACAGGGTGGTTCATTTTCAATTACCTCTTCGTCTCTGCGTCCAAGGGCTTCTGCGATGCATAGGCCTTGCGTTAAGTATGCTACTGCCTGGGATCTATTGCCTAGGAGTTGGTGGACCCGGCCCAAAGAACTGTAAGCTAGTGTTTTTGATAATTGATCGTTGGTACTGGCGGCTACTGATAGATGCTGCTCTTGGTAACACACGGCTTGTTCTAAATTGCCCAGCGCTTCATGAACAGATCCTACAAAATTAAAATTGACAACAGTTTAAACTTTTAGAAACTAAAAACTAGAAAAGTTACTTATTCCAGAATTCAATATAAGTACTTATACAGGGTGTCTCATGCACTATATCATAAAAGTTTATGTAGTGATATTCATTTTATGAAATATGGGTGGGAAAAAAAATTATGATGATAAGTTCAAACACGTACCAAGATTTCCAAACGCTCGGCTTTGAAGTATGGGCATGCCAAGTTGCTCCGATATTTCTAGATCATTTTGATGGTAACGCAAAGCCGTCGCGTATTCTCCCATCTGTTGGTAAACCAATCCTAATCCACTGATAGCATCTGCTTCCATTATTTTGTCATCTGAAAAAAATCGCGTAATTTAAAAAAAAAACAATCAAAAACAAAAGAAACGACGATAACATCTGATTGGATACAAAAATATAGAGATTAGAGATTCCTATATTGGTCGAAAAAGTCTCATGGTCAGCTGTATAATTAAACGCGAAAAAAATTAGGACCCATTTTTGAGAAAAATGTAATGAAGGTTTTGATAATTAATTATTTTCTTACTTAGGTCGTGAGCTATATTTTTTTGGTGGTCCAGGCAAGAAACGGCTTGCTCCAAATTTCCCAATGTAGCGTGTAGCTGCCCGAGTTCTCCGTAGGCAGCGGCTTTTCCTTCGGCGTTACCGATTTCATGGGCTACAACCAACCTCTTCTCTAAACAAACCAGCGCCTGTTGTAGATTGCCCAGAGACCGTTGGGACTGACCTAAAAATTAATAAACACGAAATCAAAACCCGATTCACGATTTTTTTCTGCGTTTCGTTTCAATTTGTTTGTAGTTCCGCGCTCACCTAAACCCCTGTAAGCCCTTTCTTGATCTCTGGGACTCTTCAGTTTCAAAGCGATGGCAAGATATTGTTCATGCCACTTTGCAGCTTCCTCGGGGTCTCCAAGAGCGTCGTAACAATCGCCTAGGTTACCGAAGGCTCTTCCTCTGTCTAATTGAGCTGTAGGCGAGCTCAGTCGTTCCAGTGTTGCAAGCTGCTGTTCAAAATAACCAATGGCGTCTTCGTAGTGGGCCATGTTCAGCCTAAAATCAAGAGATAAACAAACCTCTTTAGTATGAACACAAATAAGAGTTGCAAAAGTGTTAATTTGAATGAGGGGTAGGTAGTTTATCTAATAAAATAAAAAGGGTGTCCAAAATCAAAAAGTATAAGCGCTACAAAGTTCTGCTTTTAGATTTCAGATAATTGTAACTGCTCCAAAAACACACAGAAAATTCGGTTATTTATTTTCCTTAATATTTCTTTTGTGTTTGGGGCGTAATTAACTAAAATTAGTGTGAAATATTGTTGTTTTTCGCTTGGAAAACATTTGAAGACACACCAAAAAACAAACGCCACCATTTTATTGCTTGCTTTCAACAAGTGCCCATTTTCATGAAAAATAAACCAGATATTTAAGAAAAAACTGATTCAAGTTTTTGGATTTTGAATACGGACCTAATTTAAATATTAAATGGTGTGCATTTTGTTTCATTAAATTCTGTTTTTTTTTATATGCTGTTCAAAGCAATTAAGGGACATCTTAAAGTTTGCAATACACATGTTATAAACACTGCTCAAAAAAATTGCGGGCTATCTAGAAGTTTTCAGTAAACATGTAATATACACTGCTCACAATAATTAAGGGATATCTAAAAGTTTGCAATACACATCTAATATACACTGCTTAAGAAATTAAGGGATATCTAAAAGTTTGCAATACACATCTAATATACACTGCTCAAAAAAATTGCGGGCTATCTAGTAGTTTTCAATAAATATCCAATAAACACGGTTCAAAATAACTAAGGGATATCTAAACGTTTGCAATACACATCTAATATACACTGCTTAATAAATTAGGGGATATCTAAAAGTTTGCAATTCACATCTAATATACACTGCTCAAAACAATTGCGGGCGATCTAGAAGTTTTCAATAAATTAATATCCAATATACACTGTTCAAAATAATTAAGGGATATCTAAAAGTTTGCAATACACATGTAATAAACACTGCTCAAAAAAATTGCGGGCTATCTAGGAGTTTTCAATAAATATCCAATATACACTCTTCAAAATAATTAAGGGATATCTAAAAAATTGCAATACACATCTAATATACACTGCTTAAAACAATTAAGGGATAACTAAAAGTTTGCAATTCACATCTAATATACACTGATCAAAAAAAATGCGGGCTATCTAGTAGTTTTCAATAAATATCCAATAAACACGGTTCAAAATAACTAAGGGATATCTAAAAGTTTGCAATACACATCTAATATACACTGCTTAATAAATTAGGGGATATCTAAAAGTTTGCAATTCACATCTAATATACACTGCTTAAAACAATTAAGGGGTACCTAAAAGTTTGCAATAAACAACTAAAATATCCTTAAATTGTTTTGAGCAGTATAGTTTTTGAGATACTCATATCGATTAAGCTATTTTGCAGACGCTGCGTATTATTTCGGTCGAAATTTTAACAAACATATTTGCCGCCTTGATTATGGTATTTCATCCAGTGTTTTACATGTAATCTTCCAATGTTTTTGAGTGGCCAAAGTTTTGTTATTACCTGGCTATTCCCAAATTTCCATACGCTTGTGCTTCGACTGCTGAGTCTTGGAGTTCCTGCGCCCTTTCCAATTGCTCTTGGTAACACTTGACAGCATGAGTATAGTTGCTCAAAGCCATGTGTACCGCCCCAAGATGTCCATGGGCTCTGCACTCTCCAGATAACTCGGACATTTCCTGCCGCAAAGTTAATTCTTGCGTGTGATAACCTTGAGGGAAAAAAATGGGGACATAAACATTTCTGCTCCTTGATTGTTTTAAATTTTTTCATAGGCCAAAAATTCCTTTTTTAATTTTTTGGTCAAAACTTTAGCCATACATCGCAGAAATGACAGGTAAGGCAAACGTTTTTTTTTGCCACCCTGTGAAAAATTGTCAACTTACCTAAAGCTTTGTCGAGTCTTCTTAGCAGTCTATGAGCAATACCAAGAGCGCCACAAGCGGCAGCCTCCATTCCTCTATCTCTACTTCCTCGGGCTAAAGCCAACTGTCTATGATACATCTTCACGGCCTCCTCTGTTTCTCCCATTTTTATTAATACATCACCAATATTTCCCAATGCTCGAAATTTACCTGCAAATATACCTTTTGACATTTAGCATATATATCGGGTGCCATTTGGGGAGGGGGGGGGTGAAGAATGCTTGCATTTGATTGTACATACCGGCATTGTTGTTCGTCATATGGGCGATCGCTAAAAAATATTTTTGGCATTCAAGAGACGTTTCTAATTGTCCCAAAGCTAAATGAGCTAATCCGAGGTTGCAGTAGGCCCTGCCCATGTTCATTTTGTCTTGCAAATCTTTGGCAAGAGCCAGGTCTTGGTCGTAGTATCGTACTGCTTCTCGAAAATTTCCTATACAGTAATGAGCGTAACCTACAGATCAATAAACGCTGTTAGAACGTTGTACAATACCCTTAAAAATTAATGTTTTTTTTATGGAAAACGTATTTTTTTTTCCTTCCCATTTCTTCACTTATGGTAGCATTCTTATTCTTTACTGCAAAGGTTGCCTACCTTTCGGGCGCGCCCCTTATGGGGGCCAAATATCTGAACAAGGGCCCGAAGAAATAAATAGGAAAAAATAAGTTACCAGTTTGAAATATTTCAAGAACCTTTTTGTTCAGTTGCCAAAAGAAACTGAATATGGGTATGAAAAAAAATTAAGGAACTTGTTTTTTCAGTCGCATAAGACGATTGAAAGGGGGCGGAAAAATTGTTGTAAACGGTAAAAAAAACCCAGTGAAACACTGCTTTACTGGGGAACTTTTTTTATGTTTACAGACGTACGTACCTAAGAAGTGGCAAGCTTTGGCTTCTCCCTCGACATCGGCTAGTTCCTGAGACAACATGAGGTATTGTTCGTAATATGGTATGGCTTCCGCAAATTCAGACCGCGAACTCAGACAATTTCCTAAATTTAGCAATGCGCAAGCCTCACCTGCAGTATCTTTTAATTCACGAGCGATTCCTATGACAAATTAAAAACAATTATAAGATCATTACTGCTTAAAGAAAGCTAGATATTTTTAAAAAATGTAGCGAGTAGGTATATTTTAACAAAATCCATATTCGAGAAAAAAAGAGGAAACTAAAGGACCCCACACACCAGGGCGATATAAAAACAAATTTACACCCTGTTCCTTATTTTCAGCTTTTCCGGTAAATCGGTTTGATTTTCGAAAACTTTTACTGGACCAATTATTTAAAGGTAAACATTTCACTTTTCTTCACATTGGTTTGTTCGGCAGTTTAGTCCGTATTTTGTTTCCAAGAAGCCTAATATACAGGGTGTCTCAAACACACCCAATCAGTTAAAATCTATATTATACGTTAATAAACCACAAAAAATGAATACAAAAGATATTTGTGTTTATAAACTAAACGCCAAAAGATGATTTACAACAGGGATGGAATAACGTTTTAAATCGTTACGTTATTGTATAACGTTATTTATTATTTGTTTTCGTTACATAACATTATAAATAACGTTAAAAAAATGAATTGTTATGTTATATAACGTTATATAACTTTACATAAATTATGATATACAGGGTGTTTCTTAAATAATGCAAAAAAATTCGGAAGGTGATTCCTTATTGAAAATAAAGTGGGGTCAAAAGATATAAAAATATAACAATTTCTTCTTAGACTTTTCCTTTCGGAGTTACACCCCCCTAAAGGGGAGCGATAAAATTAGGTTTTTATTTTATTTCTCAAATTTAGATAAATGTAGGAGAATGATATTTGGTAGATGTTTTATACTTATTAAAAGGTTTCCCATAGTATTATTTTCAATCATCTTCCACCTTCATAGGGGGCTGATAAATGCGACCCCTAATGGTTTTTTAATCAGAACTTTTTGGTGAGTTGAAATTTTGCAAAAAAAATTTTTTGTTACTTTGATTTATTTAGAACCTTTTTTTATTCTTTAGTTTTTCTCGTAAATCTTACAGTTTTGAGTAAACAATTAAATGAGTGAATATGATGTTTATGTTCATATTGGGTAGAACTGACGGGCGTTTTAGCGTTGTCGCCGCGTAAGCGTCAAAATGAAATACACCCGTCACTTCTATCCAATATCGTTTTATATTGGAATATTTGATGGTTCATGTTCATTCATATAATTTTTTACTCAAAAACTGTAGGTTTAACGAGAACAGTTAAAGAATAAAAAAACTTCTAAATAAATCAAGTTTTTAAAGAAAATTTAAAATTGCTAGATTTCAACCCACCAAAAAGTCCTGATAAAAAAACCAACAGGGGTCGCACTTTTCAACCCCCTGTGAAGGTGGGAGATAAATTTTGAATAAAATGCTTTGTTTATTATTACGTTTTTTAGACTTAACTTAAAATTCTGTGATGATCAAGTAAAAATAATCATTTAGAATATAATAAGGGAACATTATTTTGCCAGAAACATTATTGACAAAAGTTTGTTGCTTTGGTAGCATCCTGAGACAAAATGACAAATGTCGAAGGATGTTACCTATAAGCAACAAACTCGAGCTAAAATGTTTCCTGCAAAATAATATTCCGAAATATATTTGATTAGACAGGGATGGGGAACCTTTTTACTATGGAAGGCCACTTCTCAATTCTAAATTTGTAACCAGGCCGCACATTATTATCCCCCCCCCCTGCGATTTTACATAAATACAAATATTGAAAATTGTGCACAGAATGTTAATTTCCCAAATTGTCTCTTAAATATACATTTATTTTATTTACCGTACATATTACTCCTATATAATTATTTACATACTATGATTGTATGTTTTAAAACACAAAGTGATGTGGTCTATAGGGTTTTAATTTGAATCTACAATTAAATGGCCGAAAAAAAAAGGCTACATTAGATTATGTTATATAGCAAACTGTAAAATAAATCGAAAAAACGAATTATAAAAAAGATGAAATCAGTAAAAAGGCCGCACGAAAATCATCAAAAGGCCGCATGCGGCCTTAAGGCCGCAGGTTCCCCACCCCTGGATTAGACCATTTCCCAAATAATACCAAAAATAATTACAATTTTTGTTGTTATTTAAATACTGTAATTTTCAATATATTTTACAAATGTCAAACATCTGTAAACAAGCCAAACAAGCAACCAGGTTGCTATGGAAACGGAATGTTTTCCCGTTTTTGCCGGTGAAAACATCCCTTGGCACGATTTGGCGTTATTGCCGCTTAAATATTAACGTGATTGGTCATAACATGAAGGCGTGGCTATAATTCGACCAAAGTGATTGGTAAACGTGACATGTAGGGAATGGTCGTGTGGTTCACCTGTGTGTTCAGCTCGCGCGGCAGACTGCTATAGGGGGTTGGCCCCCTCTTCAGTCGTAAGAGGTACAAGGATAATAATATCTTTTCATACTTTGCATTCCTGATCTAAATAATTTTAAAAACCCTGACCAAACACTGCTAAATATCTTGGTTAGATTCTAGATGCCAAATTGAGGTGGAAAGAACATAGCATGTGGATAGTCAAGGATGGGCAAGGATAGGTGGAAGTACTGCCACAGCATTTGCCTTAACGGTTAAGGTTGTGTATGGTTAAGGCTTAACCATAGAGAAAACCACCTGAAACCGCTACAATGACAGTCGGCCGTGGGATTCGCACCCACGACCTCCCGATTACAAGTTAGGTTGTTAGCACAACCAGCCACCAAGCTCGGTAAGGGGGGAATAGTCAATAATACATACCTAAATGGGCTCTATAATGCATAAGGGCCATGTCGTGAGCCCCCAGGGCTTGGTACGCAACCGCTAAATTACCGTGCGTACTAGCTTCGGCGCTGCGATCATGCACTTCCTTACTAATAGTCAGTTCTTGTTTGTGGTATTTGATAGCGGATTCGTAAAACCCCGCTGCCGAGTAAGCATTACCGATATTGCCGTACGCACGGCCCATTCCAGCTCGATCCTGAAGACTTCGTGCTATAGCCAAGTGGGCCTGATGCAATTTGAGCGCCGCGTCGTGTTCCCCTGCAAAACTCCAAAGTTGTAGCTGGAAAAACAAATAATTTCAATCGACTTACCTAATAATTGATAAACGATACCAAGATTTGAGCACGCACGTCCTTCTGCTACTTTATCACGGGTGGCTAAGGCCATGTCCAACTGCCTCTCGTGCCAGTGCTTGGCTTGGGCGTAATCCCCGGCGCAACGGGCCGCGTGGCCTAAGCCGGCATAAGCCCTGGCCTCCACTGACCTAAAAAGAAATCTGAACTTTATCAAATGAAAGTCTCTGGTACTAAATACAGTATGCGCCAAAATATACAGTACTGAAATGAAAAGACGAACATTACTCAGTTGTCACCTGTGAGTTTATTTCTCCTGATAGAAACTAACATACACACTATTAGTGTGTTGATTTACCACGGTATGCGTAAAAAATAACCTGCGATATATTTAATAAATGTTTACGGGGGGAAAACATACCAACAGATTGAAAAATTTCTCATATAAACTTGATGTACAAAAAACGAAGTAAAAATGATTGCGGAAACTATAGAGGAATACGTGTAACTTCGTCTGTGGGAAGATTATATGGAAGTGTCCTTAAAGAAAGAAGCTAAGGAAATAGAAGAGCAAGGCGGCTTTAGACCAGGAAGGTCCTGTACAGATAATCTATACGTTAAAACACTAAGCAGAGAAGAATCTGGCTAAAGGAAGATAACTGCACGTTACATTTATGGATTTAAGGAAAGCATTCGACTCCCGTCCCCTCCAAAAACTGTGGATTACTTTAGAACAAGCTGGCATAAATAAAACATGTATAAACGCAGTTAAAACGCTATACAAAGAAAACCAAGCCGTCGTAAAAGCCAGGAACTAAGTCTCTCAACCATTCTCGCCTTCGAAAGGAGTAAAACAAGGTTGCTGCCTCTCCCCTACCCTTTTTAAAATTTACCTATGTGCGGCCTTAAAACACTGGACCAGAAAATGCAGTCCGATGGGAACACTGTTGGACGAGAGCCCGATATACACGTTCTTTTTTGCAGACGCTTATGAACATGATCAAGTAATAATAGATATAAAATAAATAAAACAAGAGGAACTGAAGATTCTGAAACAGAAAAATGAATTGCTAACTAATTAAAACAAGATAATAAAAGAGAATATCGTTGTAACAGGCTTGGAGATAAAAACTGATAACAAAGCAGACCTCATACATGAATTTGAACACCTTATTGAAAGAAGAACAGGTATAAAAGCAGATTAAAAACGCCGTACAGATAGGAACAAAAGCATGTAAGTTAGAACTAGTGAAACCACTAGAAAAAGAAAAGGTAATGAAAAACAAGTACAAGTTAAAACAAATCCAAGAAATAATATATATATAAACAACGAAATGGCAAAGGAGAAACTGGAAATTCAAAAGAAGCTAAAACAAATAGCGGAAGAAGAGAGACAGAAAGGAAGAACAACGAAAATAGGATATCAAAAGATCACAATTGATGGAAAAGAATGGAGATAGGACAGGGAGCAGGAAAAGTTGAAAGAAAATAAAACAACAACAAACCATCAACCTCCAAAAAACTGATAGTAAAGAATAACAGAAATATTAGGACAACGATACAGACAATGAAAAAGGACACGAGAAAGAAAATAAATGTAAAAATAAGAAATAAGAAAATATAAGAAGAGGACATCGGAAATGACACAAGCAATGAAAAACGACATGCGAAAGGAAATAAAAAAACAAGAGGAAAACACTGAAAGAACTCAACTCCAGAAAAAACGCCAGAAAAGAAAAAACTTTTCCCTACACTGGCCTTACACCAGAAAGGGTAAACAAATGCTTTAGGATTAAGCAAGCAAAATTTTTTACAAAATATTAAAATTTACTTACTTATCTCCCATCGCCTGAGCTAATCGCAGCACTTTTTCATGGTACACAATTGCTTGAGCAAAATTTCTCCTGTAATGATGGCTTGAACCCAAATTACTGTAGGCACGGGCTTCTTCAACCTTTGAAAAATAATCTTTACACAAAAAATCCCACAAACTTGCAAAAAAAAAATGTAAAGTTAGACAAAAACAGTTTTGATCAGTAACGGGGTAAATTCAATCATGCGTATCTCTTCTATTATTGAAGATAAAAAAAGGTCAAAGCACCAAAAATGTGCGTTTTTTTAAGGCAAATTCAAAACCATTTACAACAATTTAGTATCGTCCCCTGTTTTGGAGTTATAAGCGAAAAACTGTAAATTTTTAATGGTTCAATCATTTCTTTAATAATAAGAGAGATGACACGTAATTGTATTGGATTTTGACCTTGTATTGATTCCTCGCTTCAATCGGTTTTACCTGATTTCCTAATCTTCTGGCTATCCGTAAATGCTGCGTGTGGCAATCGACAGCAGAATCGAAGTCGCCCATGGCTAAATACACGGCACCAACATTACCAATCTCCCTCGCCTCTTGCAACTTATCGCCCATTTGTTTTACTAGCTGTACGCATTGCTTGTGAGACGCCAGCGCGTTCGGATAATCGCCTATGGCTGTGTAAACGTGCCCAAGAGATGTTAACGCTGCAGCAGCCGCTTGCGTGTCCTATAATAATAAAAGCAACGATAAAACGGTCCTAATAACCAACTTATTGGTTCTTGTATATTTTGAAACGCTCGTGACGACTAAATTATTTTGGGCCATTCTGTGTATACTCACTTTGCACTTCATAGCAAGCACTAATTGGTAACGATGGGCTGTAAGGGCCTCCTTGTACGATCCTTGACTAAAGTAGGCTGATCCAAGGTTCCCGTGAGCTCGGCATTCGCCTGCTGTGTCGCCCAAACTTTTTGCTATGGCTAAATCTTGCTGCATGTACCTGTTGAGATAATTTTTTATAAAAGTTGCCTTAGTATTTAAAGCGATTTTCAATAACTGTTTTAAAAACTGTTTGAAGAACTTAAAATAATAAAACAGTAAGGAAAAATCTAAAAGATAAGGCAATGGGTAACTTGTGAACCATTCGTCGAGTTTAAGCTGCAAGAAAAATTTCGTATTTTTGAATCTGGGGAGTGTGACAATTTTTTTAACGTCTACCAAACAAGCAAACAATGAGTTTAGACATGTGTTGCTCACAACTGAAGTGGCTGCTTGCAACCCTAGATGTGGAACATCCAGAAATAGCCGATAAGAAAAGCGTCGTGTTCTGCCATCATGATCTAGACCTTACGTTTCAGTGCAAAGCTTATACGTCATATTCGCCAGACCTAGCACCTTTAGATTTTTACAGAAACACCTTTAACAGCAAGAACATCAGAGGCTTATATCAACAGTAAGGGCCGATCACTGATAAATCGTGACTGATAACAAGGAGGGAATCCTGCACGCTCAATAGCATCAACTAGTTCATTGCGTAGCTATCCGCCTCTTTGGCATCACTCTGCAACTGCTTGCATAATGACTGCTAAATTTGACAATCCCGCCATTTGTTAAGTCCTGTTCTATACGCAATAGGTGCAAAGCTGCTGAAATTGTTTGAATTTTATGGGTATGAGCGGGGCCTTCGTTATACTAGCGGGCCGTTGTTTGCTCATGTTTGCGGTACGTTTTGTCTTTGCTAGCCTCTAAAACGAGATAATTAAAGAAAATTTTGTATCTCCAACATCTATAATCAGAGCTACTAAGTGTTCTTCATCGTTCAATAGTAACAATCGATAGGTATTTAGAAGCTAAAATTTTACACCTAAGGCGACTTTATTATTAAAAAAATTCTAATGTATTTAAAACTGCACCTGCTTTAAGCAAGCTAGTCTTTAAGTCCCATAGGAATTCAACGACTAAATCAATGTATTACTTTGTGTTAAATTGTTTGACGAAGTAATGTTACTGCTTTGAAAATGTTCCAAAATGATTTAAAAATGAATGCTTTGGGTGCAATCATATTTATGCAATTAATTTCTAATTGGTGGAAAATTGTAAATTGCAAAAATGTATATAAAGGGCAACGTCTTCGCGATCAATATGCAGAACCAATAACAAACTTGCAACATGAAAACTTGGGATTTTTGAAAAAATTTGTAGAATTATCTGCACCATACGACAATGGTTGTCGTATGGTGCGGATAAACGTTGTGATGCCCACAGATATGTGGCGTTTCCATTGGTGGGTTTCGTTGTACTATCACGGTTCACTTTTAAATACTAGATAAATCTGTCACACATACATACACTTTTGATAATGTTCAATCATTACTCCAGATTTAACTATTGCATTTATCACTAGTAAATATTCGTACAAACTCAAATTTTCTTATTACAGGTACATTAACAATAATAGATTTCAATAAAATCTACCGATGGCAGTTATCAATGCAGCACACTTTACAACTGAATGCTGCCTTCGCACCACGTGCTTAAAATCACGCCTCCCACAGACCATGTCTTTTTGCTAACACAGCCCGAAGGGAAGTGAGATTTTTACCCACGCTAGGCTGAGAAATTTACAAAAGCGGCGTTGCCACGTTTAATTCATAATTTAACTGACCAATGCTGAGTTGTCGCTTTTCTAAAAGTGCATTCGAACTGACAAATCTGTACACGTCTTTTAAAACTTTACATTACGTAGTTGAATGCATAGATATTCTCACTTTACAACTTCTTTTGCAATAAGCATAACTTAGCCTAAATAGAAAATGTTAATAATAAATTTCCTTACCCTATAGCCTTATCCAGTTGGTTCAACGCCCAATGTGCCGAACTGAGAGCGCTAAACACAGACCCACGAAGTTTAAGAGAACAGGACCCTATCCTTAGCGCCGACTCAAGAACCGTCACTGCTGAATGGTAAAATCCCGCTGCTAACAGTTCTTGTCCGACAACCTAAAAATACATTCACGATTTAAAAACAGTTACAATTGTTTCGTTAAGTTTTAAAATGATCTGTATTCTAGTTCGAAATAATACACTGAGGATTGAAGCGAAACACATTTGTTTGTGGAATGTATTTCATTTTGAAATGGACTCCATCTAGAAGCGTGCAGTATTAATGTGGTTGCTTACCGAGATGAGAACGAAGGGGCTTTGGTCCAACTTCATATTTTCTAACTGATCAAATATTGGTTCTAAGTTATGTCGAAGTGGTGATTTAACAGAAGCTTCCACGAGGGCCGAAAGAAGTTGTTGTGAGGTCGGGTCCTGCGCCAGGCCTCCGCTAAATGCTGCCAGTGCTTCACCATGACGACCCATGCATTGGAGAGCAACGCCTTGCCTAAAAAAAGACTAATATTGTCACATCTGTACTTTTGCTAAATTATTTTTAAACGTGTGAAGCCTAAGTGCATGTCGGTAATTAGTGATTGGAGATGTCGGGCGGAATTGGACCCATAATAAACCCCCCAACAGCGCTTAGCTCTGCCAAACGAGCGCAGGAAGTGCGTTGCTAGTGTGTACAGGAACTTTATTGATAGAACTGGACTCTCGAGCTATTCTGTTAGTGTGTAAGAGGACTTTATTGATGTCATTGGACTTTCCTACGCTTTGGTAAAATTTTACCACCCGAGGTTTGTAACTGTTTGGATTGCGTTTGGCAACTGTTTGGGTTGCGTTTGGCAACTGTTTGATTTTCAATTGGCAACTGTATGATTTGCAGTTGGCAACTGTTTGATTTGCCGTTGGCAACTGTTTCGGTTGCGTTTGGCAACTGTTTGATTTGCAGTTGGCAACTGTTTGATTTGCAGTTGGCAACTGTTTGATTTGCAGTTGGCAACTGATTGGGTTGCGTTTGGCAACTGTTTGATTTGCAGTTGGCAACTGTTTGATTTGCAGTTGGTAACTGTTTGATTTGCAGTTGGCAACTGTTTGATTTGCAGTTGGCAACTGTTTGAGTTGCGTTTGGCAACTGTTTGGGTTGCCGTTGGCAACTGTTTGGGTTGCGTTTGGCAACTGTTTGGGTTGCACCCCGTGCTCTGTGAGCATTATGGTGATTATAAGTGTATTAGCAGTGTTTGTTGTTAATAAATATAGTTAATTCCAAGCGAGTGTCTCATTTACTGAACGAGTGAGTGATTGTTGGAGCGTTTGCCCCGACGGTTTGGAGATCTTCATAATTAACAGTGACAGTTATTATATAGCCCGTTTTCCGTATTAATCATTACAGATAATGCAAACATGAACAATGAATAAAAAATACATGGTTTTGAAAAAAACACTATAAAAAACAGAATGAAGTCAATTCGAAAATTTTTGTTAGTTTCGCTTCTTGGAGTTTACTTATTTCCTTCGGCAATAATACATTTTACGATTCTCACTTTCCACTCCTGAAACACTCCCAACCATGTTTATTTTCAGACTACTTGCAAATATATTGCGAAGGGTTAGATCAATCTCCTCTCCGTTCAAGAACTTTCTACCCCACCAATTTCTGTTTACTCCATAAAATAACCAAAAGTTCTAATTTTCCAAGTCTGGTGAATACGATGGATGCTTTTTCAATTCTCTTTACCCAAAAGCGTATAGTTGAAGCCTTTGAGAAGATTATTATCGTGAAGGAGTATAATCTCCTTTTCTGGAACTCCACTGAATACTTTAGGCAAACATTTTTCGGTGTGCCATTTTGCTGGTTTCTTCAAATTCTTCATATCAGCAATAAATTTTACTAAAAACAATCTAAATTTTCCTTGTACATAAACCCCTACTAAGTTTTTTTTTAAATTTATCGATAAATAATAGTGGCATAAATAAATAAAGAAATGTAGAAAATAAACATTTATTAGGGGCGCAGACGTTTTCTTCCATTGCTATTTGAATTTTCTAAAAATCCACTACTTTTGATACAGCATAATACTTCTTGAAACACGTTTTTAATGACCTAATTCGACTTACGAAGTTGCTCGTAAGCCAAAAATAACTTGCATTGGGAAGGACGATGAACACTTTTCAATCTCTTTCCGAGCCTGTAGTATTACCTGTAGTATGCTTTGGGCCAGGATGGGCAGAGATCGCGAGCTGTGGTGGCATCCTGCAACGCTTGAGTAAATAGACCTTGTTTCAATTTAGCTGCTGATCGGTTCGAGTATAAAATATGATTGGTTGGATCCAGCTGCAAGGCGTCCGTGTATAGGGCGACCGCTGTAGCGAAGTCTCCATTTTGGCAAGCAGCGTTGGACTGTCTCACCTGTAATCAGATAAATAAATATGTAAATAACTGACTGACACAAAATATCGTTTTGTAGCTATTTTTCAACACAGTAGTTGGGTACAATAGTCTATAACTAATACCCAAGTGTAATAAAATGCAGAGGATGGTCCGTTCTTAAAAGCTTAAAGTATTACTAAGGAATCGGTAAGGGATGGGGCATAAAGCTGCGTTCACATAGAAAAGTATTGTATTGTGTTGTAGCGTAAGCAAAGTTAAGTATACGAATATCAAATGATGGCGTTCAAATAAGCAAAGTAGTGGAATTGCCTTGCAAGCCGCGTCGTAGAGATAGCAAGGTCCAAGCTTCTTGCAATACTCCATAACAAGAACCAATCACAGTGATCTACGGATTAATCCTGCGTATGCGCAATGGGAATCGCCATTAGTGTACAGGTAGCTGGCGCTGCCACTAAAACACCTCTATCTGAACGCTACTCTTGCAATACAATACAATGCAATATTTTTCTATGTGAACGCAGCTTTAGAGTCGGATTTGAGATTGGTGAAGGCCTAAGCTAAAGTTTTTGAGGCCCTCCCGGTAACGCAAATATTGGAATATTTGGTGGTTCATGTTGACTTGTTTTATTTTTAACTCAAAAACGGTAGGTTTTACGAGAACAATTAAAGAACAAAAAAAGTTTTTAAATAAACTGGAAAAATTATGATAAAAAAACCAACAGGGGTCGTACTTTCCATAATGACGTCACGTTTTGTCGTTATGACAGCGGATAAAAAGGTACCTAACTAAATAATCCACTTGCATTTTTGCATGTAACTTTTGTTACCATGCAACCGACTTATGACTAAAAGATTTTGACGTTTTGTTAGTTATCATTTGAAGGTTATAATTTATTTGTGCAGTTATCGTACCGAATTACACTCGAGCTTTGTTTTTATCCTGGACAAACTTGCTTTTACTAAACTCAAGTTCGGTTGCTATTAGGCAACTCTTAACTCGACAACTGTCAAAGATAAAACAACGAGTCCGTAGGACAGTTTTGTCTCGTCGACTTTCCTAGCAACCAAACTTTCGTAGCAACGCAAGTTTGTCCGGCGAAAAACAAAGCTCTCGTGTAATTACCCCCGAAAACTTGTACAGCCGTATTCATAATCCTTCCTTGAGGAATGAGGATTCCTTATTCCTCGTTTCATGTTTCATAAATCTACTTTGACCGAACAAGGAGCCTTATTGGCTACCTTATCTCAAGGGAGGTTGCGAGCTTCCTTGAGGCTTCCTCAATCCTTAAGATAAGGAAGGGCTATGAATACAACTGTTAGTGGCTATAATTTGCTCATACTTTTAATTTAGTGTAATATAATATGTTCACTCACTTTTTCTAAAAATAAAGCTCTATTTGCTGCTGGTAGTTCTGTGGTTCCTTCTGGTTCAACCTGAAAAACACAAAATATTAATAAACGCCAGTACATTTAACCTGACAAACTTTTAAAATGAATTTAGCCATTACAGATACAAAAAAATTACTGTTTATACTGATTTTTCTTTTGGGTTATTCATAACCCAATCGGTTGATGCTTTTCTCAAGATGTACATATACGTACATCTTGGGAAAACAAGTATTTCGCATTTTACAAACCATAAATGGTATTAAAAATGAGTGTATTATTGGGCTTAATTACAAGAAGGTTGAATAATTTTAATTACGTAGAGGCGTATGCAACCATAAACAAAACAAAAACTTATTAGTAATCAGTGTACCTATACATTATCAACTTTTTTAACCCCACACACTTTTTTCCAACCAAAAAAAATCACAACTTTGTGTAACGGTTAATTTTATTTTGTTTAGAACTACATAAACAATAATTTGTTCCTTTAATTGAATGCTTATAACAAGTAATTAATAGTATATTACATAACAATAGTTGTGAGAACTACAACTCGTGTTATGTAGCTAACTTTTTCTACGATCACATAATACCTACGATTTTAACAGCTTTTTGGCTAATATACACATGTAACTATGTTGTCTTGTCAATTTTGACGTAAGCCTACTTTGAAATTTCTAGACAGGTGTGCGTTTTGCTTACCGTGCGTTATAACGCACTTACTAGGCATGCAGGAAGTGTTTGGCGTGAGTCTACTTTAATCGTTTCTTTAAAAAACTGTACTCTTTGCTTACCGTGCGTAAAGACCCACTTATTGCAGGCTGTACGGTAAGAGTCATTAGTGGTCGTAAAAAAAATTATACAATACACTTTGCGATTTTAATGCTCTTGGCAGCCTTATAAATGTAAAATGATGTTTCAAAAAATATACAGAGTGGGTCAACAATAAGTAATTCTTATAACAGGCCCGTGCAATCTTTTAACCCAATGTTTCTCAGTGTGGTCTGCGGACCCCTGGGGGTCCCTGAATCCTTCCGAATGGGTCCCCGAGTATTTTTTAAATGTTCGAAATCATCTAAATATACCTACTACAAAAATATTGTCTACAAAACAATTCATTAGGCCCTCTGTAAGCTTTTCATTTTGAAAGGGATCCTCAGAGTAAAAAGTTTGAGAAACACTGTTTTGAGCCAAAGGGAGAATTGCAAATTTTTTGAAATCGTAACGGGCCGCACCAATTCCTGGTGGATATGGAGATTCTGCTAAGTGTGAGGGGTTCGGAGAAATTTTGAACCTGATTTTTTTTGCGCATAAAATTTCAATATGAGCAGCGCAGTGACATCTCAAGAATTCCTTCACAAATTCGGTTTTAAATTTTTCAGGCAGAATCGTAGTTAGTTCAAAGCGATTTCTTCATTTTTTATTTCTAAATCTGTTTTTAATACAAAATAGAGATTCTCAGCTGTTTTAGTTACTTTCATCCTTACCAAATCTAATAATTCTTCAGTAACATTTCACTTTATATCTACTCCACGAAAAAAATTATAAGTTGAGCAGTATTAGATACATCCGTTGATTCATCAGAACAAAGAGAATAAGATAAAAAGTTATTAGCAGTACATTTAAGAGTTAATTTTATACGTTTTCTGCCATTTCATCAATTTCTGTTGCCACAGTACCTAAATCAAATTTTTTCAGTGCAAATAAAGTTCACAGCCATTTTCTTTGATTAAACTACAATCAAGGAATGGTTTTAGATGTTTAGCTGAAATATTAAAAATTCCATAACTTGCTATTGCTGTGAGATCTTGTTGTTTATAGGGGAAGTTGGGATAAGATGACGAACGGGGTAAGATGACGAACGATTTTTACAGGCAATCCATCAAAAACTCAAATTCAAAATTTTCACTACCATCTGGAGGTTAGTAGACGAAGTTAATATCAGCTGATAAGATTTTAATATAGTTCAAATTTCGTCCGTTAAAAGCAATTGTTTGACATCACATGTTCGGTTACAATATTTATTTCCGGTGTTTAGTGTTTTTTTGGAAAACTCAGGAAAAAACAAATTGAATTTTGCTGTAGGTTGTACATTACCTGTGATAGTATTGGTATTCTGTTTAAATTTTATAAATCTTTTGGTAGTTTTTTATGTAAATTAGAAAAACATTTTTAATATGTAGTGGGGTAAGATGACAGGGGTAAGATAACGATTCGTCATCTTGCCCCAGCAACCAGTAAGCACTGTTTTTGGTAATAAAATTTTATTACATCCAGAACATCCATGCCAAGAATCTGCAAAAAAAAAGACCAATCGTGGTCAGTGGTCTCAAGGCGCAATGATAGCGGCTATGCACGACATTGAAGAAGGAACTAAGTACATCCTGCAATGCAGCTGCTGCAAGATATGAAATACCTGAATGTTTCTGACCATATCAATGGTAACATTGGTGGAGATACTAATGGTAACATTGGTAGGGAGATTCCTGATGAAAACTCAGATGATTCAGACTTTTCTTCAGATGGCAATATTCCGTTGAAACAAATGAAAAGCTATGCTTTGTTTACGCCTGTAAAAAATGATGGAGAACCTGAACCTTCTCCATCATCAAGGATTGTAAAGGGCAAACTATTTACCTCTAAAGGAACAAGCTCTAGCTGCTCAAAGTCGAAATCTGACACCTCACTGTGGAAAATCAGACCCTTGCCAACTATTAATCGTCCTGTTCAAAATAATAAAAAACTCTCAGCGAGCGTAATTACTGGCACTCCCATAAAAAATTAATTAGAAGAGAAAGACAGGTTAGCAAAACAGAAGGGAGGAAATGGGCCTAATGAAAAAACTGCTATATCTTCTCAAACAACTGAATCTTTATCCTATTATTGTCTAATCTGCCACAAACCTTATACAGAACCACCAGCGACAGACTGGATTCAGTGTTGCAAATGTCAAGAGTGGTGCCATGAAGACTGCACCACTTATGATGGCCACAGGGCCCGATCTAGCTTTTCCGCCGCCCTGGGCAAAAATGATTTTTGCCGCCCTTTATATTTAATTATAAATTATTTTTTTTAAGTATAATTTTTTGCAGTGAGTGTAATTTTTGCAGGTATTTATTGAATAACAAGTCTTTTGTTTCATAAAAAAATTTAAATCCATAAAAATCAGTAACATAAAATGAAAAATATAAGTAGGAGATAGGTACATGTTTTTTCTTTAAAAAAAAAGAAAACACAAAATATGTTTTTTTAAATTAATAAAAGAACAACATAAAAATTAAATATTTTACTAGTTCGCGCGAGGGATATTCAAATTATTATTATATGCAACGACAGATTGGTATTACATATATCACAATATACAGGATGTTGACTGAAAATATCGTACAAAGGACTATACCACGCAAAATTAAATATTTGCAAATATTGGCTTCCAATGTTATTTTACGACAAAAGTGTAAACATAAAAGTTTTTCATAATCAAAAACTACATAAGATTATTCACTTGCATTTTCAATTTGGTTACCATTTTCGCTCCCATGCGTTAACATCAGCAAAATGGCACAATTTTTAAATTTTTATAGGCATTTCTCACTTTTCTAGAATTACCTATTTGAAATTTTTACTAAATAAATATGAAATGGGAAATAAATAAGCGCTATTATATCTTGCATGAAGGTAAGTTTAATGTGATCTAAATTTTAAAAGTGCAGTTGGCATCATTATTCGGAAAATAACAGTGTTTAAAAAAACTCTACACGCCAGGATGCTACAAAGACAAAGATATCTGAGTTCTGTTTGTTGCAAAAACTTCGTTAATATTTTGTAATAATTTCGTCTTGATATAGTAGTGACCTATTTATATAAATTTAAAAAAGTTCTCATATGTGTCATTTTACGCTACACGCGTTTTCCAAAATTTACGAGGTCGCACCTTAAAGTTATTTGACAGGTAAAGAATAATTTTTCACAGTACAATTTGGCCAATTGATGAGAATAATTTTTAAAAATCGCCGAAATATGATAATAAATAAGGAAGATCAAGTTTTACCCATAAAAAATAATTTAAAACGCAAATTTTTCACCTCTCATAAAATTACGTCGTAAAATGATCAGGAGAAATGATCAGGAGAGCCAACACTTGCAACTAATTAATTTTGCATGCTAAAGTAAGGTGTCCAATTCTTTCTCACAAGTTTCGGGGACACTAACCAAGGGTTATGAAAAAAAACTCGACGAATTTTCGCGGAAATCATGCAAAATGCCCTTATGGTAAAGTCCTTTTGTACAATACTCTCAGTCAACCTTGTATGTAAAACATAGTAAGTAACATTAAGTAAGAGAATTAGAATGAAAATAAATTTCAAAGTGGAATGATTAACTTTAAACTAATCCTAAACGCTTTACCATTGGAGAATTATTATTGTACCCACACTAAAATACACTAATACTCTGATGTTTTTCTGTATACTCTGCTTTTTATTGATTTTAATTTTCTCTTTCTACCAATTTTGCCGCCCCCAAATTTGCCGCTCTGGGCAGTTGCCCTGCTCGCGCCCCCCTGGATCGGGCCCTGGGCCAAGGACAATTTATTTGTGTTTTATGTATGTGGGCGCCATCTTACCCCATTATGTTCGTCATCTTACCCGCAGTATGGGGTAAGATGACTAAAATGACATTTTTTGTTTATGTTTTTTTATTGTAATATTGGAAGCGCTGTTTAGTTTAAAATCATAGGGAATTCAAAGGTAATCCACCAATGTATGTATTCGTCATTTTTATTTAATTATATCATTTTTCTCTTGGCCAAAACTTAATTTTCTTGTTAACTAGTCATCTTACCCCAACTTCCCCTACGCATTTTTGAATACGTTTTTTTGTCCCGCTAGGTTCTCTCTCAGTTCCATTAGTTATCCTTTTTCTTCTTAAATCACCTGGTAATTTCTCATATTTTTTAGGACTTTTTGACATGTAATGACACTTAATGTCATACTCTTTAAAAACAGAAATGCTTGTAATATACAACAACTGGGCCGCGGGCCGCATAAAAGTGTCAGAGGGGCATCTCATTTTGTTGTCCAAAATTTGGGCAAAAACTATAGATATTTTATTAAACAATGTCACTGTCTTCTGAAGAATGGCTTTTAAATTGAAAACTATTTTCATATGCGTTTAAGATTTAAAACCGAAAACATTCTAGGCGTGTGGTATGTCGTTGATTATTTTTTTTAATTCCCGCTATTATTAATAAAGTGATAAATAATTTTTGTGGAATGTGAAATTTATTAGTGTTTTTTATATCTACCAATTTTTATAACGCTTCTCTGTACAAGGTTAGACAAATTTTGTTACTCGAAAATAAATATAATAACCCAGAGGTTAGGTGCTTGCTGTAGCATTGAAGTTTCTCATACGCTCCGAGATCTTTATCAGCACGTCGTGTTAACATTAATTTTATAAAGTCGTATTCACGATTTTTCGGGATTACTCTGTGATTAATTTTTTTCATTTTTGTTGGTATTATAGTGATTTATTTTGGCAACTTTTGGGACTAATATTGTTTCGGCAAAATAATTTAAAATGCAACAAGAAAGTTTATAACAGGGGTTTGGAGCAGTTCAACTTTTTAATTGCTCTGCTCCAGCTCCGCTCCGGCATCAAAATGCCTGCTCCGGCTCCGTTCCATGCTTCAAATATTGTTAACATTTTTTTAAAAAAATTTGATAAAAAAAATGTTTTTAAAAACAAAGCTTTAATTTTATCGGATATGTAGAAGTTGGTCAAAAATAACAATATTAGACCCTAACAAACAAGTGGAGCTAAATAAATGTTTGAAAAAATAAATGATTGATCTTCAAACGTTATAAAAACGAGAAAAATAAATTGTTTTTTTTTTAATTGTACATAATAAACTGGAGCAGTGGAGCAATCAAAATTATTTGCTCCGGACTCCGCTCCCGCTCCGGGCAAAAACCCATTGCTTCACTGCTCCGTGCTCCAGCTCTGTGCTCCGCTCCAAACCCCTGGTTTCTAACAAATAAAAAACAATTTTTTAAGAAATACATGAAGAGTTTTAAAAAGAAACAATTCTTGTATACTGTTGTCAATGAATAGCAACAATTGTCTATTGAATATAGCAACAATTTTCAAACAAAAATAGAGGCAATTTTTTGCATTGCAAATTGGCAAACGTTTTCACAATCCCAAAAATGAAATATCTAGGCTTTAGTAAAATAATTACTTTGGTGGTGAATTTTTTAACACAATTTTTTGAGGTAATTATAATAAATCCAAATGATATTAATGAAAATTAGATCCACTCAAAAACAACACGACTGTTAAAAATATTGAAGCGATCAATTTAAAACCTATACAGGGTACCCAGATAACATTTCCAGCATGGGGGGGCTCTCGCTTATTATAAGCAGGGCATGAAACCGGTTTTTTAAACCGGTTTAAAAAACCGGTTAACCGTTATTTTTTGTTAGAAAAAGTGATTTTTAACCAAAACCGAAACCGTTATTTTTAAAGGCAAAAAAAACGGTAACCTTTAACCAAAATAATAAAAAACCGGTTTTTTTAACGTCTTTTTTTTAATAAAAACTACGATGAGAAATACAAAATCTGTAGTAAATGCGATTAGTTTACCAAAAGTAATTACTGAACTCTTGATTGTACATTTATTATAAAATTATAAATAAATAATATCCTTGAATACTTTGCATTCCTGATCTAAATAATTTTAAAAACCGGTTAATTTAACCGGTTTTTTCTAAACCGGTTTTTTGCGAATAAAACCGGTTTTTCAACAAAAACCGTTATAAAAATAAAGTTCTCGATTTCGGTTAACCGTTAACCAACATTTTTTTCGGTTTCGAGCCTTGATTATAAGAGATACAGGTTTGCTTAAGTTAGATGGATTATTCCTGAGTATGAGAGGAGCCACAATCAATTTTTAAAAGCACCTACAAAATTCCTCGTACCTCAGATGTTATAGCAAAAAATATTAAAATGTTGAATTTCTTTTTTCTCGTAACTTTTTTGTTTTAATGATTAGATCAATTTTATTAGTGCTTTCTTAAGTCTGTTTTATACTACACTATTTTTTCGTTTAAGAAAATCGTATACGATTTTTAATACAAAAATTTCGTTCAAGAATTTAGAATGGAAAATATGAACCATTTACATTGTACTATTTTTTGGTACGAAAACTCCAATATATTTTGGTTACTTTTTGGTAACTTTTATCATATTTTGTTGTCACCTTGAGCAACCATGTCAAATGTTCAATTTGATCACAGAACAGAAAGCGAATCATTTTCATATTTAACGCTTGTTCCATTCTACACATTTATTCCTACAAAATAAATTGTGAGGGATAACGGTAATAAGTAGTATTTAACATCGTTTGATTGTTTCAGTTAACCTAACCCACAAATGACATGCGGTCAGGGCCCGATCTAGCTTTTCCGCCGCTCTGGGCAAAAATGATTTTTGCCGCCCTTTATATTTAATTTTATAAATTATTTTTTTTAAGCATAATTTTTGCAGTGAGTGTAATTTTTGCAGGTATTTATTGAATAACAAGTCTTTTGTTTCATAAAAAAATTTAAATCTATAAAAATCAGTAACATAAAATGAAAAATATAAGTAGGAGATAGGTAGGTACATGTTTTTTCTTACATAAAAATAAAATATTTTACTGCTTCGCGAGGGATATTCAAATTATTATTATATGCAACGACAGATTGGTATAACATTATAGCACAATATACAGGATGTTGACTGAAAATATCATACAAAGGACTATACCATGCAAAATTAAATATTTGCAAATATTGGCTTCCATGATTATTTTACAACAAAAGTGTAAACATAAAAGTTTTTCATAATCAAAAACTACTTAAGATTCTTCACTTGCATTTTCAATTTGGTTACCATTTTCGCTCCCATGCGTTAACATCAGCAAAATGGCACAATTTTTAAATTTTTATAGGCATTTCTCACTTTTCTAGAAATATTTGAAATTTTTACTAAATAAATATGAAATGGGAAATAAATAAGCGCTATTATATCTTGCATGAAGGTAAGTTTAATGTGATCTAAATTTTAAAAGTGCAGTTGGCATCATTTTCGGAAAATAACAGTGTTTAAAAAAACTCTACACGCCAGGACGCTACAAAGACAAAGATATCTGAGTTCTGTTTGTTGCAAAAACTTCGTTAATATTTTGTAATAATTTCGTCTTGATATAGTAGTGACCTATTTATATAAATTAAAAAAAGTTCTCATATGTGTCATTTTACGCTACACGCGCTTTCCAAAATTTACGAGGTCGCACCTTAAAGTTATTTGTCAGGTAAAGAATAATTTTTCACAGTACAATTTGGCCAATCGATGAGAATAATTTTAAAAAATCGCCGAAATATGATAATAAATAAGGAAGATCAAGTTTTACCCATAAAAAATAATTTAAAACGCAAATTTTTCACCTTTCATAAAATTACGTCGTAATTTTACGTCGTAAAATGATTGGGAGAAATGATCAGGAGAGCCAACAGTTGCAACTAATTAATTTTGCATGCTAAAGTAAGGTGTCCAATTTTTTCTCACAAGTTTCGGGGACACTAACCAAGGGTTATGAAAAAAACTCGACGGTTTTTCGCGGAAATCATGCAAAATTCAATTAAAGAGCGGAAAGTTAAAACTCGGACAGTTTTGCTCATTTCGAAACTTCCTCCTATTCCAGTTTTCGTTTCCAATGAGCGATTACATTGTTACAATATATTGCCAGACTATAGGATTTGCATAATTTTGCAGCAATGCCGTACCATAGCTTCCATTAATTATTTAAAAAATTCATGAGAAAATTATGTAAATCAGGACAAGAATTATCCGGGACTTGGGTCTTGTTTCGGGGACTGTCCCCGAAAATCGGGGACGAATGATCACCTTATGCCCTTATGGTAAAGTCCTTTTGTACAATACTCTCAGTCAACCTTGTATGTAAAACAGTAAGTAACATTAAGTAAGAGAATTAGAATGAAAATAAATTTCAAAGTGGAATGATTAACTTTAAACTAATCCTAAACACTTTACCATTGGAGAACTATTATTGTACCCACTCTAAAGTACACTAATACTCTGATGTATTTCTGTATACTCTGCTTTTTATTGGTTTTTATTGATTTTAATTTTCTCTTTCTACCAATTTTGCCGCCCCCAAATTTGCCGCTCTGGGCAGTTGCCCTGCTCGCGCCCCCCTGGATCGGGCCCTGCATG
This sequence comes from Elmis aenea, assembly GCA_947652605.1. NCBI lineage: Eukaryota > Metazoa > Arthropoda > Insecta > Coleoptera > Elmidae > Elmis > Elmis aenea. Next base: position 26,691,044 of record OX393583.1, on the reverse strand, counting down.
CGGTCAGATACAGTAACAGTAGAATACGCATGCGCGCATGCTAAAATTGGACGCATATAGGGACGGTAGTAATTTCGTACGAATTTTTCGTTCAAGATTTTTAATTTCTGATTGACACCGTACTAGAAAATCGTATAAGATTTTCTTAAACGAAAAAATAGTATAGTATAAACCAGCCTTTAGAGTAAGTACTTTTTAATGTAGAATGTAAAATGTAACTGTTATTTTAGATATTTTTTATCACTTACCATTTTTGAGATATTACCCCTAACTTTATTTTTCTTATGTCTTAAAACAATAATATAAAATTCCAATAAATGATATCACAGACAAATGGTAATTGTCATTTGACATTTAATTCGTTGTTTTTTGTTTTTATTTTCATAGGTAGCTTATTAATAAAAATAGATATAGCAAGTAATATCTCATTTATAAAAGAAAAAAGCACATTTAACTATTCCTTAGATAGCTTCGCGGCCCATAAGAAAAAATGAAATTAGGGGTAATATCTCGAAAATGGTAGTTGTTAAAAAAACGCAAAAATAATGGTTATATTCTACATAAATATTTGAGTATAAGATAAACTACAATAAACTACATCACTGCAGATTCCGACTAAATTATACCTATTGTTGTTTTCTTATTTTTAATATTTATAATGTTTATCACAACAACAAATTACAAAACCTTCGTAACTGGTACCAAACAAGTTTTAAAAGGTTTTACATCTTGTTTTGTTTTTGTTTTCACAGCCTACTATAATTTTGTTAAAAAAAAAACAAAAACTTTCGCAGCTTACATATTATTGATAATAACTACATCAACCCTTATATATTTGGAATGACAAAAAAATAAGGAGTTGAAACAAGTCTTAGCCAACTATGGGTTCCATTTAAAAAAATACAACTTTATATCAAAACTCGAATTTGGATTTATTTTTTGAAAAATTTTCTACGCCACTGCATTTTTGTCAAAAAAGTGCCTGTAGGACGTCAAAATTATTTTTGTTTATTTTCATAAACAAGTGAAATATAGTCATAAAACGAAAAGTCGAAAAATCGAGTTATCGGCGATAACTCGAAAACAAAAGACGATAACCAATTTTAGTTTTCACCATTAACTTTTTCTCGAAAAAAGAGATCGAGGATGCGCCGTCCGTTTTTTGATACCAAACAATCCGTATAGCCGAAAATAATTTTAGATTATGTATCCTAAGATCTCCAACAAATTGTGTCCTAAAACTTTTTTTCTATTTTGAATAATAAAGCAAGGAAAGAAATACGCTCTAGGTGGACACCCTGTATTTATTTATATTTAAAATAAGTAATTGCATATTACAACATTTATTTTTTGTGTTTTATGCTAAATTCATTTTTAATAACATAAGTTACCCCGAAAAAGTTGAAAAAAGTTGTGATTTGATAAATGTTTTAAATTAATTATGTGGTTCATTTTAAATTTAAGCATATATTTTAGTTAAAAATCTCTTATTTCTTCTTACAAATGAGGTAAGTGATGTCTTAATTAGAGTTACATGTATCTATGTTAAAAAAAAATTACTTCAATCTTTTTAACATTTATTTCTTATGTTTAGAAGTGAAGTTAGATTTTTGCTAAATTCATTTTTAATAACAAAAGTTACCCCGAAAAAGTTGAAAAAAGTCCTGAATGGATGACTAAAATTTAATTTTTATTTGATAAATGTTTAAATTAATTATGTGGTTCATTTTAAATTTAAACATACATATATTTTAGTTGAAAATCTCTTATTTCTTCTTACAAATGAGGTAAGTAATGTCTCAAATAGAGGTATATTTATCTATGTTTAAAAAAAATCACTCCAATGGTTTTAACATTTATTTCTAATGTTTAGAAGTGCAGTTAGATTTTTGCTAAATTCATTTTTAATAACAAAAGTTACCCCGAAAAAGTTGAAAAAAACTCTGATTGGATGACTAAAATTTAATTTTGATTTGATAAATGTTTAAATTAATTATGTGGTTCATTTTAAATTTAAACATACATATATTTTAGTTAAAAATCTCTTATTTCTTCTTACAAATGAGCCAAGTGATGTCTTAATTAGAGGTATATTTATCTGTTTAAAAAAATCACTCCAATGGTTTTAACATTTATTTCTAATGTTTAGAAGTGCAGTTAGATTTTTGCTAAATTCATTTTTAATAACAAAAGTTACCCCGAAAAAGTTGAAAAAAGTTCTGATTGGATGACTGAAATTTAATTTTGATTTGATAAATGTTTAAATTAATTATGTGGTTCATTTTAAATTTAAGCATACATATATTTTAGTTGAAAATCTCTTATTTCTTCTTACAAATGAGGTAAGTGATGTCTTAATTAGATCTATATTTATCTATGTTTAAAAAAAATCACTCCAATGGTTTTAACATTTATTTCTAATGTTTAGAAGTGAAGTTAGATTTTTGCTAAATTCATTTTTAATAACAAAAGTTACCCCGAAAAAGTTGAAAAAAGTTCTGATTGGATGACTAAAATTTAATTTTGATTTGATAAATGTTTAAATTAATTATGTGGTTCATTTTAAATTTAAGCATACATATATTTTAGTTGAAAAATCTCTTATTTCTTCTTACAAATGAGATAAGTGATGTCTTAATTAGAGGTATATTTATCTATGTTTAAAAAAAAATCACTCCAATGGTTTTAACATTTATTTCTAATGTTTAGAAGTGAAGTTAGATTTTTGCTAAATTCATTTTTAATAACAAAAGTTACCCCGAAAAAGTTGAAAAAAGTTGTGATTGGATGACTAAAATTTAAATTGATTTAAAGACACTGTAGAATCAATAATTTTTGTGATTTGATAAATGTTCAAATTAATTATGTGGTTCATTTTAAATTTAAGCATATATTTTAGTTAAAAATCTCTTATTTCTTCCTACAAATGAGGTAAGTGATGTCTTAATTAGAGTTACATGTATCTATGTTAAAAAAAAATTACTTCAATCTTTTTAACATTTATTTCTAATGTTTGGAAGTGAAGTTAGATTTTTGCTAAATTCATTTTTAATAACAAAAGTTACCCCGAAAAAGTTGAAAAAAGTTCTGAATGGATGACTAAAATTTAATTTTGATTTGATAAATGTTTAAATTAATTATGTGGTTCATTTTAAATTTGAACATACATATATTTTAGTTAAAAATCTCTTATTTCTTCTTACAAATGAGGTAAGTGATGTCTTAATTAGAGGTATATTTATCTATGTTTAAAAAAAATCACTCCAATGGTTTCAACATTTATTTCTAATGTTTAGAAGTGAAGTTAGATTTTTGCTAAATTCATTTTTAATAACAAAAGTTACCCCGAAAAAGTTGAAAAAAGTTGTGATTGGATGACTAAAATTTAAATTGATTTAAAGACACTGTAGAATCAATAATTTTTGTGATTTGATAAATGTTCAAATTAATTATGTGGTTCATTTTAAATTTAAGCATATATTTTAGTTAAAAATCTCTTATTTCTTCTTACAAATGAGATGTCTTAATTAGAGTTACATGTATCTATGTTAAAAAAAAATTACTTCAATCTTTTTAACATTTATTTTTAATGTTTAGAAGTGAAGTTAGATTTTTGCTAAATTCATTTTTAATAACAAAAGTTACCCCGAAAAAGTTGAAAAAAGTTGTGATTGGACGACTAAAATTTAATTTTGATTTGATAAATGTTTAAATTAATTATGTGGTTCATTTTAAATTTAAGCATACATATATTTTAGTTGAAAATCTCTTATTTCTTCTTACAAATGAGGTAAGTTATGTCTTAATTAGAGGTATATTTATCTATGGTTAAAAAAATCACTCCAATGGTTTTAACATTTATTTCTAATGTTTAGAAGTGCAGTTAGATTTTTGCTAAATTCATTTTTAATAACAAAAGTTACCCCGAAAAAGTTGAAAAAAGTTCTGATTGGATGACTAAAATTTAATTTTGATTTGATAAATGTTTAAATTAATTATGTAGTTCATTTTAAATTTAAACATACATATATTTTAGTTAAAAATCTCTTATTTCTTCTTACAAATGAGGTAAGTGATGTCTTAATTAGAGGTATATTTATCTATGTTTAAAAAAAAATCACTCCAATGGTTTTAACATTTATTTCTAATGTTTAGAAGTGAAGTTAGATTTTTGCTAAATTCATTTTTAATAACAAAAGTTACCCCGAAAAAGTTGAAAAAAGTTCTGATTGGATGACTAAAATTTAATTTTGATTTGATAAATGTTTAAATTAATTATGTGGTTCATTTTAAATTTAAACATACATATATTTTAGTTAAAAATCTCTTATTTCTTCTTACAAATGAGGTAAGTGATGTCTTAATTAGAGGTATATTTATCTATGTGTAAAAAAAAACACTCCAATGGTTTTAACATTTATTTCTAATGTTTAGAAGTGAAGTTAGATTTTTGCTAAATTCATTTTTAATAACAAAAGTTACCCCGAAAAAGTTGAAAAAAGTTCTGATTGGATGACTAAAATTTAATTTTGATTTGATAAATGTTTAAATTAATTATGTCGTTCATTTTAAATTTAAGCATACATATATTTTAGTTGAAAATCTCTTATTTCTTCTTACAAATGAGGTAAGTAATGTCTCAAATAGAGGTATATTTATCTATGTTTAAAAAAAATCATTCCAATTATTTTAACATTTATTTCTAATGTTTAGAAGTGTAGTTAGATTTTTGCTAAATTCACTTTAAACAATTATAATTCTGTACCTTAAACACCTCTGTACCTCAAACATCTCACATCACTTATTTTACTTGTAAGAAGAAATAAGTGATAATTTTAAATAAATAGAATAAGAGCTTTTTCAATTAAACTTAAATATTTGTAATTAATAAAAGAAATAATGTGCAAATCTTTTTTCTTTTTCTTCGAGTATTGCCTGTTTTCAGTGAACCATATTTTCAAGAAATTAACCTTGTAGACATTCCCAAAACATGCCGTATTTTGTTTAAATAAACTGTGTTAGATCGACAATTACCTCCGTAAAATCTCTTTGGGACATCTTCACCAGAATCCAATGTTTTACTCGACATTCTTGCAAGAACACTTCTTGTTACATAGCAGCATTGGTTCCAAATAAAATACACAAAAAAATCCGAGTTTAAACTGGAATATATTGCCGCTTTTCACACAAGAACGCGCACACTACATCACTACACCATTTCTGTTTATAAATATTTTAACACCTTCGTTATTCATTAAAGCGGGCTATGAAACAAGTGCACAGCATCTAACAGTTATTTACTCGCATTCTCACATTCCTTTCGGCCGCCATCTTGGAATGCAGGTAACAAAACAGGTGTGCCTCGATTCCAGCAAGGTTCGCTTTGATTACATTTCGATAGCTTTTGTTCCCTGTCGCACTGTCGATTGTTTTTACTCGGAGCGTTGTTGTAAAACAAAATAGCGCTGATTTTTGAACAAATAAAACGAATAAGTCAGAATAAGAGCATTGGAATTTTCAAAAAAATAAAAATTTAATAAGACTCGTGTTTTTATTTTAGATGAGATAACTCGTGCTAAGAAAACAAATTGGTTCAAGTGATATAATTGGCTGTTGGTCATGTTATTTGATTTTTATATCTCATGTTGTTTTTTCTTTACCTGGATACTTTCTTTAACGTCCTATAATAATATGTATATTTGAGCTGGTTATTTTGAAAGTGGCTAAGTCACTTTTTGCGAAAAAAATGGTATTTTGAACATTTTACTTGTAATTTATTTCAAAATCATAACGATTTTCGTCAAATGAAATGTTGTTAAACAGAAGTGTATATACAGGGTGTCCCAGATTACATTTCCAGCATGGAGATCTGGCTTACTATAAGCGATACAGGTTTGCTTAAATTATATGAATTATTCCCTAGTATGAGTGGAGCCACAATCAATTTTTGAAAATACAAAATTCCTCGTACCTCAGAAATTATAGCAAAAAGTATGAAAATGTTGAATTTCTTTTTTCTGTCATCACAGTAATGGAAAATGACGATTCGTTACCGTCTGTGCGAAAAAAAAATTACTTTTGTCTTATGGTGGAAAACCAAGTACCAAACAACTTTTATTCAAAACATTTTTCCCTAAAGTGGATATTTACTGAGATATACAGGTAACAAAATTTTTGTAATCAAATAATACAATACAAGTGTCCATAGTTTACAACAAACGTTCAGAAATCTGTTAACGCTTTTTGCTTATTTTTTGTTACAAATAATTGTATGTCAAATAAGGATTAAATACAAATTTTAGAGAAATTTATTACTCCAAAGAAAATATTCTAAAAATATTTGCTAATAAGTGAGCAATGTAAATGCATTCCTAACATATTTATTATTACCTATTTTTTTAAATTAAATCCCTTTAATAGTAATTTCATGCGGTTTACTTACGTGCTTCCAAGGAATAAGGGACAAAGACAATTATTTACCATGCCGATTAGGATTTGTTTTAAATTAAATATTTGTTTTTACCATTTGTAAAAATTATTTCAAAAAAGTCCCAAGTGTTATACATTGCCGAATTCAGAAAAAAAAAGCTCTACAAATTGGCGTTAAAATCAGATATAGCGTCTATAAGAAAAAATTGACCTGACGATGGCTTTAAAAAAACGAAACGTCGCACGGAAAATATAATTGCGGAATTTGATTCCTTGCAAAAAGTGACCATGAAAAAGTTCTTACAGAAATTAAATTCGACATCAAATGAAAAAGTTACGGGCAAAAAACAAAAATTAACTTTTTTACTTTTTTCCCTATATCTCAAAAACTAGAAGAGCTAGATAAGTTCTGTTTGCATCGAATTATTAAGCACCTGAATATACAGCTTTGCCCCAATTTAACCGAAGTCGTAACTCTTACCGTTTACGAGATCCCCATAGCGACCCTCGAAAAACGAGAACCCTGTATAGCATATTCCATTCCTTTTGGACACGCTGTATATCTATGCGACTTGCATAGGCGTTTAACGTAGGAAAAACCGTTTTTACAAAGCCTTGTTTTTTGCTTTTTTCTCCGGAACCTTTTTCAAACACTTTGCGCCATTTACTTGCAAAGAATGCGCGCATTGGTAAATAGAAGAATTTCGATTTTGTCTCTGACGGTTTCATGGCCAACACGTTCGCAAAAATTACTTTTATTTTATTATTCAAGTTTTCAGTTCTTCCCCTATTTTTCCGAACGAAATGGCCAGTGGCACGTATAACTTTGCATAACATTTAGTTTTGATGTCCTTGATGCAATAAATCAGGGCTGTGTGGAGTCGGAGTCGGAGTCGGAGTCGGAGTCGGAGTCGGAGTCGGAGTCGGAGTCGGAGTCGGAGTCGGAGTCGGAGTCGGAGTCGGAGTCGGAGTCGGAGTCGGGTCGGAGTCGGAGTCGGAGTCGGAGTTTAGAAGGAATTTCTGGTCAGTGGAGTCGAAGTCGGAATCGCAAAAAATGTACCGACTCCGACTCTGAGTACAACAAAAAATTGCGAGATGGTCCTTTGCCGCAAAAATAAACTCAAATTTTAAATAATTTCTTTATATTTCTTTTTCTTTTTTTATATTACACACACCATAAAATGTCTTAGTATTTAATTGTTGGAGTCGGAGTCAGAGTCGAATTTTTTTTACCAACTCCGCAGCCCTGCAATAAACACAGCCTTGATGATATTTTAGCAACAACATATCGTAACCTTTCCTGGTTAGATAGGCTTGTTCCGTGTGATGAATCGTCGGATAGCTCACAATGGAAACACAGAGAAAGCCCTAGACCAAAATAGGCAAATATGCAAACAACGAAAAGTGATGCGCCTACTCTTTTTCGACAAAAAATGTATTATTTACGATCACCGTGTTGTTAAAGAAACAAAATTTCATGCAGAATATCATGCTAATGTTATCAAGACTAAACTAATGCCGAAAATTGCTCTCACGAGACCAGAAAATGGCACGAACGCTTGGATCCTGTACCAAGACAGTGCGCCTTCTCATCAAGCTCACTCGACGCAGCAAGTTTTATAAGATTTAAAAGTTGAAGTGCTGCCTTCATCCACCGCATTCACCGGATTTGGCCCCGTGTGATTTCTTTTATTCCTGGAAGTGAAGAAACACCTTCGGAGACTGGATTTTTAGTAGGAATTAACCTTTTCGGTGCGCAATGCTTGTAGTTTTTCTGTGCCTGCAGTACGCCTAACTTTCAAATGCGGTAACGTTCGAACCGCGTGAAATTTTGGCATTTTTTTAGAAAGTTGGCCACATTGATTTTATTTTTTAAACGTTGCGTCGTTGAGTGTCTTTTGTTATTCTCCCCAATTTGCTTACTTACAAGAACCTTTGACTGGTATAATTACGTAGTTTTTCGTGTTATGTGGTTAATTATTATCACCCTGTACAATTTTTTTTTCATATTGAGAAACCTTTGAAATATCTGTCGACGTTTTGCGTGATTTTTGTGTAATACAATCGCCGTATGAATGATCCCAGACTGTAATGGGATATCGTGTACGTGAAACCAACAAACGAGTGTCTGAAACAATCGAAGCATGAAATTGTTTTAAAAGGCCCTGTAATTTAACCCGTGGTGGAGTTACGAAGTGCCCGTAAGGCTATGACCATCTGCTTGACCTTCAATTGTATGCGATTTGTTTAGTCTTATTTTCCACCACTTGGCTGTGCTTCTACCTTTGGTAATTATCGGAGAGGCCTCGGTCTAAAACAATTGCCTAAATTGGCCAACCCCGATGTCGAATTATTTAAAAACAACGTCGCGCTAGCTAGACCGAGTACAGAATTCGAACTAGTTTTTGTAAAGGTTCACCAGCTTGAAGATCGTGTACATCATATCACAGCCAACCAGTTTCTTTCTACACAAGACGTGTTATTATTTTATAAAAATTAAAAATGATCGTGGCGTGCTGGCGTACCGTATAGGAGGTAGATTTTTGGTGATCACGACTTTATTATACTAAATAATATATGTTATTTAATTTATGGCGGGTTTGAAACGGCAATTAAAATCTTCCGTTGCCTCTTTGCTGGCGGAATTTTGCCTTTATATCGAGATTTTGATTAATTTCCGTTCGTCGATTAACTTTTTTTAAATTTTTGCTTAACCAAATGAAGAAAATTTTTGAGTCGTTCTAGTTCAAGAATCATAAGCTACGACCCCTTGCCAACGATATTTTATTTATTTAGTCATGAGTCCTTCTACTGTTAGGTGTAGGACTGTTGAGTTGTGTTGTGCTGATTTTTTTCCATGTTTTTCTGTCTTGTTGTAGCTTTTTTATGTCTTTCCATTTGATGTTTCTATCCGCTGCTGCTTTTTTAACTTCGTCGTGCCAGGTTTTTCTTGGTCTACCTCGTTTGTTTTTTCCCTGTGTTCTTGCTTCATATGCTCTTCTCGTTAACCTTTCTTCTTTCATCCTATAAATGTGACCCAACCATCCCAACTGCCTTTCCTGTATTTTTGTTTCAACTGATTTTATCTTTAATTGTTCTCTATATGTTTCGTTTCTGATTCTGTCGTTTTTTTGTTTTTCCTTGGATTTTTCTTAGAAACCTCATTTCAGCTGCATTCACTCGGCTACTATTTTTATTTGTTAGTGCCCACGTTTCACTTCCGTATAAAAGTGCCGGAGTTACTACCTTTTTGACCACTTCTACTTTTGTTGTTTTTGGGACTTCTCTATTTCCAAAAAATGTTGTTCTTAAACTGTTAAATATTTTTCCCACATTTCCTGTCCTTTCGCTTATTTCCTTGTCCATTCCTCCATTATTCTCTATGATCACTCCTAAATATTTAAAGCTTTCTACCTGTTCTAACCTAAGCCCATTTAAAGTGATGCTATGCCCTTTGTTTTCTGTTGTAACGATCATAGTTTTAGTTTTTTCGGTATTTATTTTCATATTAATTTTTTTCAATTCCAGGTTTAGAGTTTCTAAATTATGTTGCAGGTTTTTTTCTGTTTCCGCAACTAAGACCATGTCGTCTGCGAACATTAGCTCCGTTATGTTAATTTTTTCCATTTTCCAGTTGCCTAGGTGGAACGGTCTCATTTTTTGTTTTACTTCTTTAATTACCCCATCTATGACTACTGAGAATAATAATGGGCTGAGCACGCATCCTTGTTTTAGCCCCTCTTTTGTTTCAAACTCTTCCGATTCTTCATTTTGTGTTCTTACAATATTTACTGTTTTTTCGTACATCGCTTTTATTATGTCAATTGTTTCTATTTCTATTCCCTTCTTTCTTAGGCCCATCCATACGTCTTTTCTTTTGATTTTATCGAATGCTTTTTCCAAGTCTATAAAACATAAATGTATTTCCTTGTTTTTTGTTAAGCTCTTTTCTATTGTTTGTCTTAATATAAAGACTGGGTCTTGGGTACTCCTTCCTCTTCTAAAACCATATTGGGATTCTTCTAGAGTGCTTTCTATTTTTTCTTTTAGTCTGCCTTCCATTACTCTTGCCAGTATTTTCCCTGGTACACTCATTAATGTTATTCCTCTATAATTAGAACACTCCCTTTTGTCCCCTTTCTTATATAATGGTAAGATTATTCCAATGTTCCAATCCCTTGGTACTTTCCTTGATTTTATTACTTCGTTCAATAGATCCCTTAGTGCTTCTTTCCCTAATTCTTCCATGTATTTAATCATTTCTGGTGTAATCCCGTCTTTACCTGCGGCTTTTCCGATCTTTAATTTTGCTATTGATTTTTCTAATTCTTCCATTGAAATCTTTGATATCTCCTGATATCCTCAGTTGCTTCTTAAATTTGTTATTTCATATGTGTTGTATATTTCATCCGTCTCCGCTAGCTCTTTAAAGTATTGTCTCCATCTTTCCATTATTTCTTCCTCATCCGTAATTATGTTCCCATTTTTTCCTTTTATGTTTTTCATTCCATATTCTTTTTTCTTTCTTAGCTGCTTTAACGTGCCATAGAACAACTTTTGATTCTCATTAAAATTCTTTTTCATGTTCTGCCCAAACTTTATCCATGATTTTTCTTTTGCTTCCCTTACTGCAAGCTTGACTTCTTTTCTTTTTTCTTTGTATTTATTGTAATCTTCTGCTTTCTTTGTATTAAGATAAATTTTCCATTTTTCTTTTTTTTCCTTGATGATGTTTTGTAGTTCTTTAGTCCACCATTCTGTTCTTTTTGTGTTTGTGTTCGCTATTTTTGATTTTCCGCAGCTTTCTATTGCAGCCTGTAACAGTGTTTCTTTGAAACCTTTCCATTTATCTTCCAGTTCTTTTTCTTCTTTTTGTTCCTTGAATTTTCTGTTTATTATCTCTTGGTATTTATTTCTTACTCCTTTTCTCCTTTACTACCTTTCTTCGTTTGTCCAGTTTTTCTTCTTTTTGGTTCCGTTGCCTCTTTGCTGGCGGAATTTTGCCTTTATATCGAGATTTTGATTAATTTCCGTTCGTCGATTAACTTTTTTTAAATTTTTGCTTAACCAAATGAAGGATCAAGAAAATTTTTGAGTCGTTCTAGTTCAAGAATCATAAGCTACGACCCCTTGCCAACGATATACAAGTTTATAAATTCCGTTTTTTATAACATTGTGTCTTAAGAAGCGAAAAATCTACCAAACTCTGCTTCAATATCCTTTTTATTGTGATATTATCTATTTCGCATACGGCCATCTAGTTATCAGTTAGAGAGAAGTCAAAAGAATATAGTGGATTAGGTAGAATTTTCCATGCTGACACACACTTTTTTTCCAGGTGATAATACTTTCTATCTATCTATATTTATATTTAATGTAGCAATATCAAAAACGGTGTTTTTGTTTCTAGTTTAAAGTTTAAACAGGTTTTTATTGATTCGATTACACTATTGTTCCGACATGTTTCGTCGAGTTTGTTTTTTTCAACTTCTTCAGGGCTACAATTTATTATTTTACAATTAATTACAGTAAGAATTCTTTTAAATACTAACAATTGAATACTTACAACTATGGTGATAAAAATGAAGCAATAAATTTTGTTAATTATTCAGACAAAGATAAAAATTATTTTCCTGACATTTTAATTATCCAATCTGATAAATCTAATACAACTGTAGCAATTAACAAAAATGAATAAGAAAATAAACTGCAAGATATACTTAATGATCAAACTACATACCTAAAAACAAAATTAAAGAAGCCTTTATAAAACATTACAAAATGAAAATAATGACCTTAAAAAACTTTTACAACAAAAATTTAATGATCAACAAAGTAAAGGACTAAAATCATACAATAGCATCCTACCAAAAATGTATGCCCTTATAAAATTACATAAAAGTGAGAAACCACTTGGACCTACATATGTAGGTCTGTAACCTCAGAATTGCCGTTTTTTGACTAAGAACAAAACAAAAATACTTCATGAAAATGAAAAAATAGTTTATTCGAAGTATTGGTCCTCGCTAGCTACACATTTGTCCCATCTTTCTGGCAAGTTATGGATACCCTGCCAATAAAAGTCCTCGGTTTTTGAGACAAACCAGTCGTCAAGCCATTTTCGTCTTCATACATAAGTGCTGCTCAGCAAGCGCATGGCTCATCGACGAAAACAAGTGGTAGTCGGAAGATGTCAAGTCTGGTGAATAAGGCGGCTAGGACCTCCCAGTTGAGTACCTCCAAGTGCACAGTGTTGTGTGGCTGCTCTGATGTCCTCTGCTCATCCTGAGCATTTTTTCGGTCTTTTCCTTAGAGACATTTGACAGGATAGCTTTAGAATGGACTCGTCCTGCTACTTTTGCAATGAGCATTACGCCCCTGTAATAACATGCTATTTAGACATCGCTTGTTTAAGAAAACGTTATTATTACAAGAACAAAAACCGTATCTTCATACATCAAAAATGTTAAACATATTATGAGAGATATAAGCTGAAGCCAATTTTGTTGAACTCAGTATGGTACTTAAACAAGCGTATAAAGGTAGAATTACAAAAAAAATATTTTTATTGCATTATTTTACAGGACATAATAACATGAACAAAGAGTAACGAATGGTAAATTTTAAAAAAAAGTAACAAAGAAATTACAAACTAAATACGTTTTGGTAGAACTATACAAAAATAATTAATAAATGTGCCATTTTATACTTTAATTTAATTTGTTTTTGGCGTTTTTACTACAAAGCTTCTATATTTTTTTGTATCCAATCAAGGTACTTGGATACTTTGGTCCCAACTAAAACGTATTCATCTGAATCACCAGATGAAAACGAATAGAGCGTTATTATGCCATCCACTCTCCATTTGCCGTCAATATCAGACACATTGTAATACATAATGGGCCCTCCAGCGTCGGCGAATCCCACTGCTGAATTATTCTTGTTCACCACAGTACACAGTTGTTTATCATCTATGTTCACATGTTTCAGCAAACCTGTACGATTTTTCCACATCTGTTGGCAATCTTCGGTCGATATTATCGTCATTTTGGACGTTTTCTTGGCCTGAAGCGACTGCATGCAAGGGAAATTGTACACATTATTTTGAGTTTAAAAGAAACTAGCGGTTTTACAGCACGATTGCATCGCGCGTCCGCTAGTGACGATAAAATCATATTAAGAATGTTTTCTAAGCTACGAACTTTTTTTTGCCGTGTTAAAGGAGAATTTCTAGCTATTTCTGTGCAGTATAAAAGGGCATATGCTCTAATAAAAATCTTCGACAAGGTAAGGAAAAAGGAACATAGCAATCATTATAAATTAAAGAAAAATTTAAAATAAAAAATGATTAGGTTAGAATCGCCAAATTTATAGAATATTCATTTCATTGTCGGTTATCCGGGCTCCGATTAACCGTGTCTTAGAGCGAATCTTAAGTTAACAAAATTTTTAAAATCAAATTCAACTGTTTCTGATAAAGATTTTTGTTTGGAAATCTTTTTTTTTAATTATTGCTTGTTTTCGGTTTTATTTACTTGGATACCTGGTTAAGGATAAATAAAAAATGTGTTCTTACTTCATATAGGTTTTCCGGATTGCCCCATCCAGACAATATAACAGCGTTGCCAACTTCCGGCTCGTCGTTAGAAAATGGCACACAAATGGCACTGACGCGATCTATAAAATTTTTGTAATAAGGATCTTATTTTTTTATTATTCTGGGTAAATGTTATTCTGATTGTCTTTTTTTTTGTTTGTATTGGGTTAGAACAAGTAATCAATCATTTAATTATGAACAAGTAAATACGTTATCGATGGTAGGACCTTGTCGGAATCCATATTGTTCTTTCAATCAATAATACTGTATTAGCAATATTTCTGTCTGTTGTGTATTATTTTGGAGTAAGTTATATCTTATAACCAGCGTTCAAGAGACTTACGCCTCTATAGTTATCAGGGTTAGCTTTATTTCTTTTTTTTTAAATCGGCACTACTATCACCATTATGCACTTTTCAAGTGTCTTTCTGTGTCTCTAACAATTATTTAAAAATCGAAGAAAACGTTTCATTGGTAATTCAGGGAGGTATTTTATAAGTTTGTAAGTAGATTCATCCGTTAATGTATTTCTGAATTTATTTTTTATCAAATTCGTTTGTGAAAATAGTGGCTCACCTGCATATGTGGAAGAAAATATAGTTAGAATAGCCTACGCTAATTTCTTTAAAGATTTGAACTCTTCTGGAATCGTGTGCCAGGCTTTAATAATTTTGTTTCGGGGGTAATTACACAAGAGCTTTTTTTTTTAGCCGGACAAACTTGCGTTGCTACGAAAGTTTGGTTGCTAGGAAAATCGACGAGACAAAACGAGACAGTTGTCGAGTCAAGATTTGCCTTGCAACCGAACTTGAGTTTAGTAAAAGCAAGTTTTGCCAGGATAAAAACAAAGCTCGAGTGAATTCGGTACGATAACTGCACGAATAAATTATAACCTTCAAATAATAACTGACAAAACGTCAAAATCTTTTACTTAGTTACAATCAAATAAGTCGGTTGCATGGTAACAAAAGTTACATGCAAAAATGCAAGTGGATATTTAGTTAGGTACCTTTTTATCCGCTGTCATAACGACAAAACGTGACGTCATTATGGAGAATTTAACATATGAGTGTAGTTATCAGCAATATTATTTATTTTTGCCTTCTAACGTTCCCTTTCAATAATCTCTAAATTTTCTCTAAAGTCAATGAACTTTTACTTCCAAATTGCACTTGATTTAAAATCAATTAATTGCATTTCAAAATTTTTTAACTTTAACCATTCTAAAATTTCCAAATCAAGTTCATCAACTATGATTATGCCTTGGTAAATTATGAATTGTAGAATTTCTTCGAAGTTTTTTAAACAGAAAATCGCGACGAAAATTCACCTATTATTGATTCCACAGCTGTGAATTAATCTTCAGTCAATTGAATTTGATTTATTTCAATTTGACGTAGCGGATTTTCTATGAAAGATTTTAAATTTGGAAAATATTTGAAGACATGAGAAGCAATATGTTGTTTAAAAACTTGTAATTTTGTTTGAAATTCGACTAATTTCGGAACAAAATGCATGTATTTTATTGGAATAAATATTTTTTATTATTAAAATGTTGCTTCCTAACCGGACTAACATTATTGCTAAAACTTATTTCTCAACTTCAAGAAACGAGGTCGCTGGGATTTTTTAAAATTAACCCTGCTTATATGAGATTTTTCGGAAAAAAATTATAAGTTGGCAACACTGACACAAAATCAAAAAGTGAACAGACATTCATTTAGAGGTTGAAAAATTACATCCGAAGACGTAAAAATATACAGGGTGTTCCATTTTAAAAAAGTCTTTGTTTTTGTTATAGCGCAAAAATGGGACACCCTGTATAGCTGAAAATAATTTTGCGACGTAGATCTTTTCAAACTAATAATTTCATGTATTTGAGTTTTTTTCTCCTACGGGCGCGGCGCTATGAAAGCCCGACGCACTGTTGAATTAAGGTCCCTGTATATTTTGACGATTTTCACAGTAAAAATCGCAGTGATTGTATTTTTTTTTAGAAAAGTAATTAAATTATACGTTACAATTTTAATTTTGTACCTTTGGTAAATTTCACTTCATCAACCAACTTGATTAACCCGATATCATTTTCGAAACTCCCTGGTTTATAGTTCGGATGCACCAAGCTACTCTCGATCGAATAGTCCTTCACCGAATTGCATTGTGGTCCTTCGGTAAATCGACAAATTTTTTTGTTAGCAATGGTATCTCCAACGCTCACTTGAATCCTGAAAATACAAGATTAGCGTATAACAAGCGAATTACCGTAAACGATTTGCCGTATGTGTAAAGTCTGTTTTAGACTACACTAATTTGTAACTATTTTTTCGTTCAAGAAAATCGTATACGATTTTTGTACAAAAATTTCGTTCAAGAATTTAGCATGGAAAATATGAACCATTTACATTATACTATTTTTTGGTACGAAAACTGCAATATATTTTGGTTACTTTTATCATATTTTGTTGGCACCTTGAGTAACCATGTCAAATGTTCAATTTGATCACAGAACAGAAAGCGAATAATTTTCAAATTTATCGTATATTTAATGCTTGTTCCATTCTACATATTTATTCCTACAAAATAAATTGTGAGGGATTATAACGGTAACAAGTAGGTAATATTTAAGATCGTTTAACATTGTGATTTAATGATCCTACACCCGTATTAATGGCCCAACTGTGAAATGGAGATTATAAATAGTTCTAGGAAATTTAGAATGGGTCCTCAAATATGGTAGTGTTTGGTCGATTTACTTCAGTAATTATTTTTTTTAAACAAACACTACGTTTTGTTTTATTGAAATAATCTGGATGTTTAGTAATAAACAAAAATGGCCTACTTTTATATCCATCAATCAACACCATAACTTGTTCAGTGCTCCACGACATATTTTTAAGAAAGCACAGAATTATTGTAATATAAATTAAAATAGCACGATGTTCTTCACTTCGCAATCAACAAGGAACTGTGGATGTTGTTTGATTGTTTCACTTAACCTAACTCACAAATGACATGCTCAGATACATTTACAGTAGAATGCGCATGTGCGCATGCTAAAATATTGGACGCATATAGAACAGACAGTAATTCGTACGAATTTTTCGTTCAAGATTTTAAGTTTCTGATTGACACCGTACTAGAAAATCGTGTACGATTATCTTGAACGAAAAAATAGTGTAGTATAAAACAGTCTTAAGACAAACATAAATAAAAATTACTAAATATCGCAAACTACTCACAATTCAACTCCTTTCCTCTGTATGCAACTAGCCGCCGTCAAAACGTATTTCTGGCTAATGAGACTTCCCAAGCAAATATATCCAAGCGCGCTCCCGTTCAGATCCTTGTACTCTAACAAAACTATCCAAGAATATGTGCTGTCGACGTAATCGTTATTAATATTTTCTTTGTCCTGATAACCGCACCTACCATCCAGTAGGCCTTTCCTAACTGAAATCGCAGGACCGCAGCACACATATCTTTTTTGGCACTGAGTTTTCGATATTTTCCGAATTTTTTCAAATAGGTCTTCGTCTTCCAACCGATCTAAGCAGTCCGCCGATCGAATGCATGAAGCATCTTCTTTTTCCAGGTTTTTACATAGCTTGATTTCCTCTGAAAATTAGAACTTGATCAATTCCGTATACAAAGACTTTTACGTTTTGTTCAAGGGACAGTGGAGCCTCTATATTCGTCCTTGATCCGTTCCTGAGGAACAGACGAATACTGAATCCGGCGATTATAGATTTCATTTTTTCTGTAGAAATTAATTTAAATTGAAATAATTTTTTCCATCCAAAATCTGATAAATATGGAAATAAAAATAACCTAGGAGTAGCAGATATTAAGAAAAAAATGGAGACGAATCAATTAAGATGGCTTCTACGCATGCCAGAAAGAAGATACGCGAAAATATGATGGAAAATGCAGATGGAGGGAAAAAGAAATAGAAATAAAATGGGAAATAGAAGTGAGGCAGAGACTAGAAGAAAAAGAAGTCAGCTGGAGAGATGTGCCACAATTAGGTAACGATAGGCAGGAGTGGAGAAACAAGACAAAAATAGAAAAGCATGCCTCGACACCGAAAGGTACAAGAGGAACCGATTTAGAAGAAGAAGAGTTTCTTACTTAATTTTCATTAAGAAGTCTCTTCTTTTTCAAAGAATTATTGAAGTTCTTTTCTCAAACCAGAAGAAGTAACAAAATCGTAAAATTGTGGAAAAAAGTTCTAGAACTAAAAAATAGAAAAGCATGCCTCAACACCGAAAGGTACATGAGGAACCGATCAAGAAGAAGATAATAATTGTCTGTTTTTTAAAATTGTTTGACGAATATTGAACTTTTGAACGAATATGGAAGCATTTTTTTGCCAGGAAATGTGACGAATATTTAATTTAATGTAACACAAGGCTGACGGGATAATGGTCAAGGGGTCTCTAAAGAATACTCTTTTGATTAGCTAAATATTTCGAGTTGTTTATTTTACTCTTCTTCAGTAGCCTGAAATTTGTATCGGTGTTAGCTTAGAATTACACAAGTTTTAAGCAAAGAAAAAATACAATTGGTACTAAATATTCATCAAAGTACTCACCAAACAGCGAGGATGATAGAAAGCAATCGTAGATTAACATCATTTTTAAAATTTAAATAAAAAATAGGTCACAATAGGTAAAATTCGTATAAATTCATAACTTGGTTATTCATAAACCCAGTTTCAGTGAAGTTGATAATTAAAGTTAAAGTTAAACAAAATATAGAATATTATCATATATATGTATCAGCAATATAGAGGTGGATGTAACTAGGTATAACTCTATATTGCTGATACATATATATGATTATATTCTATATTTTGTTTAACTTTAACTTTAATTATCAACTTCACTGAAACTGGGTTGATGAATAACCAAGTTATGAATTTATACGAATTTTACCTATTGTGACCTATTATTTATTTAAATTTTAAAAATGATGTTAATCTACGATTGCTTTCTATCATCCTCGCTGTTTGGTGAGTACTTTGATGATATTTAGTACCAATTGTATTTTTTCTTTGCTTAAAACTTGTGTAATTCTAAGCTAACACCGATACAAATTTCAGGCTACTGAAGAAGAGTAAAATAAACAACTCGAAATATTTAGCTAATTAAAAGAGTATTCTTTAGAGACCCCTTGACCATTATCCCGTCAGCCTTGTGTTACATTATCTCCGTTTGGTCGTAAATATTTTTATTAAATTAAATTTAATGAATATAAGGGCTGACGTACGAGGTGTGTTTATTATATCCGTGGAATGGGGTAGAAATAGACTGAAAGATTTAAGTTTTATAATTTTATATTTTAATATCGGGTGGCCATATAAGAACGATACAACTTTAAATTACTTTTATATCAAACGAAAAATACCAGATATTTTTTTGTTGTAAATACTTCATTTAGGCTTGGCAATTATGTATGGAATCCGTCAAATGTCCACCTCCTGCCGTATAACAAATTCGAGCTCTTTTCATCGCATTTTCGCATACTTCCGGCGGTGTTCCACTCACAGCGTCTCGAATGTTCTGCTTTAAGTGTTCGAGATCATTCGGTCTGTAGCACATAGACACGTCCAACAAAAAAAGTAGGAGCTGTCAAATCTGGTGATCTTGGGGGCCAATCAGTGTTGCCGTTACTCGAGATTAATTGGCTTGGAAATATCTTTCTCAATGTTTCGATTGTGTCTCGTGCCGTATGACTTGCGGCTCCGTCTTGTTGGAACCACATGTTTTCCCAGCCCAACTGATTCATTTGATGAAACAAAAAATGGTTGATCATCTCACGATAGCGAACGCCTGTCAGCGCTATTGGTCATCCCTACTCCACTCTTCGACCAATAGCGTGCGACGCTCTGACACGCACCGGGTATAAATAGAGGACAAATTGCACGATCAAGTCAGTCAGTCAGTGAGAAAACTGATACTTTTTGATAAATAACGTGTTGTAATGGGTGCATTTTGACCTACTGGTTGTTTCCTTTAAGTTTTGTTACCGAGATGGCCGCCAGGGTGCGCTATCTGGGGAAATTTGTAGTTGCTAAGATTAAGAAAGGTTGGCAGTAACGCACGGGGCAGAAGTTAGAGGGCAGCCATTAGGGTGGTTGCGAGACACCTGCGTAGAGTAGGAAGTCGGCAGATTTTAGCCGCGAGACGGAGGTTGTATTGTAGGTTAAGTTAGTGAGTTACTGGCCAAACGAAAGGGTGATTTCAAGACATCGGTTTGTTGTTTTACCTGTGCGTCGTTAATCTGGTATAGAGAAGTGCCCTGAACACCGATGTATATAGATATGAAAAGTGAACCGCGTATCTACCAGTGTGCCTAGCGAAGTATACAGTAAATGAACTCGACACAGTAAATAATAGGGGTCCATTTTGCTACGCAAAAGTGCAACGCACATAGTTTGGCATTCGCCAATAAAACAAGACCTGAAACAGATAAAAAGTATGGTCCAAAGTACAAATTGAGAATACGAAACAACGTGGAAAGTTCCTAAATTGTTAAAAGGCAATACCCGGCAACACCGGAGAAATAAGTCCACGTGTCCAAGGTGTAGTGTTCGTGCAACTTGGTGAACTACGAAACAAGACCACCGTCACACCCACGGACGTCGATTTCCTTAAGCAAACAAAAAATTGAAATAACATCAAACCATCGTTACCAATAAGGGCATATGTACCAGCGAACCAGGGACTTGATCGAGGTTTGGTAGTACGATAAAACAATTTTCGTTTAATGTTATCACGTTGTACAATACATTTGCTATGTAGGTTGTAGGACGCTAGAGTAATTTTAGTTTAATGTTATCGCGTTGTACAATATATTTTCTGTATGTTATATCGCGATAAAACCATTTTCGTTCAATATTGCTACGTTGTATAACGCATTTTATATGTGCGTTATATTGTTGTATAACGCATTTTCTATGTACGTTATATTGTGATAACATCATTTTAGTTTAACATACATTTTCTGTATATGTTATGTTGCGTTAAAATCATGTAGTTTAATGTTATCGCGTTGTACAACACATTTTCTGTATGAGTATGTTGTATTATGATAAATTAATTTCCGTTTATTGTTATCATGTCATACCACAGATTTCTCTGTGGTTGTTGTATTTAGGTTACAAAAGGTGTTTTGGTTAACTAATAAAAAAGCTGTGAGTCAACAGCGCTTAAACTGTTACATTGTGTAAATCATTAAATATTGTTCGAAACTAGATATATATATCAATATTTCTTTATTATATTTATAAAAGTTTCTGCACCTGAGTTACTGCTTCAAAGAGTATGTGTGTGGGTGTAAGTAAGCAAAACTTCCACGCCCTGAGATTAAGCTTATCCACCCACATGGCGCATCCCGGTGGTGAACCCATCGTCCAATAAGGATTTGCTGCAGTAATTTTCATGGGAAGGTAAGACGTAAAAGAGGACCCGTTGCAGTGTCTATGTCAAAATGTTATTTTATTTAAACTGTTCTTAGATATTAGTGTGAATTTTAAAAGGTTTAAAAAAAAAACAATAACATTCGTTGCAGTCGTTTGATAAAGACCAACATAGGATGGTCGAAACGTCACACAAATCAAGAAGACGCGGTTCCAAACCCGAGAACGAAGATTGTAACATCACTTGGTCCATCACTGCGTCATTGCCTCCTAATGATTCTCTACCTTTTTCAAATAAACGTGCCCAGTTATAAACCATGGTTTTATCAGAAAAAGCTGCTTGCAGTTCATTCAGGATGTTTTTCACACTTTTTTCTTGTATTGAGAGGAATTTTAAGACTGCACGAACTCAGTATTCGACCTTTTTAGAAACAACGCCCACATTAGCTTATTCTTTTGACGGTTGTAAATGAATGAAGACAATAAGCACGAAATTTTGTTTTTATGTCTGGAATTGATTATTTAATACAACAAAAATATTTTGACCCGACCACTTTCTATCTTTTCTCATGCCGCGAATATAAAAAACACCCCTCGTATGTTGAGGTTCCATTGTATTAGCAGGCTAGCTTTAAAGCGATTTTTTTTATTGAGGCTTTTTTTTTTGAAGAGAAAAATATTATAAACAAGACGAAAAGATATAATAATATTATCATTGAATTATAGCTGACTTTATAATTTTTTTCTTATAAAATGACTGCCAAACTGACATCACAGCACTCAGGATAGGACTAACTATATCCCCAAAAATAACACTCTCAGACGAAGATTTAGTCTACATTTAACAATACTCACGGTTTTTGCTGTTATCCACGAAGAAGAGCACAAACAGTTGACAAATAGCAACACTACGTAATAAACTGCCCATTTTAAAATATTTGCAATAAATGAAGAAAAAAAAATGCGCTAGTGTTAATTACATCAGCAAACAAGTTTTTCAACGCCAAGGTCTGTGGGTTCATCGGTAATATTTATTTATAGCTAATGAAGGAACGAAAACAAAATTCTATTTTTGTTTCTTATTTTCTTGTCAATCAACTGTCCTTGTTCAGGGTGGGGCAGAATGATTTCCCCGATTTCGGAAGCTAATAAAAACCATACCAAGAAAGCTACAAAAAAAACTTATACAGGGTGTCCCAGTTAACTTGAACAGCATGGGGATCTCGTAAACGGTAAGAGATACAGAGTTGGTTAAATGGGTGAGAATGATCTATGATTTAGGAGCAACTATTCTATGAAAAAAAATCTTAAAAAAAATTTACAGTTTTTGCACTATTCGTAAAAAACAAAAAAATGACGTTTTCGATTTTTGCTTATAACTTGCTTATTTAAAATCATACCCAAAATAATTTTCGACATTATTAGGACACTTTTTTGCGTAGAATTGAAATTAGTTAATAAATTTTACCTATCTTCATTTGTTTTTGTTATTTTAACATCAACTTTCTTATTTTAAATACGGGTACTAGTTGGCTATGACAGCATGAAAAAGAGATTTTTTCTCTCGTTTCATTAATGTATGGGTTGTTAGGTTTATTTTTAAAAATAAGCAAGTTATAGCAATATTATTGTATTTGTTAAGTTTAATCAAAGTCGCCATTGGAAAACAAAACAAAACATCTCATAAATAAACTAGCGGTACTTAATTAAACACAAATAAACCTAAAAAATTTGAAATATTTTTCAAATTACGTAACAATTTATGATTTTTTCAATTACAATTACTATTGGATCTAAATTATAACATGCGTTCAAAGTGTAGCCCATTCTCCATGTGCAATACAAATTTGAGATCTGCATATTTCTTTTTATTTGATAAACTTTTGTTATTGTGTTCAGCTGTCTTTTTATGATTATCTGTTTTGAGAACATTTTATCAAACAGAAAGTAATATGCTTAGGAAATAATTGTTATCTACAAAGTGCATATCTCAAATTTGCATTGCTCATGGAGAGTGGGCTACACTTTGAACGCATGTTATAATTTAGATTCAATAGTAATAGTAATTGGAAAAACATAAATTATTATGTAATTTGAAAAATATCTTAAATTATTTAGGTTTATTTGTGTTTAATTAAGTACAGCTAGTTTATTTATGAGATGTTTTGTTTTGTTTTCCAATGGCGACTTTGATTAAACTTAACAAATACAATAATATTGCTATAACTTGCTTATTTTTAAAAATAAACCTAACAACCCATACATCAATGAAACGAGAAAAGAAAATCTCTTTTTAATGGTGTCATAGCCAACTACGACCCGTATTTAAAATAAGAAAGTTGATGTTAAAATAACAAAAACAAATGAAGATAGGTAAAATTTATTAACTAATTTCAATTCTACGCAAAAAAGTGTCCTAATAATGTCGAAAAATATTTTGGGTATGATTTTAAATAAGCAAGTTATAAACAAAAATCGAAAACGTCATTTTTTTGTTTTTTTACGAATAGCCCAAAAACTAAATTTTTTTCAAGAGTTTTTTTCATAGAATAGTTGCTCTTAAATCATAGATCATTCTTACCCATTTAACCAACTCTGTATCTCTTACCGTTTACGAGATCCCCATGCTGTTCAAGTTAACGGGGACACCCTGTATATTTCTGAATAGTACCCACAATGCAGTTTTAGATTAACGTGATTTAAAAATGACATCACTCAAGCAGGGTGGATAAAAATCATGATTTTTTTAAAAAAATCGATTTATTTGATTTAAATGAAATGTACCATATTATCGAATTTAGTGACATATTCACATGCTATTTCTGTTTTGTGCTAATATTTATTTAATAACCAATATATTTAATTCATTGGTGAATTTTTGTCAAAATGAAAAATTAAATATAATGATTAAGAGTTTTGAACAAATCAGTGCTAAATGTTGATGTTTAATTAATTATATACAGGGTGAGTCATTAGTGCGAGATCGGTCGATTGGCTAAACGGCTTGAGATATGAAGTCGAATCAAATGCTATTTTATAGTTTTTTCTAAACAACACAATAAAAATATTTTCAAATATACCTACAGGGTGAGTCACCTTTTTGGAACTGATAGCAACTTTTATATTTCAAATACAACACCCAATTTTTTATTTAATATTTTTGACTGCCTTAAATTTAGCTTTGCATCAATATAAAATACTACAGGTTTTTATACGGCGTTGTAAAAAAAAAATAATTTTCTAAATTATTCAAGGTTTTAAGTCTTTATTTAAAAAAAATATTCTGAAGTTATTTTGAAGTACAGAGTTTTAATTTGGCATGGACATGCAGAAAAAAATTCTCTGTTCGCTCGATATGAAAAAAAAATGAATCACACATGAGTGTTTATAAATAGGTGGCAACTTCCATGATTTTCAAAAGCTCGCAACTCGATTTTTTCAAATGCGAACCCCTGTATTTTTTTATGTTATCGAATTCGTCGTTAAAAGAGCTTCATATTTTGTTAAGTATGTCCTTCCTATACCCAAAACTCATACTTTCGAGATATTCGACATTTTTCTTCAAATCGTTATTGAAGCAATAGAGTACCGTGGAAATTGAAAAAACTGACTGTTCACTTCGCTAACGTCAAAAACTTGTCCTTTATTTTTTGAATTATTG
The DNA here is from genome assembly GCA_947652605.1 of Elmis aenea. Lineage (NCBI taxonomy): Eukaryota > Metazoa > Arthropoda > Insecta > Coleoptera > Elmidae > Elmis > Elmis aenea. Next base: position 26,665,937 of record OX393583.1, on the reverse strand, counting down.
CATTTCCACAATGAATATTACTTTACAAGAGCAAATTGATATGGTTTATTCACCATTTCGTGTATAATTACTAATAGTAATACAATTTTGTTTTATTATAAATATTATATTGTATCTACTCATATAATCTGTGATTTAAATTGACATTTTTTTTTTTAAAATCACTTGATTCAAATCAATGATTTAAAAAAAAAAAAAATAGATTTAAATCTGCTCAACCCTACCTCAAGTGTCGACGTCTATTTTCGATACACTAATTTAGTCTCTCCCGATAGTTTTCCAGGACCCTGCTGGTCATTGCGGGTGGAATATCAGCAACTTCTTGGGTAATTATCTCCCTAAGAACCTCCAAAGTTTGAGGACTATGTTGGTATACCTTGTATTTCAGGTAGCCCCAGAGAATTGTTTTTTTATCGGGAAAGGGTCGTGTCAGCCGAGCGCGAAACGAATGCGAAAAGCACGCTGCGTCAATATCGGCGAACCGCCGTTTTGAATAAATTCCTCTACAATAAAAGCGCGATGTATTCCCGACCAAGCCATGATGTGAACTGGAAATGGCAAGATCACAGCTGTCTTTTCGTGCACTCGTCATTGCTGCACGTCCACTCTGCTTCTAGTTACGCCCCTCACAAATCGGGGAGATCATTCTGCCCCACCCTGTACATACAATTGTGATTTAAAAAAAAATGCGTATAATTTTCCCATGGTAGAAGAAATGGAGATGAGAAAATTTACTCACACATGGCGCTTAATCGCTTTTGGAAAAACTGGATTCCTAATCAAGTTAAAATGGTGCCACATGAAAAGTAGGAACATTTAAATATGGAATGTTCAAATGTGGAAGATGCACCGACAGAATCATTCAAAGCTTCAATCGCTCAACGCTGGAATCACTCAACGCAGGAATCATGCAACGATGGAACCACGCAACACGGGTTCATTGCTGGAACGCTCAAATCTGGAATCAAGAAATTAATATAAACAGGGTAAGGATAGGCGCTGGACAGCTTTCTATTGTATGTAGGTCGAGTTTCGCTTGGCACTAGGCTGCGACTTCCAGATTTTAAATAGTTTGCATGGAGAGCATAGGCAGTTGTACACATTTTTTTTTTTTTTTCTTGCGTGTTCAGAGTGTTTAAGTGTGATCCAAGACTTTAAAAGACATTAGTGATAGTTTTGTAAGTTATTGCCATACGTAATTTTCATAAGTTAAGTTAAATACAATAATTTTTTTAATTTTTAAGAAAATGTGCATTGTAATTATTTGTCTACATCAATTTAATAGGAATGATTGGAATTTATTATGTAATTTTGTTATAAAATATGAAATTAAATTATCGAATCTATACTTTTCAGTTGCCCATTGGAAATTAAAACAGCAATTAAGTAAACAATTGTTTGCAACCTAATAATCATAATCAATTAAAGATGCTTAACATTCGTATCAACACATTTATCTATCTTGAAAACAAAGATTTATGTGGCATAGAATTAGCTTAATTTTGGAATTTCTATATAAATTTAAAGACCAAACCGTTATTAAATAATTTGTTAGGTATTAGGATTCTTCATTTGATAAATATCATGGAATTAAAAATATTTTTTTAAACATAAAAATAAAAAATATGTTTATTATGACGTGTTGTTTTTTATTCCTTAAAATGTGTATTAAGATATAAAAAGAATATTTCATTAAATCATTTCCGTAAAATGAAACTAGAACACCAAAATTAGCGTTTTTATTTCAATGGACACAAATACATTCACATTCATTTAACTCTGAAATTACTCAATCAAAGTCCAGTTGTCTAAAATTTCCGTGGATTCCTAATATATCGCTAGTGATTGGTTTTCCTGGACGTAGTTTTTCATTGACCTGGAGTTTGCGAAGAGCTTCGAATCTGGGGAGATATTCCAAAGCTTTTTTCCTCCACAATTCTGAGAAGTTAATCGACAAATAACGGCATATCGTTTAAGGATTGCTTGATTTTAGTACGTAAAAAGTTTTTTATTGAATCTGCGCGGAAGAGTCCTCTTGACTTCCCATTTAAAAAAAAAACAAACACAAATTTTTATATCAACGGGAGTTTTTTAATGCAGTGTGCATTCTCACGTACAGTTCAGAACTTGGACACTAACAGAAAAACAAGGAATACAGGCACAGGAAACGAGATTTCTGCGAAGAATAGAGGGATGTAGACTGATCGATAAAATAAGTAACGAAAAAAATCGAAATAACCTAGGAGTAACGGATATTAAGAAAAAGATGGAGACGAATCAATTAAGATGGCTTGGACATCTACTAGTCTACTACGCATGCCAGAAAGTAGATACGCGAAAATACGATGGAAAATTAAGATGAAGGGAAAAAGAAATAGAGGAAGACCCAGAATAAAATGGGAAAAAGAAGTGAGGCAGAGACTAGGAGGAATAGGAGTCAGCTGGAGAGATGTGCCTCAATTAGCTAACGATAGGCAGGAGTGGAGAAACACAGAAATAGAAAAGCATACCACAACACCCAAAGGTACAAGAGGAACCGATTGAGGAGAGTTTTTTACTTAATTTTTATTAAGAAGCTTCTTCTTTTCCAAAGAATTATTAAAGTTTTTTTCTCAAACCAAAAGAAGAAACTAAATCATTGTGAAATTGTGGGAAAAAATCTAAAACTAATCAAAAAAGTTTTAATATTTAGTATTTACCATTTAATTTTTCTAATGATTTTTCTTCGCCTCCAAAATCGACAGGAAGAATTTCTCTGGGAACTATCTTATACAAAGATTCCATATCCTCATGGATAAATAGCTAATAACATAAAAAAAATTTAACTTAGCACAAAATACCAATAGACGGAGTAAAATTTATTTATCCAACAAACTTCCAATTTCTCAAAAAAGTTATCCTCAGAGAGTGATTACAAAAAACTTGAATCTTTTAACATGTCTAAATTTTGCATTTGTGTTTTGATTTTTGATGAATAGAATGAATATTCTAGGCTTTGTACATATAAAAAAAAACAAGTTGTAAATAAAATAAAAATGTTAAGTCTTTTTGAATCACCCTGTATATCTTCATTTTACCAAAAATTAAAAAAGAATCTTAACCGTTCTGCAATTTTTGATTTCAAAAGAGTCTTCACCATGGCGTAAAAAGTTTGTAACATCGGTGGGCAATTGATAATATGTATTGCCTTTACGCCACTAGCACCAACCTTCTGTACAAAAAAAAACAAAATTTGATTAGTATTAGATAATCTCTATTCCATTTGAAAACATCAATGTGTAGGACAATTCATGATTCAAACTGTATAATCCGCTCAAGAATATTCGAAACTCAAATTTTTAATCGTGTTATCAAGATTTAACCCCCTACAAACTATTTTTAACTTACATCGAAAACTGCAATACATTTTCTTAAAAGCAAAGGCGTCATTTTACGTGCATGGGCCATCGAAATTCCAGTCATATCGAATATGTGTATATCGGAAATCAGATAATCTTCGTGCATTCTAATCTCTACTACTACATTGCAAATGTAAGCGCAGAGGAGGTTTAAATCGCAGTTCTCAACATCGGTGTCTCTTAACCTGGTGAAGAATACGCGATGGTAATCCTTGGTGAGTTTTGGGAAACGACCTCAATATTTGTTAAAGAAATGTAGTGTATGTTTAACCCTCCGATGCCCAAGGTTTTTTTGAAACACATTTACCCAAAGTGGGGTCATTTGTGACCCCGGTTTTTTCCCCTGCTAATTATTTTTATTTTGTAATTTCAAATTAATTATATTTTTTAAAGCTTTTTATTAAAGATAAACCAAAAAATCTTACACGAAAGTCAAATAAACATGTTTATTCTTATTTACAAAATGAATGTACCTTGTTAACGTATAATATGATTTTTTAATGATAATAAAATAAACAACAGTATTTTCTAAAGCTTATTATGTAATATAAACTTACATTTATAAAAAACAATTCATTCAAAAAAATAAATAATTCCACAATATGGTTTTCAACATAAATAAATAATTGTTCTAAAAATATATTATAAGTCTATTCCAAACACTTTGAACAAAGTTTGTTGACATGTACGTTTAGATGTTCTTTACAAATAAAATATTTACACTTCACATTTTTCCGAATATTTTCTATCTTGATATCTTGGGCATAATTTGCATCTTCCCCTTTTTTGACCTTGGTTAGGTGGTTTTATGTTTTGAGGTGCTTGGTACGTCTATGGTTGCACTTATTGCATTCTGAACACTTTTAGGAACTCCAGAAAATCCCTTTTCGACACGTCGTCTTATCAAGGGGGTTGTCAGTTCTAGCCCCAATTGTTTCAGGAATAATCGCCTTGCAAAATTTTTTCCTTCTTGAAAATCTGGTTGCTTGATTTTGTATAATACATAAGCATTAATTGCTGCTATATTTTATCCATGGTATCAACTGAAGCATTTTTATGGTTATAGTCCAAGATCATCTTGGGCTTAAATTTATCATCTTCTCCAGAAACTATAGCATCATCATGCTGTGTCGAAATGAGTACAACACTACGGTTCTTTTTCGGAACATAGGACGTCATAGTAACTTTACTATGATGACATGGAAGTTACAAAACGAATTGTTTGTGCTTGCTATACGAAAACATTAATTTTCGTGAGAAATACCGACTTTATTTATTTTAGTTTTTAAATTCCAGTTCTTAGACAATTTCACAGTTTAGTATCACTTAAAAAACAAAAGCGGTAAGAAAATATTTAAATGTTAAGTTGTTACGTTAAATGTAAAGTTAAAATGAAAGAACCACGACAAATCACTTTTTTCTTTAAATAAATACCCAGTTATATATTACATACAACATGAAAAGCCAAACACTGTACCTGTAAATTGTTTTGAGTGAGTTTTGAGTAATCATATTATGAAAAAACATTTTGTACAGTATATTTCGGTTTTAAGGTGTTATCCTTAAGCCAAAAATGCTAAAAATCATTACAAAAACAAACATTTTACTAGGATTAAATATTGTTCATTAAAATACATATCAAATCTGTAATAATATTTTTTTCAAGCTAATTTTATTGTAAAACCAGCGTTTAAAATTCCAAATGAATAAAGAACAGTTTAATACAAAAACAGACAAACTATTAGTAGTAAATAATTTTATTTTAATCTAATATTTATGCATTGGAAGCATATAAAATAGAGCTTTAACTCTTTGTTATATTTTTTGTATATGGTAAGCCGATTATAAATATTTAATATCTGAGACATAAAATGTTATATTTAGCGATAATGTTCTTTAAACAGGTAAAATTACCAACTTTTGCTGATTTTCCCATTTCGGTTGAAGCTGATTTTGGTAGTTAATAGTTAATCGTTTCATCATAATTATATAAGTAGAAACTGTACATCATGGCAGGTATAGGAATAGTGTAAATATTTTTTTATTGACGAAATTACAGTGAATTTCGTAATGTTAAAATTTTCTCAATGTGGGTCAGGTTTTTATTGAAGGATTATTCAATTTTATTAGACACGTATTTTTTATTTTACGTTGTGTTGTTAGGTCTAACATTTAACTTTCTTTCTAAACTTATTTGACACCATATGTTATGATGATGAGTTAATGTAAACAGCACATAAAATGTACGCTATATAGTTTTTAAGCTTGGAAGAAAATAGATTTATTATCAGACGTCAAAACTTATTCACTGTATTTTCATTTTATTCCCAGAAACAGACACTGTTTATCCATTTTTAATACAAAACAGTTGTCATACGCATATAAACATTAAACTTCTATAAACTTCATGAACAACAATACAAGTAGAAATTATATTTAAAAGATGTTGAACACTAAATGATTTCTTGGAAACTTATGAAGTAAAGCATTCACTAATTTCTTTGTATAGGAGGCAAGAGTATTTTATATTCAGTCTAAATTATTATTTATGCATGATACATAAACAATTGTTGCTAAAAAGCAGTAATCAATTGTGTAAAATACAATAGATAGCCAATTTTCACTTAACCGCTTCAAGATACAGAAAAATGTTGACTCCTAAAATATTGTAAAATACTTATGGATTTGTAATTATAGTTTTATTGCGGCAATTTGCAAAATTTTTATACACACAAGCCATGCCAGAACTTTCGTTTTTGTAAGTTCTTCGTTGTATTTTGTTCGTTAAGATTGAACGTTATTGTTGGTTACAGGTTACATATTTATAATTTTGTTCAATTTTATACTATGTTCGTTTTTATGATCAATAATATTTGTTTTCTGTTCATATTGGATTTTTTACGTCAAGTATTTAATAATAAAACAATAACCATAAAAAATATGGGCCTAGGAACATTCTTTGCCCACAATTCTTCTTTTAATATAATGTTTAAAAATTGCCTAAAATAGCGTATGTTGTGATTTTTAATCTTGTTTATGTTGTTATAGTATGAATAAAAATTAAATTTACCTGACCTAACTTAGCCTAACCTAACCTAATGTAAAATAATCTGTAAAAATTACGTTATAAATAAAAACAATCACATTTACAAACAAAATTTGTGATATGCTTGTATGCGGCGAAAAATTGTGGCGGCGAAGAATTGTGGAGACAAAGAATTGTGGGCGAAGAATGTTCCGGACACGAAAAAATATGGATCAATAAAACAATTTTTGTTTCTTTTAAAGTCGTATTACAATGAGGGGGGCCGTAAAATATAGATATGGTTGGGATTCCGCAATTTTTGAAAAAAGTTGTATGGGTTCGGCAACCAAATATGTTTGAGAACCGCAGGCTTACGTCAATATTTAAAAATTTGTAAGTTTAAGTAGCGTGCTGTGCAAATGTTTTACTGTATATTATTATTCAAGTGCTGCCATAATGCAATTGTTTATTATCAAAAATGAATGATGCAAGAAATATAATAACTTGCAATCTAGCGTTTGACATGATTTGAAAGGTCTAGTGAAATTCATTTGCTCCTCATTGAAGCCAGTAGAAAGTGTATGTCTATTGTCAACGATGATTTTTTTGTCATCATTCTAAGCCCTCTGTATAAACCCACGTTTGCGTCTGAGTGGTTATAAAAATATCGAAACATTTGACTTGCGCAAATATGCAATTTCAACATTTTTTTACAGCACTTACGTTTGATGTTTTATTGTTCATGATTGGCGAGAGACCTTATTTCGTTATTTAAGGAAAAGAAAGTTGAGAAAATTAAAATTATTCCAAAATTTTATGGTGTGGTGTAAAATAAAATATTTATGATTGGTTGCAATCACAACTTTTTAATGAGTTTGAGTAAGCATTTTCACTGCTCTAGTCTGCAGAATTATATTTTTTATTGCGTTTTCTGTAAATCACAAAGATTTAATAAAAATTTCATGTATACCAACGTTTAAAAAATGACTAATTTGTTTTAAATTACAATTTTTAGCATAATAATACAAATTTGTTTAATGAGGTTGCAAATTTTCAGTATTTAATTGAAATTTTATTAACAAGAGAGCTACCAACTAGTACGACCATAAAAACTTATGCTATAAAATGATTAGAGTGGAATTTAACGACTGTATTTGAAGATGGATAAGTATGAAGAAACAGGTAAATGATTTTGGGAATTAGGTTGGGCAAAAGGTTATGTGCAAGAGAAACTTGTATTTGTTTGGATAACTATTCATGGCCATATTTTTGTGTATACGAACAACGAAAACAAAATAATCGGCCGTTTATTTCAAGTTTAAGAAAAAGTTCTTAACCTTTAAAACAAAAAAAGATATTTAAACTTCCACTATTGTAGATCCTAACGGTTTCAAACTGCAAAATATTTTCTGTTACATCACGTCACAAAATATGTCAAGCCTATGCATTCGTGTCTTCGTCGTGGTTATTATTTATTTTTCTTTTAACACGTGTTGATGTGTCGTAGGGACTTAACTTCCGCGTTTAAAGAAAGTGTTGAATTAGAATATTGAAATAATGATGTATTTGCAGTGTGCCTTTACGCAACCTATTGCACACTGTGGTTGATGTTTACGGGATTGCGAAAACTTAATTTTATTCTTTCTCGTGGAAATAACGACCAAGCTTAAGAACACGGTTGTAAAATTACGACCAAAGGCAAAACAAATATTTTCATGACATTGACCTGACATACGAGGGTGGGCTTAAAAGTTTTCGGACTAGAAAAGAAAACAATCAAATATTGGACGAAAGAAAACTTTTTTCAGACATAGTGTCCTTAAGGCTCAGTACACTTAATTCAGACTTTATGCAAACTACTTGATATAACCTTAAAAAACTTTAAGGTCAAACTAATAACGAATGACGCTGAAAAAATCATACACAGTTCATGAAAATTTGCCTCCTGTATTATTTAGGCTGGAAACTATTTATCCCGGCCTCGTATAATACTTTTTCAACTTTAAAAAGTATTGGACGGATCAAAAAAATTTGCTGTGCAAAAAATTGGCACGATACATCGCAAAAAATTCCCGTGGGTGGCAATTTTGCAAATGGGGATTAAGTTGTGCCCTTAATGCAACTATTCTCTGCATACATATCTTCGTTAATATTTCAACATATCTTGCAGATGGCAACAACTCGGCTATTAAGAAGTGTTCCTTGGAAAGAGAATGTCGTTGATACAAAGTTAAAAGATGAAGATTCGGTAAATTTCAAAAAAATTGTTTCCAAAATAGCTGAGAAGGAACTCAGAGAAAATGATGTCACACGAAAACAGTGTCTTGAGCAGATGAGAGAGTGGATTAGAAAAAATGAAGCTATTGAAAATTGCTTAATGGGTCACTGAATTTTAATGCATTTTCTTTAATCCTTTAGCTTCGCAGAGATGTTCAGAAGCATTTAAAAATATTAAACGATTATATTTTAATAGTATTGAGAGAGTGATCACTTTTAAAAATCGGTGATAATTATTAAAACAACTTAAAATAATGTTGATTTGTAATGTAAAATACAATTCATTTTAAACTATTTTGCTGTAATAATTTTGTGGGAACTTTTTTTGCCGGGTTTTTAAGGTGTCTAATGAAATTGTTTCAGCATACTATGGCTCAACAAACCTTGCTGAAATATCTGAATTTGCGAAAGCGATTCTCAAATATTTATAATAATCTTGACTGTCTTGATCCTAAAATTGATGAGCTTATCACCAAAGGCTAAATATATGACTAATGATGATACATTTTTACGAAGTTGGACCCAATTGTTAAATTGTAAAACATAATAGCCATTCGTATGATAGTTCTAATTAAAATAATAAGTTGTTAAGACTCTCATTGCAATTTTAGATACGTATTTGCTAGTCCATTTAGAGACAGCCAAGGAAGAAAGGTGATAATCTACATTGCTGGTAAGTATATTTCCAATAATTTAAATTAAATACTTGCACTTTATCTCTTGCTTACTTCTTGCTTATAAAATAAAACTCCAAGAAAATATGCAATCCTGATATAAATTTAATAAATGTTGCATGCGGAACAGAAATACTTTCGCGTTAAAATTCTTTTTTAATATTTGCGATTGTTTTTAGAGAACTTTGATCCTTACAAATATAATTCAGACGACATGGCTCGAGTCCACACCATCACTTATGAAACTTTGCTGGAAGACGACGTTAATCAAATACTTGGTTTTAATCACATTGGCGATACTGAAGGTGGATAAATAGCCCACGTGACCATTTGGTCGGTCAACGAGTTTTCCAGACTAGTAAAATGGGTAGAGGTAGGAAAAATTTTAATGGAATATAAGATCCAAAAATGTTAATTGGCGGGGACTCAAAACACCACAAAGCAATTAAAAAGTTGTATTTTTTAAAACTAATAGTCCATGATTCTGATTTCAAGAATTTGTCCAGCAAAGTTTTTAGGTTGTGTTTGATATAATTCATCATTCATCATTGTTAAAACATTTTGTTTATTCGTCTACCGATATTTTTTTGTCCAAGATATTTGTGTATGAATTAAGTGGAATTAAATGCGCGGTGTCAAAATGCTTTGGCTATAAATCCCTTTATACAAAGCTACACTAAAAGGTAACGAATAGTTCACATATTAAAAACTATGACATACGAGGTAACCGCCAAAATTTCCCGGCCGGACATAAATCTAGGTATCGCAGGCGGGTCAAAATTTTTTAACACATTGGTTTAAGTCATATTACCCTTGGAAAAAACCAAAATGGTTTCTATGTCAATTAATTTTCTTATAACCGTCATTCGTTCATCACGATGTCAGAAGTCACAAAAATTGAATATCGAGCTGTAAAATTTCTTACTCGCGAAGGTCTTTCTCCTCAAAGCATCAAAGTTCGACTGAATGGAGTGTACTTAGACAATTCCCCGTCTTATTCTGTGCTTAAAGATTGGTCAAAACGGTTTCGAATGGGACAAAAATCCTTGGAAGATGATGCAAGAACAGTAAGGACTGTGAAAGTGGCAACGGACGACAAGATTTCCCTTGTTTAGGAACTCGTCTTAGGCGATTGACGCTTGAAGGTGAAAAAACTATCAAAAATGTCGGTGCTTTCAGATACAAGCATTCGCCGAATCCTCCACGATCGGTTAGGCATGAATAAAGTTAGTGCAAGGCGAGTCCTCAAACATCTCTCAGCAGTTCACCCCCAGCGTCGTGTTGAATGTTGTCGATCCTTTTTGGAGCTCTGTGGAGAAAATTCTATGGATGCGTTGAAGACAATGGTTACAGGGGATGAAACCATGGTTCTCTACTATGATCCTTTGTACAAAAGAGAATCGATGGAATGGAGGCAATAAGTGCATTGATGTCAGGGGGGATTATATTGAAAAATAAAATTTAATTTTGAGCCTATGCCGTTTCTTTCGTAGTCAGGCCGTGAAATTTTGGCGCTCGCCTCGTAAATAAGTGTAATTACAATTAAAATTAAGTTAAATAAGGATCACTCAGCTTTTTGGTGTATTTCTTGTAAAAAAGCAAAACTTTCTTAGGACTCCTGTTTCTTCATCAGTTGCAATTAATTTAATTTAAAAAAATCTTGACATGCGAATTTTGATACTGTTGGTACTTAAAAATTATTGATTTTTAATTAAGTTTATAAATATTAATATTATTGTATTTAATAAGAACATAATCATTTAAACAATCAAACAATTTAAGTGAATTTAAAAATCACCCATATTTTTTAAAGAGATCTTTTGGTAGAAATTCCAAACCTGTTTCAAGACTTTTGTCTCTTCGTCTACAGCAATCTTTTAGTTTAACGCTTTGATTAACTTTTTTAAAATACATAGACCAATACACCAAAATATATATTTTTTTAATACATGCAAGTGACATAAAATGTAAAACAAATTTAAAGGTTTCAATGGCCACTGTAGCTGACATACCTACAAATAAATCTACAATAATTTAAAAAAATCTTAGTTATAAATTATCATATACGTAGGTACAACAAAATTATCTCAAAATAATTATTTGATAAATGCTCGAGTTATTTACGTGATTTTTTTATTAATAAACAAAATTTAAATTAAAAATAGCTTACCTTCTTTAGAAAGTACTCTTGGTAGATATCCTAGGCTACTATTGAAACTTGTCAAGCATTTCTACAAGAAATCCTTAGCAACGAAGATAAGTAACTTTAAAATAAACTTTTTGGTGTGTTAAATGAATCAATTGAATAATTCAAGTGTGTAACTAAGATGTTGTTCGGTAATAAGGGTGTGAAGGGTCAAACATCCCTTAAATTTGCGGAGCTTTTGTGCAACCTGATTGTAATCTTCTCAATTATTCATTACATTCATTGAATTAATTTATTTTACATTTAAAGACTTTAATAACATTTAATTATTGTTCAGAAATTAATTCATAGTATTATTTTTCCAAAGTTAATCATCACTATATCAGTATGCCCACTTCAATTTTTCATTAATGTGTTTCTAAATAATTTTGATTTCAAAATTCAAGTTGGGTTGTTCAAACAAAAATGTATTAGGTAATCGTAATAACCTAATTACTTGCAGCATCCGTATCCTATGAGACATGAAGAAATTAACATAATAAATATTCCATCACCATTTAAGTTCGTTTACGATTTTTTGATGTCTCGAGTTAACGAAAAGCTTAAGAAGCGAGTAAAGGTATTAATTTTTTTAAAAATCTCTTGTGGCGATTTTAAGTTTCGTACTTTCAGTTATAGAGTTCATTAGGACAATTCCAAAGCGGTTTTGATGTCAATATATTACCACGCGAACACGGCGGAGTAATGCCGATGGCAAATATGATAGAATTATGGAAAAAAGGACTGTTGGCAAAAAGGGACAGGTTACTATCGTATGATGCGATGAGTTTACTAAGCGACCAGGGAATTACGAGAAGCAGAGATATACCGATTAAGGATGAAGAGCATAACGGAAGTATACCTGGCAGTTTTAGGAAACTGCAAGTTGATTGAAACTGTAAAAAAATAAAGCAATTGCGTTTAATATTGTTATAATGAAGTGGTATGGGGTGAAATATTTTTAATGTACGATTTAAATGTTATTTACTAAAAGTTACTACAGAAATATGGTTATACATTTTGTAATATTAGATATAGGTATATCAACGAATATTGAGCTACGTTTTTAAGTTAATCCATGAAAAGAAAGTGTCAATTATTGTTGGTTTTCCGAATCGACGTTGTTTATAGCGCAACCAATATTTTTTAGCAATTATTTTGAAGTAAGATGATTTATAAGTTAGTAACCCGCATGGAACTAAAGAGAAATAAAATAGCTTATAGTTTTCATACCGAGAACAACCAAAAATTATTGCTGGTTCTAATAAACATATTATGATTATAAGCGGCTTAGACTGTTTGAGTGCAATTTTCCTTTTGCCTATGCTGCTATTAATATTTTCTTCATACTTTAATAGAATTTGGCGTAGTGCATGGAGATCGTCTGTTGGTAGGGTCTTTAGAGAAGGTCTTGTTGTGATTTCATTTATAACAAAAAGAACGAAGCGTGAATACTCATGTAATTGTTGATGCATCCGAAGCAGTTCGGTGTCGGTAGATGCCGAGAGGTAGTCATCATTTAACAAATGCAGGACTTTCCGAATCTCAAGCAAAAGATCAGCTTGTTTTTTGAGTTCAGTTCTATGATGTCGTTCACGATTTATTTTAATAATTAAATCGTCAACAGCTGAATGCATAAAAGAAACACATTCATTAAACTTTTCACAAATATTGTCACTTTTCTGACTTTTTTCGATTATGTTTTCAATGCATTCGATATACGATAAATTATCTTTCATTTGATCTTTCGTTGTAAGAGATGGTACGTCGAAGTTGTAATCAATAAGTTGCCTGATAACACCATTATAATTACGACAAACTTGAATGATATTTTCTGGAATTGTCTTGGAATATGGTTTTTCCACTTCGTAGTTTGCAGTATCCGATTGAAAAGTTTGGTGTATTACTTCTATGGTATTCAATTCATCGTCAGTTTTCAAATGCAACTTCAAAAGACCTAGTCCTTCTAAGAAAGAATCTTTAGTTTTGTCAAACAGTTTCCTGAAGTATTGTACGATGTCATAAAATTCGACGTATGTATCTAGAAGAACGACCCGTGATTTATCGGATAATCCAAATCTGATACCAGAAACGTTCACGGGGCGACTAGCACCGATGGCATCTCTAATGTGGTAATCAACTTCTTCAGTTAACGTTCCTTCGTGTGTCGGCATACGGAAGCTTCCTATCGAAGTTTTATTTGCAAAAAAGTTATTTAGTAGTTCTTTTCTCATCTGCAATTGCTTGACGTCGATAATTTTTATTTTGAAGAGTTCAGCTAACATACTTCGGGTATATTGTTTTTTGTCCTTAGTAAATACGATCGAAACACATTCCTTCAAGTCTTCCACGTTGGGCATAATAGAATGCACTGTATGTATCAAACTTGTAAAACTGCCAATGTCATCGGATTCGATGTTACAAATATCTGATACCAGAACAACTTTAAGTGTTCTGGCGTACTTGATTTGATTAATATACAACGCGTTGGTAACCTCTTGAGTACAACTTCTGTTATCTTCAAATCCTGGAGGATCTACGATAACTGTATCATCGTCTATTTCAATAACTACTGGAACTGATGTGTGTGATAACGTACCCTGTCCAATGCTCGATCCATAATTCTCATAATTTTGGCAGCACCTGATCTTATAGTTGTTCGACGATTCGAAAAACGCTTCGAGTTCTGTCTCCAGAATAAAGTTGACCAAAGTGCTTTTACCGTTTCTTGAATTACCGAAATAAATTGTTACATTTTTACCAGAAACGCGTCTTCTAAAATCTTTTAAAAAACTTTCAGAATTTCTTAAAACTTGTAATATTTTTTCTTTTTCCGATTTCGAATCCTTAGGATACCTCATAATTACGGAAATCTGTAAGCGAGGAAAACGAATTAAATTAGAAAAATTAGAATATTCCAACTATGGTGTCAAGTCGAAGTTGTTATGCATGAGAAATACAGTAAATGGCTAACAAATGTGCGTCCCACTTCAAAGGCGATATAATCCCTCAATAACTTGCAATTAATAATATTTACCTAATCTGAGTAATGTTTGTATATATTAATTTTATAAATAAATATTAGAATATTATTTAAATAGTATTGATAACTACACTCATATGTTAAATTCTCTATAATGACGTCACGTTTTGTCGTTATGACAGCGGATAAAAAGGTACCTAACTAAATATCCACTTGCATTTTTGCATGTTAATTTGTTACCATGCAACCGACTTATTTGATTGTAACTAAGTAAAAGATTTGACGTTTTGTCAGTTATTATTTGAAGGTTATAATTTATTCGTGCAGTTATCGTACCGAATTACACTCGAGCTTTTTTTACATCCTGGACAAACTTGCTTTTACTAAACTCAAGTTTAGTTGCTATTAGGCAAATCTTGACTCGACAACTGTCAACGATAAAACAACTCGTCCTACGGACTCGTTGTTTTATCAGACAGTTTTGTCTCGTCGATTTTCCTAGCAACCAAACTTTCGTAGCAACGCAACTTTGTCCGGCTATAAAAAAAAGCTCTAGTGTAATTACCCCCGAATATCTAATTATCTTGTAGTTTGTTCTTGTAACTGAATAAATGTGTGTACGAGCAATTAGTCGCAGTGTAAATTCCTGTCGTATAAAACACGGTTGGTAACGATTAGGGTTTCTCATATTTGACCATTTTGCTTGTCTCGGGATTCCGGGAAGAAATCGGCCTTTGTCCCGGGATTCCCCGGGATCCCGGGATGTAATAAATTATATCAATATTTTTAAATAAATAACCCAAAAAATTAAGGGAGCGGCTTATTACTTAAAAACAACTTCAAGTCATATATGTCACACATTTTGCTCCATGATTATTATAAATAATTAAATATCATTGGTGAGAGAAACATACATTTCAGAAATATTGCCTTTCTATTACAATTTGATATTTATGAACACAATAATATCATTTTTACAATGAATTTTTGTAATGTGATTTAAGAAAACAAAGGTAATCTATGCTTCGGTCAATTAGTCTTTTTCTTAATTTATTAACAAAAAGTCCTGCTGCATAAAATGCTCTCTCAGTCTCTATTGATGTAGGTGAAATTGTCTTGAGAGCATCTAGCAGCAAAGAAACATCGTTATTGTCAATAAAATTTCATTTATAAGCTATTTTGCTTCGAATTATCGGAGTACACAAAACTAAAACTGTGAAAGTATTTTGAAGATTTTAACTTTGTTATGTTCTTTACGCTATACTAAAAAAAAACATAAAAGAAAAAAGTTATTTTGAAATAAAAAAGTTTTTCCATAATTTACTGTTAGCAAAGATATTTATAATAAATTCTGATAAGTTATGATGGTATTATAGCACAAAATAAACGAAAATAAGACTTTTTTAATCCCGGGAATTCCCGGGACAAAAAGGATTTCCCGGGAAATATAAAATAGCCTAAAATGGACCGGGATCCCGGGATCCCGGGAAAGAAACCCTAGTAACGATACAACTACTTACGCTTGTTTTAAGCACAATTTATGTTGAAAATCTACTGAACTCACTCAAAACTTTATCAATGTAAAATGAACATGCACGTTGCACAATACTGCAAGGTCAATATTTAGAAAGTGGTTATCTGGGCGATAATTTGATAAACTAAACAAATAATACCAAAATACTGAAGATATAAACCGATAGCGTTAAGCACTGTTTAATTTGTTAACACAAGCACTTACTGATTAAAAAAAATTGTTGAAGAAAATTTTCTGAAAAAAATAACAATTACTTACCATTTTTGGAACAGTAATAAGAAAGTTATTGCAGATGTCAAAAAATTAAACCTATTTCAATTAATTATGTAAATTTTTATTTAAAAAAACTGTAGCAGTGATCCAAATTTGATCTGATAGGTATCTCGCTTGTAATTAAGGTAAAAGAATAGTGAAATTACTAAAACATGCAGCTTTTAAAACATATTCAGAAACATTTTCAAGAATATTTTATCATTTCTCGTTTTTGATTTATTTTTAAGAAAGTCTTACCTTAATAATGTGCATTATCCGAGTAATTATTATGGACTTTAAAATTATGTTCCAATATTTTTTATTTACTTTTCAATTTAGAATCCAGTGATGTCACTGATAATTGATTCTTTTTTTATCTGTTTTAGAGTTGTAACACCAACTTCCTGTTTAAATGGGAACTATAGTTATTTTTCTTTAATTTAATTTATAAAATTGTTAATTCTTTAAAAAAGCAGTTAAGGCCCAAACAAAATGCGAGTTTCGGGTTTTGAGTTTTGGGTTTTGAGTTTCGGGTTTCAAAGTCAAACACATGGATTCATATGAAACCGAACAGAATACGGTCTTTGAGTTTCAACGTAAAGACGGTATTTGCTCAACTCGGGTTTGGGTTTCAAACATGCTGAACTTTGGAGACCGAAACTCGCTCACACAAATACATTTTCTCTTACACTAATAAATTTCGTAGTTCATAATTATTCATTAATATATAGTGGAGTAAAATAAACAGAATTTGCTAAAGCTGGGGTAGCCTGCGCAGTAAGAAAATAATGGAGTGAAAAAATTAAAAGATGGAAAGGTATATCTGAAAGAGTAATGATGGTAGAAATACAAATTACAAAGAAAGAATTGATAGGGGTGGTAGTGGCATATGGCTCGAATGAGAATGCGGCAGAAGAGGATAAGAGTAGTGGTAGGTATACTACGGTTCCTGCGACAGTTCGATGGCATGTCCATCCGGAGCTTACCATGATCGATGTTTGAAGGTCCCGAAGAAGTCTTGAAGGTCATCGACAATGACCGGAGGGTGTTGCCGAAGAAGTCTTTCAAGGTCGTCGACAATGACCAGAGGGTGGTTGCTGAAGGAGTCTTTCAAGGTCGTCGACAATGACCGGAGGGTGTTGCCGAAGAAGTCTTTCAAGGTCGTCTACAATGACCAGAGGGTGGTTGCTGAAGGAGTCTTGAAGGTTATCGACAATGACCGGAGGGTGTTGCCGAAGAAGTCTTTCAAGGTCGTTGACAATTACCGGAAGGTGTTGCCGAAGAAGTCTTTCAAGGTCGTCGACAATGACCAGAGGGTGGTTGCTAAAGGAGTCTTTGAAATGTTTGAGGGTGTGGTTTTTGGGGTTGCTGAAGAAGTAGTCCGGGGGTGGTGTACATTTCAAAGACTCCTTCAGCAACCACTACGACCACCGACTTCTTCGGCAACCCCTCTGTTGAAAAACTACCCCACCCCCAGCAAACATTTCAATGACTCCTTCGGCAACCACCCCCTTTTGATGTCGTAGGGGTGAGAAGTCTTTGAAATGTCCGAGGCTTTGAAGGGTGGGGGTTTGCCGAAGAGGTTTTTCAAATGTATGACTATAGGCGGTCTGTTATGTTTGTCACCAGTAACTAGTTCTTGGAAATGTCAACCAGAAAAACATGAACTAATCGAGGAATTGTTGGATCATGTCTTGTTGATTAAACATGGTGCCTCTTACAAGTACTGTTAAAATTATTTAACTTGTTATTTGCAAACAAAAAACATTTATATTACATTTGGATGTAATCTAATTACTCATGTGGACCCTCCACCATTAAAATTTAATTGAAAATATCACTGTAGTAGTAGTAGTAGTTTAGTTACCAACACATAAGAAGTTATCTACAATGACTGTAAATCCATTTTAGTGTGAAATGTCAAGACGAGTTTTAAGTTTTGAAAAACTCGCATTGTGTTTGCAACGAGTTTCAAAGACCAGTTTCAGTCTCCAACCCAAAACTCAAAACCCAAAACCGGAAACCCGAAACTCGCATTCTGTTTGGGCCTTAAGAAGCATTTTGATTTATTTTTAAACTTATACCGAGCGTAATTAATTTTTTTAATAAGTGTGCTGTGGCCGTGACCTGCATAAATTGAGTTTTATTATGTCAACAACTTAAACATACAAGTGTCAAAAACACGTTTTTGTAAATTTTAATAGACATTTAGGTTATTTTAATTCAGGGTTTCAAACCGGACTGAACCCTAAGTTGAAACCGGAAAAAAACTGTTATTTTTATTGGAACGAAAACCGGAGCTGAACAAAAGAAAATCGGTTTATTTCGGTTCGGTACATGTCAAACGGGTCTACGAACATTCTTCACCCTCAGTTCTTTGCCCACAATTCTAGCCCACAATTCTTCGCCACCACAATTCTTCGTCCACATTTCTTCGCCTACAAAATTTTCGCCACCACGATTCTTCGCCGCTACAAATTTTCGCCGCATACAAGCATATCACAGATTTTATTTGTAAATGTGATTGTTTTTATTTATAACGTAATTTTTACAGATTACTTTACATTAGCCTAAAGTTGTTTCTTGTATATTAATAATTCTTCTTTTAATATTATGTTTAAAAACTGCTACATAAATAGCGCATGTTGTGATTTTCAATGTTGTTGTTGTTATTATAGTATGAATAAAAATTAAATTAACCTGAACTGTCCTGATATAACCTAACCTAATGTAAAATAATCTGTAAAAATTACGTTATAAATAAAAACGATCACATTTACAAACAAAATTTGTGATATGCTTTTATGCAGCGAAAAATTGTGATGGCGAAGAATTGTGGAGGCGACGAATTGTGGGCGAAAAATGTTCCGGACACAATGTCAAACACGCGCTTTAACAAATCATTACTCCCTACTTCAGTTGTCGTTGTTTCTTCATATGCGGGGTCTCGTAGCGTAGCGCAACTCGTCTTACCCAAAAGAGAATTTGGTTTGATTTTATGTTTATATAGTATATGGCCTTTATTATTATATTATTATAATAATTCAATAATTTTAAATACTTTTAATTTAAAAATTAATCACTCGGAGTTGAACCCCAAACCGAAAACGGAACGAAAACCGGAACCGACCTGATATGTATTTTTATATTGAATCGGAACGAAAACAACCGAAAAAAATACGGTTCGAGGCTCTGCTTTAATCGGCTTTGAAAGTTGCAAAATCGGTTGTTTGACAAGTCTTTTTTTAAGGAAACAGTACTGCCACATGCGGTTATTTAAATAGAGTATTTTCTGACAAATTTAACAATACCAATTACTTATATTTGTGTTGGAAGGCTGCTTCAAAAACTTAATATAATATAATAACTTATTAACATATCCTGTTAGACGCAGTACACTGTGCCTAACTGCCACAAAACAAATTATAGTTCTTTTATGAACAAATAATACAGTTATTTAATTTAAAAATATAAATAAATTCGTAATAACTAGTTGCAGTTAACCACAGTGTGCTACAATTGTCAATATATCGTAATAAGTTTTAATAATATTTTAGGTTTTTGAAGCAGACTTCCAACACAAATATAAGTTATTTGTAGGAATTGTTAAATTCGTTAGAAAATACTCTATTTAAATAACCGCATGTAGCAGTACTGTTTCATTAAAAAAAATTAAACTTTTATCAAACAACCAATTTTGCAACCTTCAAAGCCGATTGAAATAACCTACATGTCTAAAAATATTTACAAAAACGTTGTTTGGGCACTTGTTGACAGAATAAAATTTAATTAAAGCAGGCCGTGGCACACTTAATAAAAAATAAGTTTTTGTCCAGATTATAAAAATTAACCAAATTTGTGATTGTAAGATAAATATTTTGTATTAGAAAGCAGCTAATTAATGTTAAAAGTAATAATTATACATTTTTGAAAAGGGGAAGCAATTTTGGATACAACTGCCATGGCAATAATAAAACAATGTTTAAACAATATTACATTTTATTTACTAGAAGAAACAGCTTAGAATAGCTCTTTAAAAAAGATAAGATATATTTAACAATTATAGCATACATATTCTTACTTCTATAATATCCGATTGTTCTAATATATTATAATACAATTTTTAGCGAGTTATGAAACAGTACCGTGAAACAGAGAATGTAAGCCTAAAAAAAGACCAATAGAACCTTCCGATAAAAAATCTAACCCAAAACAATTAAATGCAACTAATCGGTGCGTTATGTTGCCAAAAAAGTTGAAAAGAGCAAAAATATGATTTAAATAAACTGGTGTGGCCAGCCACCAAATTACTTTTCCCATTAATATATTGTGTATAACAACCTGTGTTTGAGTATTTGTAGACGTAAAAAGTTTAAAATGCCGCTCCAGGCCTCAAAACGTGTATATCCGTCGGAATCTGGAATTCGAACAATTTCGCGATCGCAATACTTACTTCATACTATGTATGGCGAAAGTAAAAACTGATACAACAAGGTTTAAAATTATATAAGAAAGCCCCAAAAAGATTTTTTACGCGGCCAGTTATCAATTACTCTATTCTTGATTTGGAAATTAATCTGTGGTAAACGCACGTGTTCCTTCTTTTATACAATAAACAGCGATTGTATTCAGATTGTATTCGTTTGTGAAGCAGCATGAAACACGTGTGTTGTTTGTGCCAGATTTTGCTATTGTGTATGTCAATTTGACCCAAAAGTGATCATATTTAGAAAATCGGGCTTTTATCGCTAAACATATGAAAAATTAAAATTGTCCTCAGCTCTGATCAGTCTTGTAACGTTTTTCGTTTTGAAGACAATTATAAGCAACTGCAGCACCACCAACAGCACCACCAGCAAAACCAAGACCAACACAAGCAGCAGTACCACCAAGAGCACCACCAGCAGAACCAAGACCAACACGAGCAGCAGTAACAAGAGGAACAACAGCACGAGCAGCAGTACCTGCAGCACCAGCAGTACCAGCAATAGCAACAGTTCCAAAAACAGCCCCACCACCAATAACACCACCACCAAGCGCTGAGACAAATATAATATTCCGTTTTGTTTTCCTCCAGTTTTGTTCAACTTTAATTTTTGTTAGTGTTATGGAAATAGATTTGTAAAATGATTGCAGATTATCATTGTACACTTTTGTGAAATTAGTTCTTTGTGTTTCGTTAGATAGTTCTGTCTCATCAATCATATTCAAAAGGTCAAGATCAGCGGAAAATTTGATCTTAAATGCTTTTTCCAACTGCAACATGCCGTCCACACCAGAATATTGTTTTTCTATGTGTGCGTTTATGCGTTTCTTTTTATCATTTAAATCTGATACCGTGGCGGTCAATTCATCACCTGAAAGGTCACCGATGTTACTAGTGATCCGATTGTAGTTGGGACATTCTTTTATTATATTGTCCATCGCGTCTGTGAATAGCTTTGCGTCAAGAAATGGTTGATAAATGTCTTGGATCAAAAGTTTCGCATCGTTTGAAATTGGTGAGTCAAATTTAATTCTAGAACTCTCTTCAAATTCGCTTTTTTGTATGCATTGAATTAAATTATTTCCGATGGTTGTTAAATCCACTTGTCCTACCTTTTTCGGTGTTTCTAAAATTCCAATTCGACTGTCATAATTGTCAACAAAATATTCAATTAATTTTGACTCTAATATCGAATTATTAACTTCACGTAACTTTTCTTTGATTGTATTCAGTCTTGTAGAAATATTGCGATTTGTAACTTTCGTAAAAATTATTGAAAATGACTTGGTGATTTTCTCGCATTCCGGTAAAAACTGATGAACAAGATTGAAAAATTTTATAAAACTGTCAGAACCATCCATTAGCAATCCGTTTATATCTGCTACTAAAACAAATTTTATTTTGTAAGCATTTTTAATATTATGAATATATAGTGTGTTCAAAATAGTTTGTTCCTCTCCTCGATTGTCCTTAAGGCCTGGGAGGTCTATGTACAATACATTTTCGTTTCCTTTTTTAGGAGAATAATATGCAGCTTTAGTCGTGCACGATAACGATTTTTTCCCAATTTCTGGGCCTTTCTCCTTCTCAGGTTTTTCCAATTTATATGTTTCCGTTAAAGAGTCGAAATAGGCGTTTACTTTATTACCCAAAAGACAGTTTATTAACGTGCTTTTGCCACTTTTAGTCATGCCAAGACACACAATCGCATCTTTATTTTTGATATTAAGACCAAATTGTTCTAGTTCTGTTTTTTCGTTTTCCAACGTATTTTTAAGTGACGCAGCTTTCTTCATTCTGTAACATAAATATTTAATATTAAGAAGTAGTTAATTAAAGTTGAAAGTAATAATTATATGTACATTCCAGATTTTTTTTTTGTAGAAATAGAGCTCCCAAAAATATTAATAATTAACAACTTTGAAACTTGATTTAAAAAGTGTTATAGTGATGGCGGACGAGTTAAAATTTCAAAATAATACAAAGCGTCCCGTTCTATTTGGCTAAACTTTAAGTACTAATAAGTCGATTGTTTTGATGAAATACTCTTTATATTTTCTTATCGACAATTATAATATCTTTAAACGCAATTGAGGATCAATTATGTCTAACATTTTTATTTCTCGACTTATTGCGGTTTACATAATAATTTAAGGACCCAAACAAATAATCGAAATAAACTAATAAGCTTTGGAAATATCTCGAAAAATTGTCCAATATGCAAATACAATTTTATTTTAACTTTAAAGCTGCATTTTTAATTGGATTAATTTATTAGTTAATTTAAAAAATTCTTTGTACCAATTTCTTTTGTTACTCGCCACTCAAATTTTGAATTTGTTAAAAAATAGTGGACGAGAACATTAATCAATCCTATTAACATTTTCAGTGTTTAACTATTATTAACAAAAACTTTACAGTTAATATTATTACTAAAAACGAATTTCTATTGTCACATTTTATTGCAGTAACTTTTTATTTCAGTTTTATTACAATGCGAAAACCTGTTTTGTTCCGTGGTACAGTGCTTTTAAAGAGGATTTTATTTTTTCTGTATAGAAACCCAGTATCAAAATAAATATAGTAACCCATATGCGAGATTATTAAGAGTGAAAAATTTTTTTTCCTATGTCTATGTTTTCAATGAACAAAAATGCAGTACTGTCATTTTTCTTAGTAAAAATTCAATTGATAATGCTTTAATAAACATGATAATAGCGAAGAGGAGATAACTAATGCAACAGATAAAGGCAGAAGTATTGTTAAGATCTATCAACTCGATCTTGTGGAACAAAATCAAGAGAAAAAAAACAAACTTTTTTTATGAATTATCCAGTGTTGTCATATACGGAGCAGATGCACGACATGTAGCTAGAAAAATAGATTCAAGCTGCTATCGACAGAGATAGACTTTTTAAGACTAGTAGGTAACACAGAGTGGGCAGTAAAACTATTGGGGAAATTATGAAAATAAAACCAAGGACATTATGGTAGAGATACAAAAGCGGCAATTAATACCATTTGACTACACAAACGAAATGAAGGTAACTGGGTTGGTGCCATATGTTGAATTCAAGAATACAAAACGAAAGGTAGGGTTCATTTACCAATAAGGTTCACACATTCGACGGCACATGGGCAATTGCACTAATGTGTCTTCTTGCCCGAAGAAGGCCTTAATGGTGGGCATGTGCGTCGGCCATGAAACCAACAAAAAAAAACGTAACAAAAATTCAAAATTTAAAGATAAAACAAAACGCACATTTAGCTCGACGAACGGTGCCTAACATAAGTGGTTAAGAAAGATATTAAAATTGATTTCATTTGCGAAGTGAAAAGGCACGTCGAAACTGGTGAGATGATGTCCAGGAAGCAATAAAAAAACATATAAGAAGGAAGATGTTTATGGAAATTGAAGGCGTGAAAAACAGGAGGATGTCAGAAACCGCTGAAAATAGAACGATGGTTAAATAAGCAAAGACGTGCGTTTTTATACGCCTACCAAGATTTTAAAGATCCTGAAATATCCTAAAACTACTCAAAAACATAATTTTCCTATTTTGTTTATTCTTTTCTTATTATCAACATCAGAAAAAATTAATTTGGTTTTTTAAGATTAGACAAAGTCTTAATCACCTGGCGTTACTAAAATAAACCCAAGGGGATTAGTTTTCTAGATTCGAGAGTTAACTTTTTTATTAATGTTCGGCATGTGTGACTTTAATGTTATCAAATGACGAACTTTGTGATAAATAAAAGACAATAAACTTTTTAAAATACGTACATACACCGTATAAAGAGCGTTTCGTATTAAATTGCTTTTCTCACAACCGTTGAAAAATGTTCCCATTACCTTAACAAAAATAGTGGGTAAAACGACATTTTGCTCTCTAGTGAGCAAAGTAATCACTTTGCCCTCTAGAGAGCAAAATTTATTATGTTGTCATGGTAACGTCGCGTAATAGCGTTTTTAGACAGCGAAACTGACAATCGTGTCGAATACACAACTGACATTTTGAGGTTATGTTTAATATTAACGTTTGCTTTTAATGTTTTAATCGCATTTTTCAACGGTTGTGAGAAAAATGTAATACACAACTCGTGAGCAAAGTACCTTTTCTCGTTCAACTGCCGTGCAATTGGCAGTCTCACGAGAAAAGAAGTACTTTGCTCACTTGTTGTGTAAATAACTATTATCAGGACAAACATTTCACGGTATTAACGAATACCACCACAAATTTAAAATCTACCAATAAAAACGAAAATGAAAAAATGAAATCTCTAAATCCCTTTCTGAAATATAGATATGTTGTTTACGAAAACCAACTTTTATGGGTGTGAACGTTCCGATCAAAAACGAAATCCCTTAGTTGGAATTAATAATTAATAAATTAAGTTGTTTTAATTAAACTTTTAATTATTATTAAACATAAATCACTACATATAATTAAGTAGTTATTAAAATTAGAGATTTTTTTAAGACAAATTTGATTTTTTAGTCATGCGCGCTTTTTTAATCCAGTGAAATAGATCCAAAGAAAGATGAGTCTAATTATAAAGTTGACATTGTTGACAACTCATTTTTCGGGGATAAGAAAAAGCCCGAGAAAAAATATAGAACTAAAAGAAATGAATCAGATAGTCAAGAAACACAGTCCTAGAGATTCCGGGTGTAACTGAATCCTGGTAAACCCCAAATAACTTTTACATTGATGCATATACCTATATGAAAATTAGAGTGGTGATTTTAGGAAATAACTGTAGATTTAGTTAAAATTTCGATTTTGTAATTTTTGACACGGCACGCCACTTTATTTGACCCAAATCCTTGAAGTATTTATAAGAATTAAATAACATATCTACATATGTAACTGCCGTACAAAAAATGTTTTAAAAACGCATTTAAATTTTTAATCATTCTTTCACAATTCGAATATTTTTCAAAGCATTGACGAATTTCTAATTTTTTTAAAAAATAATTGTGGGCTATATAAAAAAAAATAAAAACGAAAAATCGCATTTTTGAGTAATAGGGGTCCTAAATATACATATTCTAAATATTTTTGACTTACATAATTTAGTTCACACAGTGGTTTTGCCGAATTGGGTATTGCACAAACTTATTTTATTGTCGAAGCATTCAGTTTTAAATTCTTTAGTTAACGTGTTAACCAACTTTCTATCTCTAACGGTTTTTAAGATTCCCATGTTCTTTACAATGAAAAATACACCCTATATATTATATCAATATAACTTCTTCCCTAACAACTGTATTGGAGATATCTTGGATACAAAATTGTGACCTTTTGTTTTACGTTATACCTGGTGTACTACAGAATTATACAAACTTATCAGTAAATTACTTTATAACACAAAACTTATTTACTATTTAACCGTCATGTATCTTGTACGCTTTAAAGTTTACCGACGTAAGTCTCGAGCTTCGGACATACTGTACAAAGTAATAATAAATAAAATCGTTACACCGAAACAGCAATTTTAAACGAATTCAAATAAAAATAACTCTGACAAGGGAGGGTCACGATACGTTGTCGCTAGAATTTGATTAAGGCTGTGTTTATTGCATCAAGAGCATCAAAACTAAATGTTTTGCAAAGTTATACGTGTCACTGGCCATTTCCTTTAGAAAAATAGGGAAAAAACTGGAAAATTGGTATAAAAGGATCATTTTTGCGATCGGGTTGGCCATGAAACCGTCAGAGACAAAATCAAAATTCTTCTATTTACCAATGCGCTCATCCTTTGCAAGTAAAATGGTGCAAAGTTTTTGAAAAAATCTTAAACGGTTCTGGAGAAAAACGTCCAAAACGAAACTCCTGCATAAGTACTAATTTGAGAAGTTGTAGTATATCTGTTATAACTAAATCCACACTTACAAAGGCGTTTAACATAGGAGAAACAGTTTTTACAAAGGCCTGGTTTTTGCGTTTTTCTCCTGAACCGTTCAAGATTTTTTCAGAAACTTTGCACCATTTTACTTGCAAAGGATGAGCGCATTGGTAAATTTAAAAAATTAGATTTTGTCTCTCACGATTTCATGGCCAATGCGATTGCAAAAATTACCTTTATTACTCAACTTTTCAGTTTTTCCCCTATTTTTCCGAAGGAAATGGTCAGTGGCAAGTATAACTCTGCAAAACATTTGGTTTTGATGTTCTTGATGCAATAAACACCGCATTTTATTTTAAAAATTAAGATGATAAGTTTAATCTAAATAAAAATTTATCAACGTATATAAGTTTTTATTATCAGTTTTCAATAATACAATTTACAGGAAAGTTTTTGTTAACTAGATTTATATGTACAAAATAATATCAATATTATGAAAATTAAATCATATTTTATTCTTCCTTCGTTTATTTTTTTCTTGCCATGGTGAAGCTATATCAATTAGAGACCGTTAAGTTCGATTAGCATCGTAGCTCCAACAAGTAACATTTTTGCATTATTTAGTTGTTTTTTTCGAAGAGTATCGTTATCCAAAATACCCGTTCATTAACATATAGGCAACACGGACAATTTTATGTTATGGAGGTGTCTTAGATACTACTATAATCTTGATTATTTCGTTAATTATTCGAAGTTTCAGACACATGATATTACCAAACAAATTTAATAGTTTTTTGGCAACTTTTTATTTCCGAATAGTGAAGTCCTACGTATCAAACATAATTTAACACAGTGTTCATTATACTGCAAATAATATGACGCAATATGATATTTTAAGCGTATTTTAAAAAGGCGTTATTCAAGGTGTGTGGTTTATAGTTCAAATCGGATAGTAAATCTTATCAAGCAGTTTAATACGTAAACACTTATGATAATACATTTTCCGGAGCAAATTTCAATTGTTAGCAAGACATAAATGTAATCCCAATTGTTAAATTAAATTCAAGACATATTCAGTTATAAAAGTTCTCTTTATTAATTCAGTTTTAATGCTTTAAAAAAGTCATTTAGTTGGTATGCTTAATTAACTCGAAACAAGGGACTGAGAACGGTACGAAAATGAAAAAATTAACCGAAATTTTTATAAGAATGAAAACGAATACGAAAAAGAAATGCACCCTACCTTTTTTCTACATCGACCCCCTTCACAATTTTTTTAAAAATAGATCCCCTAATTTTTTATATTCTATTATTTTATTATTCTTTTGTTTTTTTTATTGTGATGCATAAATAGCGCCACGTACCATGTTGTAGTGTTTTAAGTACAATCCAGTAACTAACACAAATAATAATCAATTCTAAAGTAGAGTTGGAGCATAAAACAGAGCCCGAGAAAAAGCAACTAAAAGAAATGAATCAGATACTCAAGAAACACAGTCGTAGAGATACCGGGTGTAACTGAATTCTGCTACACCCCAAATATCTTTTTAATGGATGCTTATACCATCATGAAATTTGGGGTGGTGTTTTTCGGAAATAACATAGACAAAACTGTGAATTTAAAGGAAGTTTCGATTTTTCAATTTTTGTACACAGAACACCACTTTATTGGACCTGAATCCTTAAGAAAGTATTAATTATGACTAAATTTTACGCGAAAATTAAAATAAATACGATGTTATTCAAAGCATTGACGAATTTTTTCAATTTTTTTTAAATAATTCAGGACGAAGGAAAAAAATCGAAAAAATCGCATTTTCGACTACCAAGAGTAATGGGGGTCCTTACTAAATATACATATTCTAAATAAAATTTTATGATACATACATAGAAAAAATATCATTAACAAATTGGTTTAGGGGCCGCTGGCACTATATTATCCGGCTATACACCTTAACCAACTTTCTGTCTCTAACGCTTTTAAGATTCCCAAGTTCTTCACAATGAAAAATACACCCTGTATATTATATTATTACAACTTCTTTTCTAACAACTGTGTTGAAGATATCTTGGATACAAAATAGTGACCAATTGTTGTTTTAAATTATATCTGGTGTGCACAGAATTATACAAACTTATCAGTAAGTTACTTTATAACAGATAACTTATTTTTTATTTGACCGTCATGTATCTTACACTGTTTTAAGTTTACCAACGGTAAGCCTCGAACTTCGGACATATTGTACAAAGTAATATTAAAGAAAATCGTTACACAGAAACAGCAATTTTAAACGAATGCAAATAAAAATAAAATAACTCTGAGTAGGTCAGAACATTATAAATATCTGGTAAATAAAATTTATGGAAATTAGAATCTTAACGTACCTGTTACTGGAAGCACAGCTGTTGATCACTTAAAAAATCAGCAAACTATTGGCGTTTTAGTATATACCGAATATTTATATAGCGCATTTTATTTTAAAAATTAAGATGATAAGTTTAATCTAAATAAAAATATATCAACGTATATAAGTCTTCCTTATCAGTTTTTAATAAAACAATTTACAGGAAAGTTTTATCAATTAGATTTATATTCACAAAATAATATCAATATTAGGAAAATTAAATCATATTTTTTTCTTCCTTCGTGTATTTTCTTTTTGCCATGGTAAAGCTATAACAACTAGAGACCGTTCAGTTCGATTAGCATCGTAGCTCTATCAAGTAACATTTTTGCATTATTTAATTGGTTTTTTGGAGGAGTATCGTTATCAAAAGTAGTACCCGTGAATTAACATATAGGCAACATGGTTAATATTATATTACAGAGGTGTCCTAGATACTACTATAACCTTGATTATTTCGTTTATTATTCGAAGTTTTAGACACATGATATTACCAAACAAATTTAATAGTTTTTTGGCAACTTTTTATTTCCGAATGGTGAAGTCTTACGTATCAAACATAATTTAACACAGTGTTAATTATAAAAGGGCTAAAAAAACTGCAAATAATATGACACAGTATGATATTTTAAGCGTATTTTAAAAAGGCGTTATTCAATCGGATAGGGAATCTTATGAAGCAGTTTAATACGTAAACACTTATGATAATAAATTTTCCGGAGCAAATTTCAATTGTTAGCAAGACATAAATGTAATCCCAATTTTTAAATTAAATTCAAGACATATTCAGTTATAAAAGTTCTCTTTATTAATTCAGTTTTAATGCTTTAAAAAAGTCATTTAGTTGGTATGCTTAATTAACTGGAAACAAGGGACTGAGAACGGTACGAAAATGAAAAAATTAACCGAAATTTTTATAAGAACGAAAACGAATACTAAACAGAAATGCACCCTACCTTTTTTCTACATCGACCCCCTTCACAATTTTTTCAAAAATAGATCCCCTAATTTTGTTATATTCTATTATTTTATTATTCTTTTGTTTTTTTTATTGTGATGCATAAATAGCGCCACGTACCATGTTGCAGTGTTGTAAGTACAATCCAGTAACTAACACAAATATACATATACATATACTTTATTAAAAAAGTTTACTTTTTAATTTTACAATAGTTATTATACATATTTTTTTAAATTTAATGCGATGGTTGTGGTTGATGTTTTTTCATACTGCTCTTTTTTTTTTAATTTAAATAAAGCCAGTTCAGCAAACCTGTTGCTATGCATGGCTATGTAATGAATCTGATTCTGTCTCCAAAGAAAAATAGATAATGAGGTCGCCGGTATACAGATGTTCACACAGCCCCTCTGTGACCAATTAATTAATACCTGTTAATGTATACAAATATATACATAGTAAATAGAGTTAATACTGAAGGTTAAAGTTTATTAATTCGTTGTCGCTCTCATCTAATGTACACGAAAAATATCATTTAATTGCTTTGGTCTTTTACAGTTTTCGTAAATTTCGCGGCAAATTATTTTCTATAATTATCAAAAACCTTTCTAGGGTAATTTGTGAAAAATACAAAGTTTTAGGGCAAATCAAATAGGTTTGAATCTGGCGAACATGACATTTTTAATATTTAATTATTTATATGTAATTAATACACAAATTTTTTAAAATGTAAATTCAACAGGTAACTATAGACCCAAATAGATAAATACATTTGTTGTAGTTAATTTAAAGAGGAATCCAAAAATATAAAATGATACACGATGTTATTAAATATTTTAAAGTTAAGAGTCCGTTTTCGGTTGAACCGGAAGTCGTATTGCAACCTTAATATTTTCATCGACTCCGGAACATGCGATAATGGTCAAATAGCAAATTTCATTGTAATATCTTTAATAGGGTTTTAGATATTTGTCTGTTTCCATACTTTCGCGCAACACTGTTATACTTGTATTTTGAAATCATGTAAAGTGTTAATGTTTTACATTTACTTTTCAATGTAAAAATAAATTGTCACGGATAATTAATTTTTTTAATGTTTTAAGCTTATAGTGTAAGCGGCTCTTTTAAAGTGGCAACTACACAGTTTTTACAATTTCAAATTTATAATGGTCAGTATGTTAAACAAATAAAAGTCTTTATAATTGTTTAAAGGTATAGGATACGGAAAATTACGGAAGGCAATGGAAACAACAAAGCAACCCACAAACAAACTTTACTTTTATCCACAATAAGTGGTTTATTGTTACCCAAACATTTTAAATACCTACAAAAGTAAAAATTTGCTAACTAATAAAACTGAGTTACAAAAACTAATTATAGTTTTTCAAAAATTCATTAAATACTAAGAAAAAAATCCTAAAGTACATAATATCTAATTGTTTTATTAAGTGATGCTCTCTTCAGTGCGATTTCCCTATGGATTTCCTAATACGTCGTTGTTTTTAGTATTTTAATCGCGCCACGGTATGAAATTCCATGAAACAGTTCTCCGAGGCACAGCGAATTGGCGATAAGTCTAGAAGCTGCTCAACAAAAGCACCTTTACATAAAAAAATTAAAACAAACCATAAGTGCAGCTTATCGGTGCATGATGTTGCCAAAAAGTAGGAACAAGCCAATGTGTAATATAAAGAAAAACGAATCGGCAGGATTTAACAAGATACAAGAAAGGTAAGGCCTCAAAGAAGTCCAGAATTCGATTCAAAAAATTAAAGGTGTCAATGGCCACTGTAGCTGACGTACCTACAAATAAATACAATAATTTTAAAAAACTCCTAGTTATAATTTACCATACACGTACTACAAAATTATCTCAAGATAATTATTTGATAAATACTTGAGTTATTTACGTGATTTATTTATTAATAAACAAAAATTAAATCAAAAATTGCTTACCTTTTTTAGAAAGGACTCTTGGTAGATATCCTAAGCCACTATTGAAACTTGTCAAGCATTTCTACAAGAAATCCTTAGCAACAAAGATAAGTAACTTCTAAATAAACTTTTTGTTTTGTTAAATGAATCAATTGAATAATTCAAGTGTGTAACTAAGATGTTGTTCGGTAATAAGGGTGTGACGGGTCAAACATCCCTTAAATTTGCCGGGCTTTTGTGCAACCTGATTGTAATCTTCTCAATTATTCTTTACATGCATTGAATTAATTTATTTTACATTTAAAGACTTTAATAACATTTAATTATTGTTCAGAAATTAATTCATAGTATTATTTTTCCAAAGTTAATCATCACTATATCAGTATGCCTACTTCAATTTTTCATTAACATGTTTCTGAATAATTTTGATTTCAAAATTCAAGTTGGGTTGTTCAAACAAAAATGTATTAGGTAATCGTAATAACCTAATTACTTGCAGCATTCGTATCCTATGAGGCATAAAGAAATTAACATCATAAATATTCCATCACCATTTAAGTTCGTTTACGATTTTTTGATGTCTCGAGTTAACGAAAAGCTTAAGAAGCGAGTAAAGGTATTAATTTTTTTTAAAATCTCTTGTGGCGATTTTAAGTTTCGTACTTTCAGTTATACAGTTCATTAGGACAATTCCAAAGCGGTTTTGATGTCAATATATTACCACGCGAACACGGCGGAGTAATGCCGATGGCAAATATGATAGAATTATGGAAAAAAGGACTGTTGGCAAAAAGGGACAGGTTACTATCGTATGATGCGATGAGTTTACTAAGCGACCAGGGAATTACGAGAAGCAGAGATAAACCGATTAAGGATGAAGAGCATAACGGAAGTATACCTGGCAGGTTTAGGAAACTGCAAGTTGATTGAAACTGTAATGTAATGTGGGTATGGGGTGAAATATTTTTAATGTACGATTTAAATGTTATTTATTAAAAGTTACTACATAAATATGGTTATATATTTTGAAATATTAGATACAGGTATAGCAAACATTTTACCATGCAAAAGTAAATAATTTTTTGCAACCACTTAGTTTTGGATTGTATATAGTTCTACGTTATAAAAATAATTTTACACCCTGTTTACTAATAAACGGCAAAAAAATGCAAACAATATAAACCAAAGTTTACGAAATCTTGATGTATTTTAAAAAGACGTTACTCAGCATGTTTGCTTTATGGTTTATATCGGATAGATATGTAAATCTTTTAATACTGATAATCAGGAATTTCAAGTGTTAGTAAGCCAGCTATAAATATATTCTTTGTGGCTAAGTCAAATTCACAACATTTTGTATTAAAAGATGTTTCGTTAATTTACTTCACTTAATTTTCAAGCCTGAAATATGTCGTTCTTTTGTTTTATTACAGTTTGCGTTTTTTTCGCAATAAATTATCGGGGGTAATTACACTAGAGCTTTTTTTATAGCCGGACAAAGTTGCGTTGCTACGAAAGTTTGGTTGCTAGGAAAATCGACGAGACAAAACTGTCTGATAAAACAACGAGTCCGTAGGACGAGTTGTTTTATCGTTGACAGTTGTCGACTCAAGATTTGCCTAAAGCTGGATCCACACCAAGCAAGCGAGCGAGAATATGCAAGAGCGAGCATTCGCTTGTGGTCGAAAACAATGTTCGGCTTTGGTCCAAACTGAACGACATTGTCATTGTCGTTGTTGATCCATGTGCTCGCTCGCCATGGCTGATGACAGTGTAATCGCATGTGCCTCCTTTATTATAATTTCTAAGTTACTAAACCGCAAGAAAAAAAGACAGCAAAGGAGATGGTGGACCACAACATTTTTAAAAAATCGCGAGTTGTATAGCGGTAATCGTATATTGCAAGACTTACAAGCGGAAGATTCCGGAAAATTTAAAAATTTTAACCGCATGTCAACTGCAGATTTTAATATACTGTTGGTTTGTTTTGTAATTTTTGGCGTTCACGTCTAAATGACGCTAATAACGACTCCATTTTTTTTTTAAATTCGAAAGTTTCACTGTCAAACTTTTCAGATATATCTTTCCACGCTTCTTCCCTCTTATTTTTGTTTTTAAAATATTTGCTTGTGCAATCCCATAATTCCGGGCGATCTCGGTAGGCATTGATGAATTTCAATATCAGTTCATTTGTCCACTGCATGTTGGACTTTTAACAAAATCAGGTTAAACACCTTTAAACATCAACACAATAATCTCAATATTCAAGTGCACGATCTTTCTTTAACGTTCCGACCCAGTACGGAACATGTCCGAGCGCGAGCGATCATACATTCGCTCGCTAAAAAAGGCGTCCAGACCGCCTCAGCAAGCGCAGAAAACATCGTTCGCTCTTGCTCGCTCGCTTGGTGTGGATCTAGCTTTCGACCACAAGCGAATGTTCGCTCTTGTATATTCTCGCTCGCTCGCTTGGTGTGGATCTAGCTTTAGACGAAGATTTAGTCTACATTTAACAATACTCACGGTTTTTGCTGTTATCCACGAAGAAGAGCACAAACAGTTGACAAATAGCAACACTACGTAATAAACTGCCCATTTTAAAATATTTGCAATAAATGAAGAAAAAAAAATGCGCTAGTGTTAATTACATCAGCAAACAAGTTTTTCAACGCCAAGGTCTGTGGGTTCATCGGTAATATTTATTTATAGCTAATGAAGGAACGAAAACAAAATTCTATTTTTGTTTCTTATTTTCTTATCAATCAACTGTCCTTGTTCAGGGTGGGGCAGAATGATTTCCCCGATTTCGGAAGCTAATAAAAACCATACGAAGAAAGCTACAAAAAAAACTTATACAGGGTGTCCCAGTTAACTTGAACAGCATGGGGATCTCGTAAACGGTAAGAGATACAGAGTTGGTTAAATGGGTGAGAATGAACTATGATTTAGGAGCAACTATTCTATGAAAAAAAATCTTGAAAAAAATTTACAGTTTTTGCACTATTCGTAAAAAACAAAAAAATTACGTTTTCGATTTTTGCTTATAACTTGCTTATTTAAAATCATAGGCCTACCCAAAATAATTTTCGACATTATTAGGACACTTTTTTGCGTAGAATTGAAATTAGTTAATAAATTTTACCTATCTTCATTTGTTTTTGTTATTTTAACATCAACTTTCTTATTTTAAATACGGGTCCTAGTTGGCTATGACATCATTAAAAAGAGATTTTTTCTCTCGTTTCATTAATGTATGGGTTGTTAGGTTTATTTTTAAAAATAAGCAAGTTATAGCAATATTATTGTATTTGTTAAGTTTAATCAAAGTCGCCATTGGAAAACAAAACAAAACATCACATAAATAAACTAGCTGTACTTAATTAAACACAAATAAACCTAAATAATTTGAGATATTTTTCAAATTACGTAACAATTTATGATTTTTTCAATTACAATTACTATTGAATCTAAATTATAACATGCGTTTAAAGTGTAGCCCACTCTCCACTTTTTGGAACTTTTATATTTCAAATACAACACCCAATTTTTTATTTAATATTTTTGACTGCCTTAATTTTAGCTTTGCATCAATATAAAATACTACAGGTTTTTATACGGCGTTGTAAAAAAAAATTTCTAAATTATTCAAGGTTTTAAGTCTTTATTTAAAAAATTATCCTGAAGTTATTTTGAAGTACAGAGTTTTAATTTGGCATGGACATGCAGAAAAAAATTCTCTGTTCGCTCGATATGAAAAAAAAATGAATCACACATGAGTGTTTATAAATAGGTGGCAACTTCCATGATTTTCAAAAGCTCGCAACTCGATTTTTTCAAATGCGAACCCCTGTATTTTTTTATGTTATCGAATTCGTCGTTAAAAGAGCTTCATATTTTGTTAAGTATGTCCTATAGCTATACCCAAAACTTATACTTTCGAGATATTCGACATTTTTCTTCAAATCGTTATTGAAGCAATAGAGTACCGTGGAAATTGAAAAAACTGACTGTTCACTTCGCTAACGTCAAAAACTTGTCCTTTATTTTTTGAATTATTGCATTTCCACAATGAATATTACTTTACAAGAGCAAATTGATATGGTTTATTCACCATTTCGTGTACAATTACTAATAGTAATACAATTTTGTTTTATTATAAATATTACTCCTATATTGTATCTACTCATATAATCTGGGATTTAAATTGACAATTTTTTTTAAAAAATCACTTGATTTAAATCAATGATTTAAAAAAAAAATCAATTGATTTAAACCTGCTCAACCCTACCTCAAGTGTCGACGTCTATTTTCGATACACTAATTTAGTCTCTCCCGATAGTTTTCCAGGACCCTGCCGGTCATTTCGGGTGGAATATCAGCAACTTCTTGGGTAATTATCTCCCTAAGAACCTCCAAAGTTTGAGGACGATGTTGGTATACCTTGTATTTCAGGTAGTCCCAGAGAATTGTTTTTTTATCGGGAACGCTGGAACGGGATCGTGTCAGCCGAGCGCGAAACGAATGCGAAAAGCACGCTGCGTCAATATCGGCGAACCGCCGTTTTGAATAAATTCCTCTACAATAAAAGCGCGATGTATTCCCGACCAAGCCATGATGTGAACTGGAAATGGCAAGATCACAGCTGTCTTTTCGTGCACTCGTCATTGCTGCACGTCCACTCTGCTTCTAGTTACGCCCCTCATAAATCGGGGAGATCATTCTGCCCCACCCTGTACATACAATTGTGGTTTCAAAAAAAATGCGTAAAATTTTCCCATGGTAGAAGAAATGGAGATGAGAAATTTACTCACACATGGCGCTTAATCGCTTTTGGAAAAACTGGATTCCTAATCGTTAAAATGGTGCCACATGAAAAGTAGGAACATTTAAATATGGAATGTTCAAATGTGGCAGATGCACCGACAGAATCATTCAAAGCTTCAATCGCT
Source organism: Elmis aenea (assembly GCA_947652605.1). Taxonomy (NCBI): domain Eukaryota; kingdom Metazoa; phylum Arthropoda; class Insecta; order Coleoptera; family Elmidae; genus Elmis; species Elmis aenea. The sequence goes on along the minus strand of OX393583.1, from coordinate 26,629,026 downwards.
CAACGCTGGAATCACTCAACGCAGGAATCATGCAACGATGGAACCACGCAACACTGGAATCGTTCATTGCTGGAACGCTCAAATCTGGAATCAAGAAATTAATATAAACAGGGTAAGGACAGGCGCTGGACAGCTTTCTATTGTATTTAGGTCGAGTTTCGCTTGGCACTAGGCTGCGACTTCCAGATTTTAAATAGTTTGCATGGAGAGCATAGGCAGTTGTACACATTTTATTTTTTTTTCTTGCGTGTTCAGAGTGTTTAAGTGTGATCCAAGACTTTGCAACCTATATCATAATCAATTAAAGATGCTTAATATTCGTATCAACACATTTATTTATCTTGAAAACAAAGATTTATGTGGCATAGAATAAGCTAAATTTTGGGATATTAATATAAATTTAAAGACCAAAGCCGTTATTAAATAATTTTGTTAAGTTAGGTATTAGGATTCTTTATTTGATAAATATCATTGAATTAAAAATATTTTTGTAAACATAAAAATAAAAAATATGTTTATTATGACGTGTTGTTTTTTATTCCTTAAAATATGTATTGAGATATAAAAAGAATATTTCATTAAATCATTTCCTTAAAATAAAACTAGAACACCAAAATTTGCGTTTTTATTTCAATAGACACAAATACATTCACATTCATTTAACTCTGAAAATACTCAATCAAAGTCCAGTTGTCTAAAATTTCCGTGAGTTCCTAATATATCGCTAGTGATGGGTTTTCCTGGACGTAGTTTTTCATTGACCTGGAGTTTGCGAAGAGCTTCCAATCTGGGGAGATATTCCAAAGCTTTTTTCCTCCACAATTCTGAGAAATTAATCGACAAATAACGGCATATCGTTTAAGGATTGCTTGATTTTAGTTCGTAAAGAGTTTTTTATTGAATCAACGCGCAAGAGTCCTCTTGACTTCCTTTTTTTTAAAAACAAAACAAACACAAATTTTGATATCAACGGGTCTTAGCTAGTTTGAGTTTTTTTAATGCAGTGTGCATTCTCACGTACAGTTCAGAAACTTGGACACTAACAGAAAAACAAAGAATACAGGCACAAGAAATGAGACTTTTGGGAAGAAAAGGGATGTAGACTGATAAAATCAGTAACGAAAAAAATCGAAATAACCTAGGAGTAACGGATATTAAGAAAACGATGGAGACGAATCAATTAAGATGGCTTGGACATCTACTACGCATGCCAGAAAGTAGATACGCGAAAATACGATGGAAAATTAAGGTGAAGGGAAAAAGAAATAGAGGAAGACCCAGAATAAAGTGGGAAAAAGAAGTGATGCAGAGACTAGGAGGAATAGGAGTCAGCTGAGGAGATGTGCCTCAATTAGCTAACGATAGGCAAGAGTGGAGAAACTTAGTACAAAAATAGAAAAGCATACTTTGACACCGAAAGGTACAAGAGGAACCTATTAAGAAGAATAAGAGTTTTTTACTTAATTTTTATCAAGAAGTCTTTTTTTTCAAAGAATTATTAAAGTTTTTTTACTCAAACCAAAAGAAGAAACAAAATCATTGTGAAATTATAGAAAAAAAATCTAAAACTAATCAAAAGTTTTAATATTTAGTATTTACCATTTAATTCTTCTAATGATTTTTCTTCGCCTCCAAAATCGACAGGAAGAATTTCTCTGGGAACTATCTTATACAAAGATTCCATATCCTCATGCATAAATAGCTAATAACATAAAAAAAAATGAACTTTGCACAAAACACCAATAGACGGAGCAAAATTTATTTATCCAACAAACTTCCAATTTCTCAAAAAGTTATCCTCAGAGAGTGATAAAAAAATACTTGAATCTTTTAAGATAAGTCTAAATTTTGCATTTCTGTTTTGATTTTTGCTTTTTTAATCTAACAAATGAATTTCTAGGCTTTGTACATACAGAGTGGGGCACGGGAACTAAGTGTTTTTAAATTGATTAGTACTCGGCCATTAAGAAAGAGAGCGTCGTGTGACAGGTGTCATTTAATTCCTGAGCTCAAAGCATTTTATTATCAACCGTGGACACTAGAGCACCGCGGTTCAGCGCGAGTTTCGCCGCAGATTCAATATTCATAGAAATAAATGACTCTGTTCCCGCTCATGACACAATTTTACGTTGGGTAAACAATCTTCGAACAAGAGGCCCAATGATGGAAAAGAACTCAACGTACTATGCGTACTCCAGAGAACGTGGAAAGAGTCAGACAAGCGCTACTGCGAAGCCCAGGCCGCTCTGCTCGAAGACATTCAGCTGCACTCACATCAGCAATAATTATTGTTCTGTAAGACGGATTTTGTATGGTGAACTACGTTTCCATTCATAGAAGCAAGCGGTTGTGCAGAAATTGAATGTAAGGGATTACCCTCAACGAATTGCATTTTGCACAGGAAATACTCGCACTCTTCGAGCAAAATGAAGACATGAGCGATGAAGTCCATTTTCACCTTAATGGTGCCGTTAACAGACAAAATTGTCGGTATTGGGCTGCTTAAAATCCGCGACAATTGCACGAAAAACCGCTGCATAGCCAGAAGGTAACAGTTTGATGCGCAGTGGCAAAGTTTACCCAACGTAAAATTGTATCATGAGCGGGAACAGAGTCATTTATTTCTGTGAATATTGAATCTGCGGCGAAACTCGCGCTGAACCGCGGTGCTCTAGTGTCCACGGCTCCATGTTAGCTGATAATAAAATGCTTTGAGCTAAGGAATTAAATGACACCTGTCACACGACGCTACCTTTCTTAATTGCCGAGTACTAATCAATTTAAAAATACTTGATTCCCGTGCCCCACCCTGTATAAAAAAAACAAGTTTTAAATAAAATAAAAATGTTAGTCTTTTTGGATCACCCTGTATATCTTTATTTCACCAATAATTTTAAAAAAATCTTACTCGTTCTGCAATTTTTGATTTGAAAAGTGACTTCACCATGACGTAAAAAGTTTGTAACATTGGTGGACAATTGAAAATATGTATTGCCTTTACGCCACTAGAAAAAACCTTCTGTAAAAAAAAAAACAAAATTTGATTAGTATTAGATAATCTCTATCCCATTTGAAAATATCAATGTGTAGGACAATTCATGATTCAAACTGTATAATACGCTCAAGAATATTCGAAACTCGAATTTTTAATCGTGTTATCAAGATTTAACCCCCTACAAACTATTTTTAACTTACATCGGTCACTGCAATACATTTTCTTAAAAGCAAAGGCGTCATTTTACGTGCATGGGCCATCGAAATTCCAGTCATATCGATTATGCGTATATCGGAAATCATATAATCTTCGTGCATTCTTATCTCCACTACTACATTGCAAATATAAGCGCCGAGGAGGTTTACATCGCAGTTCTCAACATCGGTGTCTCTTAACCTGGTGAAGAATACGCGATGGTAATCCTTGGTGAGTTTTGGGAAAGAAACTGCGTACCTGGAAAAAACGACCACAGCCTTGATGAGATTCTAGCGACAACAATTCCGTGACCTTTCCTGGTTAGAACACCTTGTATGTTTAAAATCCTTGTGAAAAAGGAAAAACCTTTGTGAAATTATTTGCACTTACATGGAATCGATGGCTTTGTTTATGGCATCAGAATCGGTTTCATAAAATTCTGGAATCAAAGATCTGATGGTGTAGTACATATCAATGCGTTCCTTGGCCCTCTCTACTCTGAATTTGGACATGAGTAGTTCACGTTCGATTACGGTATCGCCTGAAATTAATAATCAATTTAGACAAAAGTTCTCGTCCTAAAAATTAGCGCTAAAATGTGAAACTGTTAAGGTGAGATACTAAGAAACAGAAGAGTAATTTAAATTAATGAATCAATAAACTTATACAGTACATGAATTACACACGCTTACTATTAAACAACGGATAATTTTTAATAAGATAATTTTCATTTTCAAGATTATTATTAATAAGCTGCTTCCAAATTCTTTGTTAAAATACTGGGTGTAAATGAAGTGTGGTACACCCCTTTTTTTTCTTTAGTTTTGATTTTAGATAAATGAAATTTTAGACATATATGTGCTAACAATCGGGCTTTTTAAGCACATGCACACATTTGTTTCACTTCTGGTTTCGCCGGAAATGACCCAAACTTTGTTATTTTAAATGGAACACCCTGTATATTTTTACATTTTTGGAAAGAGGAAGTGATTTTGGATACAACTGCACTATTTTGGTTAATTTTTATAACCTCAAAAGGTTTTTGAAACGAAATTTAGTTTTTTATTAAGGGTGCCGTGACCTGCATAGAAAAATTGATTTTTATTATGTCAACAATTATCAAAAAAACGTTTTTGTAAATTTTAAATGACATTTAGGTTACTTTAACCGGCTTTGAAGGTTGCGGAATCGGTTTTTTGACAAACTATGGTGGCACAAGCGGTTATTTAGATGGAACATCTTCTAACGAATCCATTGATACCAATAACTTTTATTTTTATTAAGAGTCTGCTTTAACAACTGTAGTTATTGGGAAGATTTACTAACAGATCCTGTAAATCGCAGTACACTGTGCATAACTACAACAAAACAAATGATCGTTGTTTTATGTTTAATTACTATAGTCATCTAATTAAAAAGTCGAAAAATTTTGGTAATCATTTTTACATAATTAGATTACTGCGATTAAAAGGATCTCTTAATAAATCTTCACAATAATTTGAAGTTTTTGAAGCTGACTCTTAATAAAAATACAAGTTATTGGAATCGATGGATTCGTTAGAAGATGCTCCATCTAAACAACCGCAACAACCAGCATGGTTCCATTTAAAAAAATTGACTTTTTGTCAAAAAACCGATTCCGCAACCTTCAAAGCCGATTAAAGTAACATAAATGTCATTAAAAATGTACAAAAACGTTTTTTTGATAATTGTTTACATAACAAAAATCAATTTATGCAGGTCACGGCACCCTTAATAAAAAACTAAATTTTGGTTCAAAAATTATTTGAGATTATAAAAATTAACCAAAATAGTTGTATCCAAAAATGTAAAAATATACAGGGTGTTTCATTTAAAATAAGAAATTTGTGTCATTTCCGGCGAAACCGGAAGTGAAACAGTTGTGTGCATGTGCTAAAAAAATCCGTTTTTTTGCACATAATTATCATATGTCTAAAATTATGTTACCTAAAATCAAAACTGAAGAAAAAAGGGGTTGTACCACATTTTGTTTACATCCGGCATTATTAGACGTAATTTCTAAAATGTAAACAAAATTAGCAAATCGCTAAATAAATTACATTATTATTATTATAATAAATAGATTTTGTCTTTTTTTTTTCATGGTGTGACATGACCTAACCTAACTCATGTTAATGTCTTAACAAATAAAAACCAAGATATTTTAGTTTGGTTATAATTCTTGCTGTACTTACTGGTGCCTTTGGGCAAATGGGGTTGTTTCTGTAACCAAACTTTAACAGCTTCGATGTCTTGCTTAACCGATTCAGGAGTCCGTCCATAGTGTTGCAAAATAGCAATTCTTTGGGCTTCAGTATACGGCACGACACAGACAGACATTTTATTTTCTAAAATAGAAGAAAGATACTTTAATACACTCGTACTTGTGGTATTATTAAAAAAAAATGATACTCAAACATGTGTTTTGATAGTTAAACTCATAATTATCCCTTGCTGACGACATATTGTCAATTAAAAATACCAAACAGTGTTTAAATATTTTAATTTTTAAGTTAAACTGCCATATTGATTTGATGAAATTAATTTTCATTAAACTTTTTGTGTTTTACCAGACTAAAATTTCATTAAAAGATGAAAGAGAACTCACAGGGAATCCACAAGAAACCGATGAAAATTACACACCTCAAACTAAACGCACACAAAGAAGATTGATGTAGGAATCGCAATTGCAAATATATACACGATAAAACGTTGAAAAACAAAGTCCAATTATTTTTTTTTTTACCAAGTCGCCAACCTGTTCTGCATTACCAAAAATGTTACTGGGAAATCCGTTAAATCAGTTAAAAAATACAGCTTAATTTTGTAACTCTTAAAAGACTAACATATTCTACGCAAATACGGCTCTGTAATATTAATTTGTTTGTATTTTGTAATAATTGAATGCAAGCGCATTTTTGAACGACAGTTCGGTGTGTGCATAATAGGGCGTTGACTAACGGTACTGTTTAGAAGAACAATTTACAAAAAATGGTTTAGAAAGCAATTGTGATAAAACAAAATATTAAACAATCACCCAAGAAGAAATAAACAATTTAGAAATGGACAAGGCCCTACAAATAAAAGGAACCGGAAAATTTATATATTTGGGGTGTATAGTATCAAAAAGCGGGATAACAAAAGAAGAAATTAAAAGCAGACTAGGGCACACCAGAACTTGCATAAAACAGGTAAACCCAATTTTATGGGATAGACAAATTACAAAAATACTCAAACAATTATATGTACATACAGGGTGTCCCAGCCAAGACGAATTATTTGATAGCTCTGTTATTAGCAAAAATATTAAAAAAGGTTAAATATAAAAGTTGTTTGTAATCATTTACTGCATAACCTAACATTATTTTCAACTATACAGTGTTTTGTTTTTGCGCTCTGATACTAAACATTGTTTTTTTATATGAAACACCCTGTATATTTTGTAATTTTTACATGTAAAATTAAATTTTCTTTCAAAAATATTATAGGTTATTTATGTCTAAAATAAACCGTTTTTGATTTATTAAAATTTTTTTGAAAATTTTGACAGGTGCAGACCTTTATATAAATATTTATATTTATTAACGTAAGAACAGCAGAGCAATTTACTCTGGTAATTTATTAGACAATAGTGTCATAGCGATTATTGACTAGTTACATTTTAAAAATAATATACAGGGTGTTCGTTATACTCGGTCCATTTCTCTAAACTTTAAACGCATATAAATATTTTTTTTAAAGGGAACGCCCTATATATTTTTACATTTTCTTGTAGAAAATTTAATTATCTTTCAAAGTTGTTGAGCATGTTTTATGTCTAAATATAATATTTTTGAAGTTATTTTGTTTGTTATGATTATTTGCGAGTATTTTACCTAAAATTTTTTACCTAAAATTTGTATGAACTGTCGACCAGAACAGTTAATCGGCACAATTTCCACTATTATGCCACTAAAAATCTATATTTTTTAAGAGCTGTAGATACACAGCATAAATGCTTTTTCTAGTCATCCGTATGAAAGTTGTCATTTTCTCACTGCCTACCCTACATGAAAGTTTTTCTTTCGTCATTAGAGGCGAAAAATTAACTTTCGCCACTATATAAATATAATTTTCAATTAGTGGATATTTTAAAATATAAACTGCAATTGTATACAAATAAAAAAGTTGCACTAAATTACAGGTCTTCCTACATTTTCCAAAAACAGACTTTCACCACGTTCTTGTAGTTGAAAATGTTCTAAATACAACTTACTTCAAAGACGAAAATTTATTTCACAATACACACAAGGATACCATAACAAAAATGACCAAAAAGTGAACAAGGAAACCTAAAATTATCTTAACATTTGCATTTGTAAAAAAAGTATCAAGGCAAAACGAAAACTTTGTGCATTAATTTTTATTTAAACTAGTTGTTATCCTGGGATAATTACCTATTTGACTTACAAAAAAGTCGAAGTGCTATTTTCATTTGCATTAAATAAGTTGGTCAAAACACGTTCTTTTAAACCTTTTAAAGGCTAACAGAACAAATATAGTTTTTCATCAACCTAATAAAAAAAATTTTGCTCTCTATAATGAACAAGGGTAGATGTAGCTAAAAAAATAAACCCCCGAAATGTTATAAAGGGAGCTAGAGTCTTTGAGACAAGGTCTACGGCTGTGCGTAGAACAAGGACATAATCTTGAACAATTTATACGATAAATTTCGGTAAAATGGGGTACATTTTTAGCCTAAAATTAAAGTTGCAGCTCTTTTTATTCTTTTGTTTAAAAATTCTTTGAAAAATTACGACTTACGTCCATGGCCAACTTTAAAATATTTTAATTGCCGTAGTAATAATAATAAAAATCGAGATAGCTCGAAAAATATTAACTTTAGGTATAGCACATGCTTAATAATTTCGAAAGACAATTAAATTCTCTACAAGAAAATGTAAAAATATACAGGGTGTTGCATTTAAGAAAAACGACTTATCGATGTTTAAAGTTTCACAAGTTTGACCAAGCGTAAAAAACACCCTGTATAATATTTTTAAAATGTAGCTAGCGCAAAGTGTTAATTAATCTATTGTCAATCTAAATTTTAAACGAAATTTTACCGCTTTTTTAAATAACTTTAATGTAAAAAAAAAGTGCTGTATCGCTCAAAAATTTCATAAAAATGTAAATTTTACGAAAACGGTTGACTTAAGACCCATATAATTTCATACATTTTTTAAAGTAAATTTTAAGAGAAATCCAAAAATTTAAAAATATACAGGGTGTTCTATTTAAAAAAATTAAATTTTTATATGTGCCGGTCAAACGAAACACCCTGTATATTTGAAAATAATTTAAGGTTATGTAGAAAATAGGTTCGCATAATATTTGTATTAAACATTTTTTGATATTTTCATTAATAAAGGAGCTATCGAAGAATCTCAGGGTCGTGGTGCACCCTATATTTTGTTTGCAAGTTATAATTAATTTTTTGTGCGATCGTACTAGAAACAGCTGTTTGACGGACGCGTTAGCAACCATAAAGTACTGCATTACCGACCCTATCCTTAGCAACGGCCTTAAAAGTTACTTTTCAGGCCGTTACCCTTAGCAACGGCTGAAAAAGTAACTTTTACGGCCGTTGCTAAGGAGAGGGCCGGTAATTCAGTACATACGCCGTCATCTGTCAGTGACAGAATGTCACGTAGTTTCTAACCTATAATTTTGAAAATTACTAAAAATTTAAATTGTTTTTAATTCGATCGCACAAAAAATGTAATATGCACCTCGGCCAAAACGTACTTTTTGGGCTTGATACATAAATAACTATTATTTATATCAATATCAGTGGGTGGTGTCGCTATGGAAATGAAATGATTAATTAATACTTAAATACTTTATACATAACTAGGCGATTTACCCGGCGTTGCACGGGTGATTACAATTCTCTTTTATCAATCACAGACTACTCGCGCTCCGCGCTCGCGCCCGGCGGACGTTCCCAAACGTTCAATTACAGACTACTCGCGCTCCGCGCTCGCGCTCGGCGGACGTTTCCGGCCGTTCCCGGGCATTTCCGGCCGTTCTTTATACGGCGTTTGATCCGTCAGGTCCTAAATAGTAACTGTGCAAAATTTGGTCCCGATCGGTCAACGGACCTAGGATTCTATAGCGAACAAACAAACACACAAACACACAAACAAACAAGCTCTTTTATATATATAGATAATTGTCATTTAGTTCGTTTACTTTAACTTTCGTTCTATAATATAATTTTGAATTCGTAGTAAAAATAGCTTTTACGACTCGAGATGAAATCAGTTTTTTTCGTGAGCAAATCCCCCGAACTTTCATTTCTTGTTGTAAAATATATTATTTTCATGGGGTCATTGCCAACTATGGTTGTATAAGCTAAGATTGAAACGACGGGACAGGACGGATGCTTGCCTTTCAGAAAAGCACCCACCAAATTTAACAAAACCTGTAGGTCCAAACCCCCAAAGCATTCCATAACTCCATCATGTAGTAACAGAAATGAAACAGATGTGTAGACTCGGATCACGCAACATAGCAATTTCTCTGGTAAAATGTTAAAAGTCGTATTCTTGCTCCCCTAATTATTTTAGAAAAAAAGTGCAATACGTTTTTTGTAGAGAAAAAAATTCTGTATCCATAAATGTAATCAATATTACTTTTTCGTTTTCCAATAACTAAAAATTAAGCAATTAAAAAACGCGTTTTAGCAAAAATCTGTACTGCCTTGGAATTATGCTATGACAACTGTCCAGCCTAATGTCACTTATACTGTCACTTTGACGCGAAATTCATTCTGAAAACCTTTATATTTTATCAAACATTTATTTTACACAGTTAGTTGTTTTCATCCCAAGATACAATAAAAATGATTATTATGAATAAACTTCACGTCAAAGTGACAGTATAAGTGACATTAGGGTGGGCAGTTGTCATAGCATAATTCCAAGGCAGTACAGATTTTTGTTAAAACGCGTTTTGTAATTGCTTAATTTTTAGTTATTGGAAAACGAAAAAGTACCTAATATTGACTTTCTCTACAAAAAACTTATTTGCACTTTTTTTCTAAAATAATTAGGAGAGCAAGAATACGACTTTTAACATTTTACCATAGAAATTGCTATGTTGCGTGATCCGAGTCTACACCCTGTATATTGTCATGATTATTTAGAAGAAGCATGGATTACCTGTTTCTCTTGCCTAAATGATGTGATGAAGACGATGTTCACATTTGTGTTTATTGTTAAAGACGATTTTCCATTAGAGAATAAGTTACATTTTTTATTATATTACTTTTAAAAAAATCATTTCTGCAAGTAACAATTGAAACAGTGAAATTATTTTAGGGTATTAATTAACTGGCATGTATTGTATTGTGACGTGCGCTTATGCAACGTCGTTATTTACTTAAAGGTTTTGTTGCTTTTGATGTGGCTCGTGTCGTCGGATGCTCTGGAGGACTCCTTCACGTCGTTTAGCGTAGTGCACCAGGTCTAGAGTAGCTGTAGGGTAGTGAGGTTGGCGAAATTAAACGACATTTACTTTGTGATCGGTGTTTATTATTCATATTTTGTTCAATATTTTGTAGTTGAAGTTTTAACGTAGATTCGTGAGTATGTGTGTGGATGCGTATGTATGAAATTACGTGTGATTGTGTGTGCAATCGAATGTTGGTGTCTGTATGAAATTATGTGTGATTGTGTGTGCAATCGAATGTATGAAATTATATGTTTTATGTGTACAATTAAATGTTGGTGTAGGTGTAATTATTGTGTTTGTGTATGTGTGTATTTGTTTAAACTCCAACTAGGTCTGTCGAATAGCGAAAGCTCGCCCATCAGACCTCTTTGTTGGAGTTGGTAGGAAGACTTTATGGGGTCGATCGATAAGCGATAATTCGCCCGCAGACCTCGCTCTAAAGTCCATAAAATAATTGAGCCGTGTGCTCTCGTAGCGAAAACTCGCCCAAACTGCACGTGCAATGGCCCAAAGGGTTACAAGATAACAGGAGCTTCAGAATCTAGCGAAAACTCGCCGCAGAAGCTGGCTCTGTATATCAGGTGGAATGTGTATGATTGTGTCGTGTGGTTCTGTGTTGACCCCCTTTATTTTGACATACACATCCTTTTATACATGTTTTTGGAAGCGTGGGGTGAAAAATAGCTAAACTACGCCTATTAGTCGCTTTGAACTAATTACAATCCTAGTATTGAATAAAAAAGGCGTAAAACAAAGTTTAGTCGTTTGTTAATTCGTTATTTAGTTGTGTGCACAGAGAGGGGGTGCAATCCGGATGTTTTAGTTTGTTACTGGCTGTGCCCCTCCAAAACTAGATTATCTAAACAAAACTGATTCCTGTTTTCACCCCACCAAAATTCCTAAATAAAGTTGTACACGCTAAAATATGTTAAACTGCATTCAAGTTACATCAAATAATAATAAAATTACATCTATGCTAATATTTTACAAGAATAAACATTGTCATTAAAAACGATACAAATTACATACACTGAAAGAGGTCATGGCCCTTTTAATAAACTAACAGGTGTTCCCTTAGGAATGTTCATTGAGTTTGTGGTTCACATACAATATTTCAATCATCAAGTCATTCCATACTTTCTTTAGCCGACCTAGCTAGCAAGTACCGATAATTTACGATGTCATTTACTATTAGTCAGGCCATATGCCCACGAAACAACCCCAAACACCCTGACTTTATTTTTGAGTGTATTATTTACGTAATTAATAACGTAGCCCTTCCATGGCTAAGCTAATGTTTTTTAAGAAATAGTTGATAAGAAACAGACTAAACAAACTTAAGTTTAAAAATATTCTTTAATTTTAAAATTCCCACGATAGTTTTGGAAGCCAGAACAATTATTGAAGGTGCATAACTTGAAAATATTGATTTTATTTAAAATTATTTATATTACTAATGCAGCCGTCACAGTATTGATTATTTTATTAATTTAATACATAAATAATTTAATTATCTAAACTAGTTCAATTAAATACCACAAAAAATCTAAAATCCCTGTCCACAAAAGTCTTATCGAGCTCATAGAAAAATTATTAATAAAACATGTCTGCAAAAGAATGTAATTTTTGTGCCGCGTCCTAGATTAAAATAAACTTTAGTTGGCGAGGCTTTCGTCAGAAGTAACGCTTTGCTTCAACCGTATATTTATAAGTCTTTCATAAGATTGTAGTCCATTCTCCATATATTGTTCTGTAAAGTACTTTTAAACATTGATTTTGTTGTTCCAATAATTTTAGTACCATGAATTGAAATATAAGTCAGTGGCTTTCAACTTGTGGGGAGCATTTCTTGGGGGGGGGGCTTCAAATATCTGAAGGGAGGCGCAAATAAATGAAAGAAAAAACTATTTATTGAAACAACAAGGTAGCAGTGTAACAAGAGACAGATTCAAAACCAATTGAAGGGCCTTTTTTTATCACAAAATAAAGTGTCGCAACACCAGTTAAACTTCTCAAAGAGCGCCGCTAAGTTTTCGCGTACTTTCTAGTTCTAGTGTTCTTGATTTACAGCATAAAACACGTAAAAATAGGGCGACACGTTTTCTTCATTACACTCTTTTACAGACACCCGAAATATGGGTTCATGAAATTTGTTTTTGATAATATGACACTTGCATCAATCGATATCCAGTTTTCGGAAATTTCCCTGAAAGCCCAAAAGGTCGGTATCCATTGGCTTTTCTTATCGTAGATTTTCGTTTACACGAAGATGTCTCAACGTCGCTATTCGAGGACTGTACAGTTGTATCTGTTTCTTCCATATTACTAAAATTTAGATAATTATGTTATAATATAATTTTAGGATTATTGTTAATTTAATATAATCATTTATAGGCAAGTTGGAATTAGTACGAGTAAGGGTTCCTTGAAAAACTCTTATTGTTCAAAATCCTTAGATTTAAAGCTCAATAAGTATAGGACCATGGTCATAACGAACAATCGTGTTACGGATTTAGTCAGTCTACAGTCTAGAACAGTGATGGCGAACCTTTTTGAGAAGTGGGTAAAATTTTGTTCAATATTTTTTTTAATACTTGTCAGTAAGTCAGTGGCGTCACTTGGAGAGGAAGGGGGAAGGTGTGGTAAAAAGGGTACCAATAATTTGGGAACACCGAAAATTTGTTAACAGAAAAACTTGACAGTTGATCTTTTGTTTTGGTCCTCACTTTTTTTATATAAAGATTTGCGTTTCCTTTTTGTTTTACAACTTTTACTTTTGCAAGTAAAAAGCAAAAAATAAAAGTCGACATCAAAAAATGGTACAACGGAAAAAATAGAAACAAACCAATTAAGATGGCTTGGACGTCTACAAGCATGCCACTGTCTCACCCCTATAACTTTTTAATTACTCAAAATAACCCCAACAAACCTCATATGTTTGGAAAAGGCGACAAATTCTCTATTTAGCGATGTGCATTTGTTATCTCTACGATGACGTATGTCAAATCAGCGATAGGCAGCATTTTTTGTTGATTCGGATAGAGAATTTAATTCTGAATCCGACCATGTATTAACGAAGTATGCATACATTAGAAAATTTTCGAGAAAAATCAGATCAAACTCGAAAACAAAAGACGGTAACCAACAACAATCGTTATTAAATAATTTTGTTGTTGAGTACTAGGATTCTTTATTTGATAAATATCATTGAATTAAAAATATTTTTGTAAACATAAAAATAAAAAATATGTTTATTATGACGTGTTGTTTTTTATTCCTTAAAATATGTATTGAGATATAAAAAGAATATTTCATTAAATCATTTCCTTAAAATAAAACTAGAACACCAAAATTGGCGTTTTTATTTCAATAGACACAAATACATTCACATTCATTTAACTCTGAAAATACTCAATCAAAGTCCAGTTGTCTAAAATTTCCGTGGATTCCTAATATATCGCTAGTGATTGGTTTTCCTGGACGCAGTTTTTCATTGACCTGGAGTTTGCGAAGAGCTTCGAATCTGGGGAGATATTCCAAAGCTTTTTTCCTCCACAATTCTGAAAAATTAATCGACAAATAACGGCATATCGTTTAAGGATTGCTTGATTTTAAATCGTAAAAAGTTTTTTTATTGAATCCTCTTGACTTCCATTTCAAAAAGAAAAAAAAAGCAAACACAAATTTTGATATCAACGGGTCTTAGCTAGTTTGAGTTTTTTAATGCAGTGTGCATTCTCACGTACAGTTCAGAAACTTGGACACTAAAACAAAAACAAATACAAAGAATACAGGCACCAGAAATGAGACTTTTGGGAAGAAAAGGGATGTAGACTGATAAAATCAGTAACGAAAAAAATCGAAATAACCTAGGAGTAACGGATATTAAGCTTGGACATCTACTACGCATGCCAAAAAGTAGATACGCGAAAACACGATGGAAAATTAAGGTGAAGGGAAAAAAAAATAGAGGAAGACCCAGAATAAAATGGGAAAAAAAAGTGAGGAAGAGACTAGGAGGAATAGGAGTCAGCTGGAGAGATGTGCCTCAATTAGCTATCGATAGGCAAGAGTGGAGAAACAGTACAAAAATAGAAAAGCATACTTTGACACCAAAAGGTACAAGAGGAACCGATTAAGAAGAAGAAGAAGAAGAGTTTTTTTCTTAATTTTTATCAAGAAGTCTTTTTTTTTCAAAGAATTATTGAAGTTTTTTACTCAAACCAAAACAAGAAACAAAATCATTGTGAAATTATAGAAAAAAAATCTAAAACTAATCAAAAGTTTTAATATTTAGTATTTACCATTTAATTCTTCTAATGATTTTTCTTCGCCTCCAAAATCGACAGGAAGAATTTCTCTGGGAACTATCTTATACAAAGATTCCATATCCTCATGGATAAATAGCTAATGACATAAAAAATGTTACTTAGCACAAAACACCAATAGACGGAGTAAAATTTATTTATCCAACAAACTTCCAATTTCTCAAAAAGTTATTCTCAGAGAGTGATAAAAAAAACTTGAATCTTTGAACATAAGTCTAAATTTTGCATTTCTGTTTTGATTTTTGCTTTTTTAATCTAACAAATGAATATTCTAGGCTTTGTACATATAAAAAAAAAACAAGTTGTAAATAAAATAAAAATGTTAAGTCTTTTTGGATCACCCTGTATATCTTTATTTTACCAAAAATTTAAAAAAATCTTACCCGTTCTGCAATTTTTGATTTCAAAAGAGTCTTCACCATGGCGTAAAAAGTTTGTAACATCGGTGGACAATTGATAATATGTATTGCCTTTACGCCACTAGCACCAACCTTCTGTAAAAAAAAAATCAAAATTTGATTAGTATTAGATAATCTCTATCCCATTTGAAAACATCAATGTGTAGGACAATTCATGATTCAAACTGTATAATACGCTCAAGAATATTCGAAACTTAAATTTTTAATCGTGTTATCAAGATTTAACCACCTACAAACTATTTTTAACTTACATCGAAAACTGCAATACATTTTCTTAAAAGCAAAGGCGTCATTTTACGTGCATGGGCCATCGAAATTCCAGTCATATCGAATATGCGTATATCGGAAATCAGATAATCTTCGTGCATTCTAATCTCTACTACTACATTGCAAATGTAAGCGCAGAGGAGATTTAAATCGCAGTTCTCAACATCGGTGTCTCTTAACCTGGTGAAGAATACGCGATGGTAATCCTTGGTGAGTTTTGGGAAAGAAAGTGCGTACCTGCAAAAAACGACCTCAATATTTGTTAAAGAAATGTAGTGTGTTTAAATGTGTTGTGAAATATGCTTTAAATAGTTTAAGGGTGATTGATTGGGACCGGGCATTAGAAATATTTAATGAAAAAGACATTAATCTGAAATTTTGGTTATGACCATTATGACATCTGATCTGTTTATTGAAAATATTTTCAAGATGGCTACACTTCCGGAAATACCGAAAGTTGACGTCTACTTTCTTATTTCAAAGGCAATGGTTTATTTTTTATTGCATTTTTGGATTTAACACGTTATTTTAGAGGGACTTCCGATAGCATGCCCTATACCTAAGTGCTGTTATTTTTTAGATTTTCTGACTTTTTTGAAATTTTTTTGATTTTCATGGTGATGCTCAATATTATCTATCGCCGCCATTTTTGAAGAGAAAGCACTTAAATTAAGACTGCATTCAAGAAACCTATGAGCACATACTCGAATTTCTGCAATCGATGCATTGCTTACAGGGTGTCCAAAATTATTTTTTCTTAAATACAACTTCAGACCAGTAAAACTCGTTTTTTTGAAAGACAATGGCCAATTTTTTTAAAAATTTTATAATGCACAATTAAATTCTGCATCAATCTGTTAGCGTTTCCTATACCTATCTGCAATAATTTTCGAGTTATTAAGAATTTTTGATAAAGTTAAGCCAAATTGTAACATTTTTAAATGGTTTGGTGAAAATTGCTCCAAGGAAAATTGCTTGAATACAATTGCTCGAAAAACAATTGCTCGTATGGAAAATTGCTCGAAAGGAAAATTGCTCGAATAACAATTGCTCGAAAGGAAAATTGCCCGAAAGAATGAAAAAGTATTACATTTTTATAAATCTATATACATATATAAAAATGAATGTATGTATGTATGTTTGTATGGATGTTTGTATGGATGTTTGTCCTTTATGCATTTCTATACCATTCATCCGATCCTGACCAAATTTGGCACAGACAATCTATAGGACCATGGAAAGAACATAGGCTATATAAGAATTCCCAAAAAAATCGTCCGGAAAAGATATTGAGGAAAACGTGCCAAAATTTTACACACAACATTTAAATCGGGTCGTCTGGAGCGAGAATTTCGTCAAAATTTGACAATTTGTCAACTCGACGTAACGTTTAAACGCTCGAACCTTCTACGCGCAAGCCGGGATCTAGCGGTGAAGGAGCCCCGAAGGGGCTTCGGAATCGCTAGTACAAAATAAATAAATGTACTAGAAAAGTTGTTTGCATTTTTTACACTTAGAAAATGTATTTACAAATAACATACATTTACACTTATTCATTTTGTTGTTGAGATAAACATTATAAATATTTGAAATATTTTATACTACATAACTGCTGATTCTGACTATATTGTTGTTATCTTATTTTCAAATATTCATAATGCTTATCTCAACAACAAATTTAAAAACCTTCGTAACCTGCACAAAATGAGTTTTAAAAGGTTTTACACCTTGTTTTTTTTGTTTTCACAGCCTACTATGTTTATTTAAAAAAAAACAACTGTTGCAACTTGCGTATTATTGAAAATAACTACATCAACCCTTATATATTTGAAATAAGAAAAACAGAACGAATTTTAATAGGTCATAGCTTCCATTTAAAAAAATTGGTAAGTTTGTGTCATAACTTTTTAACGGCGAGCGTAACTTTTTTTAAAAATATAATCTAGTTTTACATAAAAATATCTAAAAATAATCTTTAGAAATGTTTTTGATATTTACAACAATAACGGAGATATGACACATTATCAATATGACAGAAAAACACTTTTTATTCAATAGCTCGAAAACCGGAAATGATAGAATATTTTTGAAAACGGTTCTGAGTTTGTCTCAAAAAACTGCACATTTTGGCGATTTAACCGTTTCTCTATCTTGAATATTAATTGAGATACCCATGCAATCCCTTTGAATCTGGTCCACCCTGTGCAATTAAATATATTGTTGCAACTTCCACATACAATGAAACCATTGTTTTAATAGTATTCATACTAATAACCTTCATTTAATATTGAAACTTTTCCATTCAAGTAATAATTCATAACATTGTGCAATGATGGGTAATAACTTCTTAAATTGTTAATTTAACGTTTTTAAATCAAAACATAATTCAATTATCCCTTTATTAAAATAATATTCTAATTGTTTCTGAAAGCTCTTATTGTTTAACGTAAAATTTTGTTGCACAACATTTCACGGTCAACACGTGGAACATAGCATCATTTCCCAGCATCCCCCTTATCTAAAATTATAAATAGAAGTTGCCACGCTTTTATCTTCAGTTCTTACGATTCCTATAGTTCTACATTACTGAGTTATACAGTAATTAGTCACCTTAACTGTTTTTACGGTTATTGTATTATTGCTTAATTAATAATGTAATTATTGCATTGAAATATTCGATATCTTAATGTTTCTAGTCTAGTTCTGGAACGTTATGTTCTAGTCATCTTTATACATGAAATAAACATCACAAATAAAACTAATCCTTTTAAATGATTGTTTAATTGACTTAAACATTAAATATTCGTTCGTGTACCTAAAACTTAGTGAGAACTCCCAGTTTACTGAGTAACTGGTAAATAAAGCTGCCCTGGTGTCAGAAATAATTCAATCTTGAAGTTGGCCAATCTCGTGGTTTGACAAAATAACTTTCGTTATTCTCAAACAACAAATTGGGAATCCAACAATATATTATCGTCAAATAATCTTCTCATTACCTTCCTTGCTAACAGTATTTTACATTGAGATTCTCGAACTGCAGCAATTTTAATCACTAGTACTTAAGTACCACTCGAAATGCAGAAAGTAATTAAGCATGAGAGCTAAGCCGATACACGAACTGCAGAAATTCTTTAATAAAATAAATTTAAATACATTTTCCTAAGTGTAAACAACTTTTCTAGTACATTTAATTATTTTGTATCTATAAAAATGCACTGTAATATTTTTTCATTTTTTCGAGCAATTTTCCTTTCGAACAATTTTCCATTCCAGCAATTGTTTTTCGAGCAAATGTATTCGATCAATTGTCCTTCGAGCAATTTACCGCACCCCTTTTTAAATAGTAAGCCTTGGAAATGACAACAAATGCCAACATTAATAATTACGTTTTTTACGTTTTTCTCCGGAACCATTTAAGATTTTTCCTAATATTTACACCATTTTACTTTCAAATGATGCGCGAATTGGCAAATAGAAGAATTTCGATTTTATCTCTGACGGTTTCATGGCCAACGCGATAGCAAAAACTACTTTTAATAATAATAATAATAATATTTATTGTGCATTACAATACAATTAAATAAAATAATACACAAATGGACAAGGTTAGCTCGCGCTCTCTACCACCTTGCCATTAGAAATAAGCATTAACAAACAAAACAAAAATTACAATAATAAAAGACATATTTACTGCTGAACAGCATTTTTTAACATACGTTTAAATTGAAAAGCAGATAAATGCAATTGATGCATAACAGTATTCAAGTACAACGGTGCTAGATAAGAAAAGCTTCCTCTAAATTTAAGTGAAGAGTGTCTTGGAATACAAAATGAATTAAATCTAATGTTGACATCGTGAACATCATTTCTACGTGTTATAAGATTAAAAAGATATGGTGGATTGTGAGATTTTAAGATTCTATATAAAAAGACAGTATTTAGATAGCGTATGCGCTCCTTTACATTTAATTCGTTGAGGCTAAGTCTAAATGGAGTAATATGACCTCTATACGGAATACAGCAAGCAAATCTTAAACATGCATTTTGCACTCGTTGTAGTTTTTGTTTGTTCAGTTGACACAAAAAATTAAAATACACAAAGCAGCAATAATCAATGTGTGGGTAGATTAGTGACTTTATCATCATAAGCTTTACCTCACTTGTTAAAGCGTGTTTTAGTGACTGAAGCGCTTTTAATTTAGAAAAACATACCCTGTATATATGATTGACATGATCATTAAATGAAAAGTTGCTATCCATTATGACCCCTAGATTTTTGGCACTATCGACCCATTGAATATCGGTACTGTTCACCACCAAACTATATTGCTCCACAATACGCATTCTGTATGAAGGTGTCGTTATGCATAATGCTACAGATTTGGCCGGATTTATACGCAAACCATGCTGTTGTAAAAATTTGGTAACATTTCCCAAGTCAGAATTGAAATTGTTAAGGTGAACATCTAAAGTATCAAATCCACAGGACATATATAATGCAATATCATCAGCATATAGATGAGCGTTAACGTAATTCAAACAATTACATAAATCAAATGTAAATAGTGAAAATAACAAAGGGCCCAGCACGCTACCCTGAGGAACCCCGCATTTGACAGTTTTCAATGATGAGGATACTTTTATTAGTCAACTTTTCTTTTCCCTTATTTTTCCTAAGGAAATGTCCAGCAGCACGTATAACTCTGCAACATTAGTTTTGTTGCTCTTGATGCAATGACCTTTCCTGGTTAGAATACCTTGTATGTTTAAAATCCTTGTAAAAAAGGAAAAACCTTTGTGAAATTATTTGCACTTACATGGAATCGATGGCTTTGTTTATGGCATCAGAATCGGTTTCATAAAATTCTGGAACCAAAGATCTGATGGTGTAGTACATATCAATGCGTTCCTTGGCCCTCTCTACTCTGAATTTGGACATGAGTAGTTCACGTTCGATTACGGTATCGCCTGAAATTAATAATCAATTTAGACAAAAGTTCTCGTCCTAAAAATTAGCGCTAAAATGTGAAACTGTTAAGGTGAGATACTAAGAAACAGAAGAGTAATTTAAATTAATGAATCAATAAACTTATACAGTACATGAATTACACACGCTTACTATTAAACAACGGATAATTTTTGATACGATTATTTTCATTTTCAAGATTATTATTAATAAGCTGCTTCCAAATTCTTTGTTAAAATACTGGGTGTAAATGAAGTGTGGTACACCCCTTTTTTTTCTTTAGTTTTGATTTTAGATAAATGAAATTTTAGACATATGATATGTGCAAAAAGTCGGGGTTTTTGAGCCTATGCTCACATTTGTTTTACTTCCGGTTACGCCGGAAATGACCCCAACTTTATTATTTTAAAAGGAACACCCTGTATATTTTTACATTTTTGGAAAGAGGAAGCGATTTTGGATACAACTGCACTATTTTGGTTAATTTTTATAACCTCAAATTTTTTTTGAAACAAAAGTTAGTTTTTTATTAAGGGTGCCGTGACCTGCACAAATTGATTTTTATTATGTCAAAAATTGTCCAAAAAACGTTTTTGTAAATTTTAAATGACATTTGGGATACTTTAATCGGCTTTGAAGGTTGCGGAATCGGTTTTTTGACAAAAAGTCATTTTTTTTTTTTTAATGGAACTATGGTGGCACAAGCGGTTATTTAAATGGAGCATCTGAATCCATCGATACCAGTAACTTGTATTTTTATGAAGAGTCTGCTTTAAAAACTTTTAAGTTATTGTGAAGATTTATTAAGTGATCCTGTTAATCGCAGTACATTGTGCATAACTACAACAAAACAAATGATCGTTGTTTTATGTTCAACTACTATAGTCATTTAATTAAAAAGTCGAAAAATTTTGGTAATCATTTTTACATAATTAGATTACTGCGATTAAAAGGATCTCTTAATAAATCTTCACAATAATTTGAAGTTTTTGAAGCTGACTCTTAATAAAAATACAAGTTATTGGAATCGATGGATTCGTTAGAAGATGCTCCATTTAAATAACCGTCAGTACCAGCATGGTTCCATTTAAAAAAATTGACTTTTTGTCAAAAAACCGATTCCGCAACCTTCAAAGCCGATTAAAGTAACCTAAATGTCATTAAAAAGTTACAAAAACGTTTTTTGGACAATTGTTGACCTAACAAAAATCAATTTATGCAGGTCACGGCACCCTTAATAATAAAATAAATTTTGGTTTAAAAATTATTTGAGATTATAAAAATTAATCGAAATAGTTGTATTCAAAAATGTAAAAATACACAGGGTGTTCCATTTAAAATAAGAAAGTTGGGGTTATTTCCGGCGAAACCGGAAGTGAAACAGTTGTGTGCACGTACTCTAAAAAGCCCGGTTTTTTACACATATCATATGTCTAAAATTTCATTTATCTAAAATCAAAACTGAAGAAAAAAATGGGTTGTATCACACTTTGCTTACACTCGGTATTTATAGACGTAATTTCTAAAATGTAAACAAAATTAGCAAATCGCTAAATAAATTACATTATTATTATTATAATAAATTGATTTTGTCTTTTTTTTTCATGGTGTGACATGACATAACCTAACTAATGTTAATGTCTTAACGAATAAAAACCAAGATTTTTTCGTTTTGGTTATAATTCTTGGTTTACTTACTGGTGCCTTTGGGTAAATGGGGTTGTTTCTGTAACCAAATTTTAACAGCTTCGATGTCTTGCTTAACCGATTCAGGAGTCCGTCCATAGTGTTGCAAAATCGCAATTCTTTGGGCTTCAGTATACGGCACGACACAGACAGACATTTTATTTTCTAAAATAGACGTTAAAGATACTTTAATACACTCGTACTTGTGTATTATTAAAAAAAAAATGATACTCAAACATGTGTTTTGATAGTTAACCTCATAGTTATCCCTTGCTGACGACATATTGTCAATTAAAAATACCAAATAGTGTTTGAATATATAAATTTTTAAGTTAAACTGCCATATTGATTTGATGAAATTAATGTTCAATAAACTAACTCTGTTTTACCAGATTGAAATTTCATTAAAAGATGAAAGAGAACTCACAGGAAATCCACAAGAAACCGATGAAAATTAACACCTCAAACTAAACGCACACAAAGAAGATTGATGTAGGAATCGCGTCATTCCAAGGATTTGTTTTCACTGCCGATATTGCTAACCGAACAAGATACCTCAATTGTAATTCTAGTTAATTAAGGAAATGTATTTGCAAATATATACACGATAAAACGTTGAAAAACAAAGTCCAATTAATTTTTTTTTAACCAAGTCGCCAACACGTTTTGCGATACCAAAAATTTTACTGCGAAATTCACTTAAAAAATACAGCTTCATTTTTTAACTCTTAAAAGACTAACATATTCTACGCAAATACAGCTCTGTAATACTAAATTGTTTGTATTTTGTAATAATTGATTGCAAGCGCATTTTTGAACGACAGTTCGGTGTGTGCATAATAGGGCGGTGACTAACTGTACTGTTTAGAAGAACAATTTACAAAAAATGGTTTAGAAAGCAATTGTGATAAAACAAAATATTAAACAATCACCCAAGAAGAAATAAACAATTTAGAAATGGACACCTACAAATAAAAGGAACAGGAAAATTTATATATTTGGGGTGTATAATATCAAAAAGCGGGATAACAAAAGAAGAAATTAAAAGCAGACTAGGGCACACCAGAACTTGCATAAAACAGGTAAACCCAATTTTATGGAATAGACAAATTACAAAAATACTCAAACAATGATATACAGGGTGTCCCAGCCAAGACGAATTATTTGATAGCTCTGTTATTAGTAAAGATATTAAAAAAGGTTAAATATAAAAGTTGTTTGTAATCATTTACTGCATAACCTAAAATTATTTTCAACTATACACAGTGTTTTGTTTTTGCGCTGATAATAAACATTGTTTTTTTTATGAAAACCCTGTATATTTTGTAATTTTTAGATGTAAAATTAAATTCTCTTTCAAAAATATTCAAGGTTGTTTATGTCTAAAATGAACCGTTTTTGAGTTATTAACGTTTTTTTGAAAATTTTGACAGATGCAGACCTGTATAAAAATATATATATTTATTAACATAACAACACCAGAGCAATTTATTCTGGTAATTTATTAGACAATAGTGTCATAGTGATTGTTGACTAGTTACATTTATAAAATAATATACAGGGTGTTCGTTATACTCGGTCTATTTCTCTTAACTTTAAACGCATATAAATATTTTTTTTAATGGAACGCCCTATATATTTTTACATTTTCTTGTAGAAAATTTAATTATCTTTCAAAGTTGTTCAGCATGTTTTATGTCTAAATATAATATTTTTGAAGTTATTTTGTTTGTTATGATTATTTGCGAGTATTTTACCTAAAATATCTGTAGTAGCCTTTAAAAATTCAAAAAAAATTGTATGAACTGTCAAGCAGAACAGTTAATCGGCACAATTTCTACTATTATGCCACTAAAAATCCGTATTTTTTAAGAGCTGTAGATACACAACATAAATGGCAGCAAATAACATCAGATTACGTTGATTTAAGAACAAATACCCTGTAGATTCAACGTTTGACGTTTCAATTTCAAGAAGAATTTTTATTATTGTATTTAAGTAATCTGCATTACATTTTTTCTTGGCTAGAATGCACTTATCTAGTAAAGAGTTTTACATACACTTAATTTTTTATTTATGCCGATAGCTATAATGGAATAGCAGTGTTTTTAACTGATAACGTATTCAAAATAATTTATAGTACATGTTTAATTTTTTTTTGCATACATGTAATTGTAAAACAGCATAAATACCGGTTTTTTAACAACGATAGTTGTTTTTTTTTGGATTTATTACATTTATATGACGTTGTTGGGTTGTCTAATGGCTGAATTACATTACACAATTTCTTGTACAATTTCTTGTACAATTTGCTGTCAAAAAATTTTATACTAGATTGTACAGCTGTTGCCAAGTTACAACACGTCTTATGTCGTAAACTGACACTTCGCGTATGTCAATTTACGACATTGTAAGTTGGCAACAGCTGTACAATCTAGTATAAAAAATTTTGACAGCAAATTGTACAAGAAATTGTACAAGAAATTGTGTACTGTGTAGTATAATACAGCCATAAGAAATCTTAACGCAGTTTTAATAACAAATTTGCCATGTATCAATTTCTAAATACGCCATTTTTTACCTCACGTTGCAGGTTGTCTTTAAATAATGTTTTAGGTATCGTTCAACCTAACGAATTTATTAATAACTATCTGATTTACCCGGTGTTGCACGAGTGATTACAATTATCTTTTATCAATCACAGACTACTCGCGCTGCGCGCTTGCGCTCGGCGGACGTTCCCGGCTGTTCCCTGCCACTTTTTGCAAGGAATCAAATTCCACAATTATATTTTCCATCCGACGTTTCGCTTTTTTTAAACCATCACCAGGTCAATTTTTTCTTATGAACGCCATATCTGATTTTAAGAAATTTGTAGAGCATTTTATTTTGAATTCGACTATGTACAACACTTGGAACTTTTTAAAACAATTGTTAATAAAAATGGCAAAAACAAATATTTTATTTCGAAAAATACCTAAACGGCATGGTAAATAATTGTCTTTGTCCTTTTTTCCTTGGAAGCAGGTAAGTAAACCGCATGAAATTACTATTAAAGCGATTTAACTAAAGATGTAACACAAAACGAAAATAGGTAGGTATTTTTTATTTATTGAATGGAAAAAACAGCTATGCAATCCATGCACGGTCACCCAACCAAGAACTAACTTACCTTGTTAAACGAATGCATTGGTTACATCTTACACCTTCAGCGAGTTATGCCCTTTATTTGTGTTAATGGCTTCTAATAAGTAAATTGATTTTTGGACTTTTTTTAAAAACTATGAAAATTTATATTATTTGGTTACGAAAATTTTGTTGCACATTCTCGTATGCCAAATAAGGGATACGTCGGATGGAAAATATAATTTTGGAATTTGATTCCTTGCAAAAAGTGGCCATGAAAATGTTTTACAGAAATTAAATTCGACTTCAAATGAAAAAGTTACGGGCAAAAAACAAAAATCCACTTTTTACTTTTTTCACTACTTCTCAAAAACTAAAAAAGCTAGATAAGTTCTGTTTGCGTCAATTTATTAAGCACCTGAATATACAACTTTGCCATAATTTAACCGAAGTCGTAACTCTTACCGTTTACGAGATCTCCATAGTGGCCCCCGAAAAACGAGAACCCTGTATAAATATAATTTTCAATTGGTGGATATTTTAAAATATAAACTGCAATTGTATACAAATAAAAAGTTGCACTAAATTACAGGTCTTCCTAGTTTTTCTAAAAACCGACTTTCACCACGTTCTTGTAGTTAAAAATGTTCTAAATACAACTTACTTTAAACACGAAAATTTATTTCACAATACAGACACGAATGCCATAACAAAAGTGCACAAAAAGTGAACAAGGAAACCTAAAATTATCTGAACATTGAATTTGTAAAAAAAAATTATCAAGGTAAAACGAGAACTCTGTGCATTAATTTTTATTTAAACTAGTTGTTATCCTGGGATAATTACCTATTTGACTTACAAAAAAGTCCAAGTGCTATTTTCATTTGCATTAAATAAGTTGGTCAAAACACGTCCTTTTAAACTTTTTAAAGGCTAACAGAACAAATAAAGTTTTTCATCAACCTAATAACAATTTTTTCGCGGTCTATAATGAACAAGGGCAAATGTAGCTAAAAAAATAAAGAGAAAGACAATCACAATTAATAGTAATGGGATCAATACCAAACATTTACAAAGAAAAAAACAGCAATGACTTAAAAAATTGGGTTCCGCAAAAGTTTGTTTTGAATATAAAAGCCTAGTCGCCATCGAAACTATGTTAAATCTATGTATATAAAAATGAATGTATGTATGTATGTATGTTTGTATGGATGTTTGTCCTTTATGCATTCCTATACCATTCATCCGATCCTGACCAAATTTGGCACAGACAATCTATAGGACCATGGGAAGAAGATAGGCTATATAAGAATTCCCAGAAGTTCCAAAAATTCCCAAAAGAACCAAAATTCCCAAAAGATCCAAATATCACAAAAGTTTCAAAATTCTCAATAGATACAAAAATTCCCAAAAGATCCAAAATTCTCAAAAGGTCAAAAACGTCCACAGGGCGCGAGCGCGAAGCGCGAGTAGTCTGTGATTGATAAAAAAAAATCACCGAGCGAAGCCGGGTCACTACGCTAGTACATTAATAAATAATAAAAAAATTCTACTTATGTATATGAAATATGAAAGTTGTCATTTTCTCACTACCTGACCTACATGAAAGTTTTACTTTTTTACACTAGTGGCGAAAATAATGTCAATGTCAAAATCAAATTGTAAAATTCACGATGGTGTTTAACTTAAACTCATATTAAACTAAAATTGCGTTAAAATTTTCATCAAATTATTTAATTTTAATGTAGCATTTTATATAAAAGCCTAAGAATGGTACAAAAATTAATAATAAATATATTTTGTTTGCAAGTTATAATTTTATTTATATCAATGTCAGTGGGGTGGTGTCGCTATGGAAATGAAATGATTAATTAATACTATATACATAATAATTGTCATTTGGTTCGTTTACATTAACGTTCGTTCTGTAACATAATTTTAAATTCGTAGTAAAAATAGCATTTACGACTCGAGATGAAATCAGTTTTTTTCGTGAGGTGAGATTTATTCACGAGACGCGAAGCGGCGAGCGAGCAAATCTCACGAACTTTTATTTCTTGTTGTAAAAGATACTATTTTCATGGGGTCATTGCCAACTATGGTTTCCATTTAAAAAAAAGCAAGTTTGTAATTTATCTAAGAATTTAAACAATCTTGAAACAATAGATTGTTTTTATTTTATAGTGCGTTAAAAAATCTACAACTTTCTCCTCAAAATTAGTTTCGTACCGTCAAGTGTAACAGAGTTATTAACCCGTTTTAAAAAATGCCCCTTCTGATTTCTGGCGATTATCATGTAACTTTTTTAAGACATTAGAGCAGGAATTCCCAACCCTGTGCCCGCGGGCGCACGTGCGCCCGCGGAGCTATTTGCATGCGCCCGCTACAAAGTGTTAAAATAACGAGAAAAATAAACAATAAAATCTTAAAAGTAAGGAAATAAAGTTGCTTTAGTTTTTAAAATCTCACTAGATTTAGCGAAAAATTCGCTAAATTGGCAACACTGACTACAGTCCATCCCCACCCCACCTGTAATACATATCCCACTTTTACACTACGATACCAACATAAACTTGGTTCTTTTTTTTTTCGAGCCGATGTTAGCAGGCATTAATCATTTTCGATCACCCGATATACCGCCAGTATGTACAGGGTGGTCCAAATTCAATGGGATTACATGGGTATCTTGCTTAATAGTCAAGATAGAGAAACGGTTAAATTACCAAAAATGTGCAGTTTTTCGGGACAAACTCAGAACAGTTGTCAAATATATTCTATTTCCTGTTTTTCTTGATTAATTTTGTTTTGACAGCCTACTTTTTGTTTTTCTTTTTTTTTTTAATTGAAAAACCTTTGTAACTTGCGTATTATTAAAAATAAATACATCAACTCTTATATATTTGGAACGGGAAAAAAATAAGGAATTTAAATAGGTTATAGCCAACTATAGCTTCCTTTTAAAA
This sequence comes from Elmis aenea, assembly GCA_947652605.1. Lineage (NCBI taxonomy): Eukaryota > Metazoa > Arthropoda > Insecta > Coleoptera > Elmidae > Elmis > Elmis aenea. The sequence continues at coordinate 26,600,563 of OX393583.1, read as the reverse complement.
AAAGGTAAGTTTGTGTCATAACTTTTTACCGGCGAGTGCAATTTTTTTTTAAATAATTTCAAAATCTACAAAAAAACATCTAAAAATAATCTTCATAATCTTTTTCGATACTTACAACAATAAGAGAGATATGACACATTATAAATATAACAAAAAAACAGTTTTTTTCAAATAATTTCAAAACCGGAAATGATAAAATATTTTTGAAAACGGTTCTGAGTTTGTGCCAAAAAACTACATTTTTGGTAAGGTAACCGTTTCTCTATCTTGCCTATTAAGCGAGATACGCATGCAATCCCATCGAATTTGGACCACCCTGTACATAATACTTCATTTTTTTTTTATCCGTCTTGCGCCCGCCACTATTTTTCTCAATCGCGATTGCGCCCGCGCCACAATAAGGTTGGGAACCCCTGCATTAGAGCATCACTGAATAGGTTTCAGAAATGGGAACAATTTATCTAAGTTAAACTTCTTTGTAGCTCTTACCGTTTACGAGATTCCAATAGTGGCCCTTCTATGTGGACAACCCTTATCACCATTGACTGTATAAGCTAAGTTTGAAACGACGGGACAGGGCGGGATGGGGCAAAACGTGGAACTATGCCGTTATGTTCCGTGTGCTTGCCTTCCAGAAAAGCACCCACCAAATTTAACAAAACCTGTAGGTCCAAACCCCCAAAGCATTCAATAACTCCATCATGCAGTAACAGAAAGAAAACAGATGAATGCCTATATTGTCATGATTATTATGAAGAAGCATGGATTACATGTTTCTCTTGCCTAAAATAGATTCACAACTCTTGTGCGGAAGTTGACAGTGATGAAGACGATGCTGTACACATTTGTGTTTATTGTTAAAAACAATTTTCCATTAGAGAATAAGTTACATTTTTTATTATATTACTTTTAAAAAAATCATTTCTACAAGTAACAATTGAAAAAGTGAAATTATTTTAGGGTATTAATTAACTGGCATGTATTGTATTGATTAATTTATTAATTTAATACATAAATAATTTAATTATCTTAACTAGTTCAATTAAATACCATAAAAAATCTAAAATCCCTATCCACAAAAGTCTTATAGAGTTTATAGAAAAATTATTAATAAAACATGTCAGCAAAAGAATGTAATTTTTGTGCCGCGTCCTAGATTAAAATAAACTTTAGTTGGCGAGGCTTTCGCCAGAAGTAACGCTTTACTTCAACCGTATATTTGTAAGTCTTTTCTATTTAGTTCAAGTGTTTCACATGATTGTAGTCCATTCTCCATATATTGTTCTGTAAAGTATTTTTAAACATTGATTTTGTTGTTCCAATAATTTTAGTACCATGTATTGATAATAAGTCAGTGGCTTTCAACTTGTAGGGCGCGTTTTTCCTGAAGGGAGGCGCAAATAAATGAAAGAAAAAACTATTTATTGAAACAACAAGTTATCAGTGTAAGAAGGGACGGATTCAAAACCAATTGAAGGGCATTTTTTTATTACAAAATAAAGTGTCGCAACACCTGTATCACCTATTAGTTAAACAGCAAAGCCCAACTTCTCAACGAGCGTGCACAGGTGGCTCCGGCAAGTTTTCGCGTACTTTCTAGTTCTAGTGTTCTTGATTTACAGCATAAAACACGTAAAAATAGGGCGACACGTTTCCTTCATTACACTCTTTTACAGACACCCGAAATATGGGTTCATGAAATTTGTTTTTGATAAGATAACACTTGCATCAATCGATATCCAGTTTTCGGAAATTTCCCTGCAAGCCCAAAAGGTCGGTATCCATTGGCTTTTCTTGTCGTAGATTTTCGTTTACACGAAGATGTCTCAACGTCGCTATTCGAGGACTGTACAGTTGTATCTGTTTCTTCCATATTGCTAAAATTTAGATAATTATTTTATAATGTAATTTTAGGATTATTGTTAATTTAATATAATCATTTATAGGCAAGTTGGAATTAGTACGAGTAAAGGGTTCCTTGAAAAACTCCCATTGTTCAAAATCCTTAGATTTAAAGCTCAATAAGTATAGGACCATGGTCATAACGAAGAATCGTGTAACGGATTTAGTCAGTCTACAGTCTAGAGCTAGACCATTGATGGCGAACGTTTTTGAGAAGTGGGCCAAATTTTGTTCATTTTCTTTTTTTATTACTAGTCACCAAGTCAGCGGCGTCACTTGCAAAGGAGGGGGGGAGTTAAAAAGGTACCGATAACTTGGAAACACCGACAAAAAATTAACAGAAAAACTTGACAGTTGATCTTTTTTTTTTGGTCCTCACTTTTCTTATAAAAAGGTTTACGTTTCCTTTTTGTTTTACAACTTTTACTTTTGCAAGTAAAGAGCAAAAAATAAAAGTCGACATCAAAAATTGTACAACGGAAAAAATAGCAACAAACCAATTAAGATGGCTTGGACGTCTACTACGCATGTTAGAAAGTAGATACGCGAAAATAGGATGGAAAATAAAGCTCGAGGGAAAAAGAAATAGAGGGAGGCCAAGAAACAAGAACAAATGGAAAAACAAAGGGAGACAGAGACTAGAAGAAAAAGGAGTCAGCTGGAGAGATGTACCGCAGTGAGCTAGTGATGGACAGGGATGGAGAAGAACTAGTAAAACATACCTCGACACCGTACGGTACAAGCGAGCCCGATTAAGACGAAGATAGGTATTGGGCAAGATTAATTGCGCCAAGCTTACTGATTTTTTTTATCTAAGAGTAGTTGGTACATTTATTCGAATTTGTAGTAATTACATCTTGCCCTTATTTGTTGGTAAAAAATAATTAATGGTCCCTTTTCAGTGCAGGAAATCTCTGTTTGGGGCGTTTTTTACTACTACTAACACTATATCATTCTCACCATTTAGTTCTTCCAGAGATTTTTCATCACCTCCAAAATCTTTTGGTAATATTTCCTTTGGGACAATACTGTGAAGAGACTCCATGCCTTCATGGATAAATATCTAAAATTTTGTAAAATTGTTTTATTGGACTCTGAGTCATAACAGTAAATCCTTGTTGTCATTTATAAACTTACCCTTTGGGCAATTTTGGGCTTCAAAAATGATTTAATTAAATTATAAATGTTGTAAAGAGCAGTTGGAGCATTTATAAAATGTACTTCTTTCATGCTGCTGGAACACATTTTCTGTAACAAAACCAAACCAAGAAATAAACACAAAATCCGATCATTTAGGGCAAAAGTTTTTATCAATATACCGGGTGCTTCAGTTTGTCTGTCGCACCCCTAAAACTTTTGAATTATTCAAAATAACCCCAACAAACCTCATATTTTTGGAAACGGCGACAAATTCTCTATTCAGTGATGTGCATTTGTATTCTCTACGATGACGTATGTCAAATCCGCGATAGGCAGCATTTTTTTGTTGATTCGGATAGAGAATTTAATTCTAAATCCAACCATGTATTAAAAAAGTATGCATACATAAGAAAATTTCCGAGAAAAATCAGTTCAAACTCGAAAACAAAAGACGACTGTTTCCTGCGCTTGAAATAAGTCTGGAGCAAGTACCTACTCCTTCATCGTCCATAATATGTTTAACTATTGGAAAATCCAATAGTTTGTTCTTGTTTTCTCCAAAGCGATTCATGAATGCAGTGAAGTTGCGACACTTGGTTATTAAGAACACTCCTTTTTAACAAGCACAAGTAGACTGAATAGTTAATGCGCTGGCGATTTATTTTTGTAGAAAAACACAAATACGCGGCGTGTTTCGGTTTACGTTCCTGCCAGCGCGATAGGCTCTAGCACGTTCTACACCGCGCAAAATACCTGCTGCTAGGAAAACGCGGCTTTACCGTCCGGTGAAATATCAGAAACGCTGCTGGAACGCGATATCGATGCTGCGCAGAATCCTGATAGTTCATGGGATAATAAATAGCGTTGCTGGAACAAACCTATAATTCGATCTAGTGTCCAGTGAATTATTTAAAATTTAAACATTTTTCAACCGTGCTAAAGCGAATTCGCGTTAAAGGAAACCGCGTAAATCGAGAAACTACGTACATCTAGAATAGCATTTACTCACAAATGTACCAAATAAAGTATTTTCTCTTAAGTGTTACCGTTAAAAACTGAAGTAATTTCATTGGCACCCAGTAGAAAATCACTGTGGCCAATTTTGAAAATCCTACCGTAGAGTTTAAAGTCAACTTGCCTCAAATATAAACACAAGCTTTTTCAAAAGCATGGGAGACCATCTCCGGGCGTTCGCCAATGTAGTTCCTGTTAGATCATGTATCTGTATGTCTTTGTACGAGTATTCTTCGTTTATTCTCACTTCGAAGTATATGTTACAGAAAAGGGCACACAGAAGTTCTGGCTTGTACTTTTCAATCCCTTCCAATTTCCTCTTTGCGATGAACACGCGATTTAAATCTTTGGTTAGTTTTGGCAACGGAAAAATGTACCTGAAGAACATTTGCATTAGAAACATCTGTGAGAAGTGTTTTTTGTTAATTAAGATAACTGTATTCACCTTATCTTAAAATGGTTCGAGTACTTACATATGGTCTAACATCTCGTCCACGTTTAAGGTTGAAAAATCGCTATCATAAAATTCTGGGAGATAGGATCTGATGCTGTAATACATATCCAAGCGTTCTTTGACTCGTTCGACGCGAAATTTGTTGAGCAGTAAGAATCCTTCTATTATTCTGTCGCCTAAAATTATTTTAAATTAGTTATCTTAGATACAGGGGTGTTTCAAAAAGTAGCAACAAATTGAATTGTATTTTGAGATATACCGGGCGTCCACTTGCAAGTTTGAACATGGGAGTTTAACACTGTTTTAAACGTTTTCTAGGATTCCTGCTCGAGTGCTCGCCAATTTAAATTACAGGAAAGATAATGGTACCAATAGAAAGGTAAAATTATTGCGCATCTAATGGCACTAAAGTTAATACTAAAAGTTTGATTTTTAGTTTAAAATTTAATTAATTATTAACGTCACATCAAGTAAATATTCTTCTTAAATGCATCAAAATTAATAATTATTCCAAGGGAGAAAGAATTTACTTGGCTAAAACCCTCCACAGCGGCCACAGGCCACAGAACCCACAGGCTGCAAAGAGCAAGAGATTTGCTTGCTGTTCAACCCAATAACACAGCGTTTCTCAACCAACAGCCGTGAACATAGGAAATTAACATTGGCTTTAACTTTTTTCCGGATTCCTGCTCCCCAATTGAATTTATATTAAAATTAATGGTAACAATAGAAAGATAAAATTATTACGCATCATTTGAGACCATTAATAAGCTTTAAATGTTTAATATTTAGTTTATAATTATATTTTAAAATTGGATTAATTTTACAAATATAAGTAGCCATGACTGTCAATCTGACATTTGTTTTCATTAACTTTTGTTATTATCTGTCAATTTTTAAATCATCGAGTTTTCTTTAACAATTTTGATTAAAATGAAAAAATAAAAAAACTATAAAGGAGGAAGAGTTTTAATGGTGAAAACTTTTTACAGCATTATAGTGGCGCATCTTAGTGGAGATTAATTACAAGAGTCGACGCTATTATTACTTAAATTACAACTTAAAATTAAAAACAATAACAAAAAATATAAAAGAATAAATTTTACAATAAATACTCAAAAAGCCCCCCATTCCTACATAAACAATACCCCAATCTATTACAAAAACCGTTTCTCACAGAGGCTAGCTGTCTGTTATTAATTAAAGCACATTCTGCTACTATTGCATTCCTCAAAGAATTAATATTTGGGTTGCGTTTTTTTTAAATTCTACTTTTGAGGTGGCCCCACAAAAAAAGTCACAAGGTGCTAAATCAGGAGATCTGGCTGGCCAATTGATTGTTCCACCTCTACCAATCCAGCGATTGGGAAAACAATCGTTTAAAAAGTTTCTAACATCTAAACTGTAATGGGCTGGACAGCCGTCATGTTGGAACCAGATCTCCTGATTTTCTCTTGCAACTTCTTCCAGCGCAGGACCTACCTTGGTTATTAAAAGGTCTAAATATTTTTCTGAATTTAAATTTCCCTCAATTTCAAAAGAACCAACAATTTGGTTATTAAAAATGCAAGCTCAAATATAAATTTTTTGAGGATATTGCGTTCTGGTGAATATGTAGCAGTGTGGATTTTCCTGTGCCCAGTATCTGCTATTTTGAACATTTGGTTCATTGTTCAAAGTAAACGTAGATTCGTCTGTAAAACAAATTGATGAAAGAAAACTGCGATCGTTGTTGGCGCGTTCTTGCATTGCCTCACAAAAAAAATTCTACAGTCTTGATCCGCAGGAAGAATTTCCTGGTGACACTGCGATTTGTAGGGATGATAACGGTGTTTTTTTTCAATTTTAAATACCCCTGTCCTAGACAAATCCACTTCGCGGGATATTTGCCCTAGACTGGACGTAGGGTCAATATTAATCATCCCTAAAACTCTTTCTTCCACAAAACTAGTTTCATTAATTTTTCGGTTTCCTGTGATATTACTTTTTAAAAATTTTGTTTTAATTTTAATAAAATAGAATAAACTAATCACCTGTGGTGCCGGATTCTACGGAAATGTTACCGCATTTTTCAAATTTTTGCACATATTTTTGTATCGTGGTTGTAGATGGTATTGGGCGATTTATAAATTGTACGGCAAATAAATCTCGTACTCTCCGCAAAGATACGCCGCTGTAAAAAGTTTTCACTATAAAAACTCTTTCTTCGTTATTGTAATTACTCATTTTAATCAAAATCGTTAAAGAAATAACTCGATGATTTAAAAATTGACAGATAATAAATTAATGAAAACAAATGTCAGATTGACAGTCATGGCTACTTATATTTGTAAAATCAATCCAATTTTAAAATATTAATTATAAACTAAGTATTAAACATCAAAAGCTTATTAATGATCTTAAATGATGCGTAATAATTTTATCTTTCTATTGTTACCATTAATTTTAATATAAATTCAATTGGGGAGCAGGAATCCGGAAAAAAGTTAAAACCAATGTTAATTCCCTATGTTAACACCCGGTATAGTTTTTGATGATGCTATAAAAATGGGCAATTTTATTAAACAAAGTCCAATTCACTGCAGAATGTTTAAAAAGCTGGGTGAAAACCTGGACAAAGAGCACATAAATTTCTTGCTACATACAGGAATCCGATGACTGAGTCAAGGAAAAGTTCTGAATAGGGTGTTTGCTTAAAGGATGAATTACAAGAATACTTGAAAAAAAAAAGTGTATTGAAGATATAAAATGGTTGCAAAAACTAGCCTACTTAGCAGATATTTTTCAACACATGAATCAGCTACACAAGTCACTGCAAGGCCCTGGAGAAAATATATTAGGTAGGAGCAAAAGTATTTTCGTTTTTTAACATGATATTTATTTTTAATATTCTTAACAAACTAAATTAAATCAAAAATCAAAATATAGTCCATTGTATTGAATGGTCTTAATCCATTTTTTTGCCAGGTTTTCAATTCCCCCCCGGTACCATTCTTGGGACAGAGTCGAAGAACTCGCGACACCCTTCTTCTATTTCCTGAACATAAGCAAAGTCCCGCCCAGTCAGGGAATGCGCCATTGACCGGAACATGTGGTAATCCGATGGTGCTAGGTCGGAACTGTATGCAGGGTGTGGTAGCACTTCTATTCCATCAAGATCCTCCAGTTTCCGGAGGGTCATTTGGGCCGTATGCGGTCTAGCGTTGTCTTGCTGTAACAGCACTCGTCGTCGGTTGACCAAAGCAGGGTATTTTCGTTGTAAGGATGCGTACACTCGATCAAGCTGCTCGCAGTAGAGTTCCGCGTTGATCGCTCGACCATCAGGAACCAACTCAAAGTGAACCACACCTTCGTAATTCCACCAGACGCAAAACATTACCTTGGTTTCGAATCTTCCGCGCTTTACCACAGGTTCTCCACGTTGGCCTCTACTTAACCACTGGTTTGATCTACTGGGATTACGAAGGTAGATCCACTTTTCGTCGCAGGTCACAATCCGGCGAAAGAACCGATGGTCTTGAGGGTTGCTGAGTAGTTCTCCACATACACTGACCCGACGTTCTGCTTGCTCTGGTGACAAATCATGGGGTATTTCTCTACAGCGTTTTTTGGATTTACCTAGCTTATGTAGGTGGCGACCTATAGTTCATCGCGAAGGCCCAAGTTCGTGCGATAAATTTGTAGTAGTTGTTGCTGGCGATTCCTCGACGGCTTGAAGTAGGGCCCCCTGGTCTACCATGGAGGGCCGCCCAGAACGAGCTTGTTTTTGAAGGCTGGTATCGCCGTTTTTGAATTTTATATACCAATTTTGTGCAGTACGATTTGAGATAGTATCCTGACCTTCCACATCACGTATAGTTCGTGCGGCATCAGCGGCGCTTCGCCCCAATTTCCAGTAGTGACGTAAAATTGCAAGAACTTCAACATTTGTTTCAGACATTTAAAGAACTTTTAACCACAAGCAATTAAACTAACTGACACAAAAACTAAACTAGAAGATGCGCTTTTTAATTTGACATATAACTTGTCAAACTTTTATCAATTGTTTAATATCCAAGATGACTAAAAAAAAAACGAAAATACTTTTGCTCCTACCTAATATTTACTTAAAGTTACAAAATTCTGGATTTAAAATAAAAAACTGAATCTTTGAAAAAATCATGTTGCAAAAGGAAATATTGAGATGTTTCAATTACTGGTGGGGCTAAAAGTAAAGTAAGATATAAGCAAATTTCAAGTCTTATTGAAACTCACTTGGAAGTACTGTTAATTAGAATCGAACATTATTTTCCTTCCCTTTCAACACAAATGTATGATTGGGTTAGACATCCATACTCTGAATATCTGCTCTGCTCATCCTGAGAATTTGACTTTGCGAAAAGAAGAAGAACTTTGTGGGCTGCAATCTGATCGTACACTCAAGATAAGATTTACTGATCTACCCTTGACAAGTTCTGGATTTCTGTGAAAGAAGAGTATCTTGGCATCCATGGAAAAGCAATATTGTTGCAGTTTTCAACCTCTTACATGTGTGACAAGCTTTTTCTTATATAACAAGTATCAAGAGCAAGGACAGAAATCGTCTTGTTTGTTGATTTTAAAAGTAATACTAATTACATAGTTACGGTTTCTAAAAAAATAGGTTTTCTTGGTAGAATAAGCAGTAAACTTCCAGTCCTTACTAAAATTATGTATGGACATATGGGATACAGCTATTGGAATGCACCAAACAAAGTAATATTCAGTTCATCCAGATATTCCAGAACAAAACGCTAAGGAACATAGATGCACCTTGGTATTACAGAAATAGTGACATACATCGGGATCTCAACATAGACACTGTAACCAACACCATTAAAAAGTTTGCGAAGAGCCACGAAGAAGGCTCCATCAACATGTAAACGTCGAGGCGATCAAGCTTCTGGACACTACAGGATTAGTAAGAAGACTTAAAAGGGTTAAACCTTTTAAGTTAGTTTGAGCAAAAGTTTAAGAGCAGAGACTGTGCGGTAGTGTGTACGTTAATAATTAGTTTACTTATATTATATTAGCAAACTAAGGATGAAGATACCGAAGATGGGGAAAAGTGGCGGAGAGAATCCGTAAAACGTCGGCAGACGCAAAAATGGGAATATACAGTATGTGTTTTATTCTTGAGGCTTTCGCGGCCGTTATTCATAATACAATCTTCGTTTCCGGGTTTGGAACCGCGTCTTCTATATTTAGAAGTAGTTGACGTTTCGACCATTGTGTCTTGGTCTTTTTCAAAACGACTAGTTTGTGAGGGATGCTGCTGGGTTTATTAATAATATTAATAAAACTGTGCGCACAATCAACCTACTTCACCTTCAATGGAGGCATCTATGAACAAACAACGGGAGCAGCCATGGGTTCACCATTATCACCGGCACTCGCCAACTTGTACATGAAAGCCTTCAAAGAACAAGCCATACTCTCCAAAAAATTGAAACTGAAACACTGGTTCCGATACGTAGACGACACCTTCGTCATCTGGGAACATGGAAAAGAACCACTTCAAGATTTTCTAACACACCTGAACAACCTACACAAGAACATCAAATTTACGATGGAGGAAGAGAAGAATGGCGCGTTACCCTTTCTGGACATACTGGTCAAAAGAGAAGCAAACGGAACACTTAGCCACAGCGTTTACCGTAAACCGACCCATACCAACCGATATCTAAATGCTGCATCACATCATCACCTGGCCTAAAAACAATCGGTGATCAACACATTAATACATAGGGCTAAAGAGATATGCACACCAGAAAACATCAAGGAAGAACTGAACATGGTCACGAGAGCCCTGCAAGAAAACGGTTACCAGCGTAAACAAATACTTCGTACCATACAAAAACATGCCACGCCAAAAGAAGGAAAAGAAAAGAAAGAATACATCGCTACGACTTACTTGCCCTACATCAGCGGAGTGACTAATAAAATATCAAAGCTTCTAGAAAAACATAAAATCAAAACCGTTTTCAACGCTCCTTTGAAGCTCTCGAATAAATTAAGAAGAACACACGACACAGGACTACACCACGCGGGAATATATAGCATACATTGCTCCTGTGGAAAAGTATACATAGGACAGACTGGCAGGAGTATACAAACGCGTCTCAAAGAACACGAAGGACAAACAACAAGGAAACAAGTCGATAAATCAGCGGTAGCAGAACACGCCCAGGGTACAGGACACAACATCCTCTTCAGAGAAACAAAACTACTGGCCCGCGCAAACCATTTCTGGCCAAGATTATATCGAGAATCATTGGAAATCATTAAGAACCCAAACAACTACAACAGAGACACAGGCATACAACTCCCAAACATCTGGAAACCAGTCATCACAAAATCACTGAGGCAGAACAAACCCATCAAGCGGAACGCCACGCCTCCACAAGCTGGATATATAAACCCAGCAGCATCCCTCACAAATTAGTCGTTTTGAAAAAGACCAAGACACAATGGTCGAAACGTCAACTACTTCTAAATATAGAAGATGCGGTTCCAAACCCGGAAACGAGGATTGTATTATACAGTATGTGGTTTGAGTTTTTTTATAAATGAATGTCAATAACTATTAAGTTTTTTCTTGTGACCTTGTTAATATATTTGTATCCTATATTTTATCTCCTATTTTACGGCGTACGAGTTACTTTTTTTCTTTATATTAAAACATACACCTTGTACATTGTAAGCGCGTGAACTTGACTGTCCATGGACAAGAACAAGAACAGTTAAAATAAATGTATCTTTGTCACTAAATGGTAACAACTTATCTTAAAAATAAATTGTACTTGTCAATTGCTAGCAAATTTATTTATTCCGGGAACTAGAAAAGTGCTTTACATTTCCCATTAATACTATTAAATTCTTGTACTGATTCTGAGATTTACATACCAATCAAGCTACTTTAACACTGCACTTAAATGCACATGTAATGCAAAGCCTTATTTATTTGGAAATTAGCAAATAAGTGCTAATAGATCACGCCAATATTTTTTTATGTTCGTATATACAGGGTGATTGATTATGACCGGGTATTAAAAAGATATATAGAATGAAAAAGGGTATGGATCTAAAATTTTGGTTATGACCATAATGGCATAGGATCTGTTTAATAAAAATATTTTCAAGGCGGCGGCACTTCCGGAAATACCGGAAGATGACGTCTACTTTCTTATTTCAAATACAATGGTCGGTTTTTTATTATATTTTTTGATTTAACACGTTATTTTAAAGGGACTTTTGATAGCATTCCCTATACCTAAGTGGAGTAGTTTTTTAGATTTTTGGACTTTTTTGATGTTCATCCTGATGCTTAATATTATCTACCGCCGCCATTTTTGAAGAGAAAACGCTTAAATTTAGGCTATCTGCAGAAGAAACCTTGGAGTACATCTTGCAATTTTTGCAATCGATGCATTACTTACAGGGTTTACAAAATTTAATTTTCCTTTAATACAACTTCAGACCACTGAAACTCGTTTTTTTCAAATACAATTACTAAACTTTTTTTTCATTTTCTAATGCAAAATTACATTCTGCATCAATCTGTATTAGCGTTTCATATACTTATCTGCAACAATTTTCGAGTTGTTAAGAATTTTTGATAAAGTTAAATCAAATTGCAACATTTTTAGATAGTAAGCCTTAGAAATGACAACAAATGCCAATATTATTAACTGTAAACCACTTTTATTGCGTTTGTCTGAAGTATCCATAAAAATGAAATATCAAGGAATTCAACCACGGATATTTTGAATCTATTTTACATCCATAGACAATATCATAAGATAATTGAGGTACATTTTTAATGTAGCTTGTACAGCATAGTATGTTAAATCCGAGTCTTGCGCTGCCAATCGAATTGACCGCTAAGGATGGCCATTAAAATATCCCAGGATGTTAACTTCGTTAGTTTCATTATTAATTTGTCACACGCTTAGGTGGAATACTAGCAGATTTCACTCTTCTAAATTGCAAAAATTTGATTCTATTCATTGAAATTTCTGTTTGGTCATTACAGTCAAATGAGGATACCTCTCACTGAACACACGGCAAGTTCTTTCAATAATCTTGTGACATTCTTCATAAATATTAAAAAAGTTCAAAATATCTGTGTTTGAATACTCTTGATTTTCCATTTTTATGGATATCTCAGACAAACGTGATAAAAGTTTACAGTTATTATTATTGGCATTTGTTGTCATTTCCAAGGCTTACTATTTATAAATGTTGCAATTTCTCTTAACTTTATCAAAAATTCTTAATAACTCGAAAATTGTTGCAGATAGGTATAGGAAACGCTAATACAAGTTGATGCAGAATGTAATTTTGCATTTAAAAATGAAAAGTAAATTGGGCATTGTCTTTGAAAAAAACGAGTTTTAGTGGGCTGAACTTGTATTGAAAGAAAATTAAATTTTGGACTCCCTGTAAGTAATTAATCGATTGAAAAAATTCCAGGATGTACTCCAAGATTTTTTTTGCAGTCTAGATTTAAGCGTTTTTTATTCAAAAATGGCGGAGTTAGATAATATTAAGCATCACGAAAATGTTGTACCATGCTTGCTGTGTCTGCAAGAGGTCCTCAAAGTTTTGACATTTAGTCCTTTAATAAGCGTTATTATTTAATACTTGCAAATGAAAAAGCTGCAATTTGGAATAAAAATAAATTTCGAATAGTATTTTTTCTTAGATATTGTGTTCTTCCTTTCAAAAATTGGTGTTGAAAATATGTAAATCACTGATTTGAACGAAAATAATACATATGGCAACATTGTCATTAGCTGTCATCTCTGTTTTTCTCGTAATTATTTTTAGTTTGTGTTTTACGATACCCAAAAGTTTGCAGCTATGTTTACGAACTGAAGGCTTTCAGTTCGAACCAAAATTGTAAATACCTAAGGAAAAATTGTTGATAAAAAAATGTCCAAACGCAAATCAATGTATGCAATGTTGCAAATTTTTTTTCTCTTTTAATGCTTCCTGAGGCCATAGTAAGCATGGTACAACATTTTTGTATCAAGATTTTCGACTTGGAATTTTACGAAGAACATCGTCACGTGTAGCGCTTCCGCCAATTTTTACACACACTGTATAGTTTTAATGCCAGGTATCAATCAATCACCCTGTATAAAAACAGATGAAGGAGACTTCGGACGCGAATTAAAAACCGTTTCCGAGTTCTAACGATTTTCATTTCTCGACCGCGATAACGTGCTTCCAGCGGACGAAGCTCCAAAGGGCTCCGTCCGCTCCAGTATAGCCCGATGGGCTACGCTGGTCATTTTATTACTGATGCTGTTTCACGTTTCAGTTAATTCTTTAACAAAATCGACGTCCTCTTACTCGGTATTTCTGGTAGATGTGGTTGTTTAGCCATCCACTGTTTGATGGCTTCTATGTCGTTCGTGACTGTCTCTGGTGTCCTGTCATAATGTTTCAAAATTGCAATTCTCTCAGCTTCCGAACACTCCATCAAAGACATGTTTACGTTAAACCTGCAACCAAAAATGATTTATGAACAAAAAGCAATAAACTTATTTTTTTAAATTTATAGCAGAAATAACAGACGTAAAAAATATTGTTAATTATGCGCGCAAACACTAATGTTATTTGTGGCAAAATTTCCTGGAAAATGTTTATTTCTTTTAGCGTAAAACAGTGTTTTGAAAACTTTTTTGTTGAAGGTCTTGAAATAAGTGCTTTATTTTCGCAAACAATTTAATAATTTCTTAAAATGAAGGTCGTTTTCAACGAGGATTTGTGACTATTTACCATGTAGGCGACTTTTTGCTTATAATTGTTAACAGCAAACGCCATTGTGTTTTTTTACAGATAATCATGAAACACCTTTGACAACAGGATGTCTCAGCGATCATGAACACCTCAATTATATTGTTGATATTTGTAAATAAACCCAACAAAAAAAAATCCCTGTTATACTGGGCGATACAGTTTGACTGTCTCACCCCTATAACTCTCTAAAGGGGTCTACAGACCTACCAATTTGTCGGGACAACCGGCCGACCATTCCGATAAATTGTTTAATGTGTAGTGTTTCACCCGACCAACACGACAGTTGGAACGGTCGGCTGACCAGTCTATCCAACAAGCTAATCTCCCCACCACATTCCTTTAGATAAAGACTATTAAACCGAAAATTTAACATCCAAATGAATAAAAAGCTATGACGTCTAGCTGTGTTGGTTGGACTGATCGGGAGGTGTGTAGACAACACCCAACTCGGAGTTCCCGACTGTCGGCCCCGACAAATTGCCTAATGTGTAGAGGCTTTAAAGGAGTATTCTAACCCAGTGGTTCTCAATTCGTGGTCCGCGGAACACTGGTCCGTAAAGCCGCTTCAAGTGTTCCGCGAAAAAATCAAATACACAATTAAAAATTGTTACAAAAAGAAAATCAATACAATGTAAAATAATTTTTGTATGGGATTGTAATCAGCAAACGCGAATGACAATTCATTTATGAGCAGAAGATAATAAATCCATGTTTATGCTGCAAAGAACTTTTGGGGCGTACGACTGACCAGGACTTATTTGACGCGAAAATTTAGTATCTGAATACGTTAAAATTATCAAGGGATCACTGTGTCGGTATTTGTACCGACGGAGCAGCACCCATGACGGGATCGGTCAAAGGATTTGTGACTTTAGCGAAAACACTATAATATTTCATCACTGTTTTTTGCACGGAGAAGTACTTGTCATAGAGACAATGCCCAAGAAACTAAACGAAGTATTGGTTCAAGTAGTTTCTATGGTTAATT
Source organism: Elmis aenea (assembly GCA_947652605.1). NCBI lineage: Eukaryota > Metazoa > Arthropoda > Insecta > Coleoptera > Elmidae > Elmis > Elmis aenea. The sequence continues at coordinate 26,585,237 of OX393583.1, read as the reverse complement.
TTATTAAAATCAGACCGATGAAAAGCCGAATTTTCCAATACCTTTGTTTATCTATGGGCGCAGACTACGAATGTTTACTTATTCGGTTTTAATCGGTTTAAGGTTGCTGAATTCCGTGCTTAATAATAATCCAATAAGAACTGGAATAATCTCAACGGAATTCGAGAAAATTAGGAAAAACCGGAAAATACGATTTTTGAATATCGTCCATAGCTCCTTTGAATTATGAAATATTTCAAACGTATAAAAACATTGCTTAAGCAACTTTTTAAGCTAAATCGGACCGAGCTCGGTGGCCGGTTGGTATGCAACCTAGCGAGTAAAGTCGAGAGGCGTGGGTTCGAATCCCGCGGCCGTCTGTCATCGTAGGGGTTACAGGTGGTTTCCCCTACCTACTATAGGCAAATGCTGTGACAGTACTTCCACCTACCTTCTACCCTTACTCACCTAATCCTAGTTCCCTTCTCTTCCACTTCGGTGATTAGCCACAGCAGCAAAAACATGCCGAAGTAAAATAAAACAGTAAAAAAAATTAAAAAAAAAAAAGATAAATCGGATGGTGGTCACAAATTTTTTTTAGATCGATTCGTTTTTGTTTTATGACAACCAACTTTATTTTTTCTTATGGGCGCAATTTTTGATATTTACATAATCAAATAGCATTTATTTTTCTGAATTCATTGATTTATAACACATGGTATTTTACTTTTTTATTCATTGTCAAATTTAAAAAAAAAAAAGGTTAAACAATAATCATTATAAATCAGGTAGGTCCGTCATTGTAGTTTACGTTGTTTCCAAGACAACCAATCAACAAACTAAAAGCTTTAAAAGCCCATTACCTGCACCTTAATAAATTCGGAAAAATGAACTTTAATAACGAAGAAAAACCGCGATATGCTGCGAATTTTTTATACCGTTCTTTTAAGTTTTGTTATACTTTATACAAATGTACTTAAGTTTTAGTTTAACGTAAAAGATAGTGTTTTTCGGATATGTTTGTAATAAAAAAGCTTTTTTGTGCGATCTTACTAGAAACAGTTATTTGACGTACGCGTTAGCAACCATAAAGTACTGCATATCCGGCCCTATCCTTAGCAACGGCCGAAAAACACTTTTTCGGCCGCTACAGCGTACGAAAACGATCATTTGCATTAAGCAGAACGGAAAACGCATGTGCGTGTCTCTGAGATTATGGCTTCCCCGCTAAGGGTAGTGACGTAGAGGTCTTCAGGTTGTTAACTGTCAGGTAGTTTATAACCCAATTTTCATGTTGATGCTGTTACTAAATACTGTTCTATTGCTGTCAATTATACTATGTATTAATAAATAAATATATGATATGGTACACGTTATGTAATTAATAATTAATCAATGTTTAAATTTATGAATAAAACCTTACAATCGCACCAAAAAAAAGGTTATTTAAATTATGTACAGAATTTTGCAAGTACGTTTCTACCGCTAACGACATACGCCGTTATCTGTCAGTGACAGAATGTCACGTAGTTTCTGACCTAAATTTTTGAAAAATACTAAAAATTTAAATTGTTTTTAATTCGATGGCACAAAAAATTTAATATGATGCATAAATAACTATATTTATTGTCATCGAAAACATTTCTGCAATATTTTTCTCCGAGTTTAGCAAAAGCCCCATATTTTCCTAAGTTTCTATCCAACGTACAAAAATATGTGTGCGTGGGTTGTCTTCTTTCTGGATATGTTTCTGCATATCGTTAACTTGACAGCGTAGAATTTCTATTCAATGAATAAAAAATTCGCAGCATATCGCGTTTTTCTTCGTTATTAAAGTTCATTTTTTCGAATTTATTAATGTGACAAGTAACAGGCTTTCAAAACTTTTAGTTTGTTAATTGGTTGTCATGAAAACAACGTCAACTACAACGACCGGCCTACCTGATTTTATCATGGTTATTGGTAAAAACCCTTTTTTAATTTGGCAGTGAATAAGGAAGTAAAATACCATGTGTGATACATCAATGAATTCGGAAAAATAAATGCTATTTGATTACGTAAATAACAAATATTGCGCCCATAAGAAAAAATAAAGTTGGTTATCATAAAACAAAAACGAATCGATAAAAAAAAAATTGTGACCACCATCCAATTTGGCTTAAAAAGTTGCTTCGGCAATGTTTTTACACATTTAAAATATGTTATACCCCAAAGGAGTTATAGACGATTTTCAAAAATCGTATTTTCCGGGTTTTTTTAATTTTTTGGATACCGTTTAAGATATTTCCAGCTTGTATTTGGATTATTATTGAGCACGAAATTTAGCAACTTTGCCAAATTTAAACCTATATTCTAGCTATTATAATGAGCGAGATTCCCATGCTTAAATTCGAATTTCAATCACCCTGTAGAAGTTGTGATATGGCGAATTTTTGATTTCGTTTAAAAACTGTTCAACTTTTTTTTACGGGCATTCGTCCGAAGTTCAGAAGTTTTATTGTGTGATTAAAATAAAAAGCTTTTTTTAAATAACTATAACAAAATTTTGCAAAACATCTAAACCAAAGTTTTAAAATAGCTCAATTTTTTTTTTGAAAAATAATAACTCGAAATCTTTTTTTTTTCAAATCGTTTTAGCCGCGAACTTAAAATCGTCAATTAAATGTTTTACGTCGCTCATTCACGATTTTACAAATAGCTGCGTTATTAAAAAAAACGTGTTCAAGTTCAGTAAAAGCAATGTAAAATTTTCTTACCTCGAGTAAAATACTCTCACTTAAATCCGTACGCACTGAACACGGCGCTGAAGTGATAGAAATTTCAAAGCGACAAATAGATGTACCTGGAGCATAGAAGCATCACGTTAATGCTTTTTTTCAAGGTTAATTCCCAATAAACATGTGTATGTATTTTAGAATAACGTCACTTTAAAGTTCTATAACCAGTTTATCATCTTAAGGTGTTGTGTTTATTTTACACACGATTGGAAACTCCGTCCAAATAATCTTTAAAAAACCGGTTGGGTTAAAACAACCAGTTCATTGTCTCAAATTTCGTAACATTGTTGCACGTGTAGGTATATACAGGGTGTTTCACTTTTCAATGGGCCACTATTGCTATCTCCGTAAATAATGAAAATACAAGGATGGTTAAACGGGACAAAAGTTAGCTATTTAGGAGTGTATTTTAAACAAGATTATGTTTTGTTTAAAAATTCCATGGCTTGCGTGATATAACGAAAAAACCGAAATCGATCAAAATTTTTAAACTTAAATATCTCGGCTATTGTTGCGAATACACAAAAACGCCAAAGGAAAATGTTTTTCAGATTTTGTTTGCTATAAGAAGGCGACAGTCAGATTTTTATTTATAAATGACCGTGCGAAATATTTGACAAAATAACTTCTTTTTTTTAATGGCAGTCGTAGTAGGTGATGACTTAGATTTATGTCTATTTTCAAAAATAAGCGAAATAACCTAAAAAATGCAAAATCTTAAGATAAAAATCAAGGCTGCCATGGAAAAAAAAAACAATAACCAACTTGATTTGTTTTATTTCGACTCTTGCTTGTCTATTATGTCACATTTTTAACAGTGACATTACAACAAATGTAATGCGAAATTAAAATAATCATAAGTACTAATAGTTATAATATGGATGTATTTTATACTTCTTACTAAGACATTAGCAAAAAAGGATTAAAAATATTTACATATGTCGATTTACATTATTTCCAGTTAACACAAATATTATAATAGACAAGCAAGGGCCGAAATAAAACAAATGAAGTCATTTATTGTTTTTTCTCAATGGCAACCCTGATTTTAATCTTAAGATTTTGCATTTTTTAGGTTATTTCGCTTATTTTTGAAAATAGACATGGAAAATATTATATCATTGTAAAGAGAAAAAAATAAACTTTAACGGCAACTCCTGCTCTAGCTTATTCCAAAATATGCACATCAATTTTTTACTATTTTGCTAAAGATATGGCACGGGGCCCAGAATGAGGTTAAAACGACCATGGGTACCAGAGATCTTTGCATTTTCTAAATCTGCTTTGCTTTAAGATTAAAGCCCAACAAAACTCAAAATTGCACAAACTTTTGAATTCTTTTTTTGAAAAAACATATATTTTCTATGTAAAAAATTCTTGGCCGAAAAGAAGATTGATCTTGTTCAAGTTATTTTGCAAGTACTCCGAAAGAAGATCGGTTGATAGCGTTTAGGAAGGGGGAAGGAAGAATTGTAAGTGTTTTATTGCTGAAGGGAATTTCTCTAAACATATCATAAACAAAATCTTAGAATATATTTAACATGTTTTTTATTCTCAATAAACTCAGCTTGATCATCGTATTATTTTTCTCCAGCATAGTTGAAGCTAACTTAAATATTTTCTCAGGTAATAAATGTTTACAAATTCTGACAAGTAACGTCTCACTAGTTTGCAAACGTAAATAAAGAGAAGGTCACTTATACCAGTTCGTCAATATATATGTAAAACTAATTTAAACGACAACAAAACAGACAAAAAATACGACAATGAATCGTTAATATTTATTTAACAAAACTAATTGTGGAAAACAAAAGCAATAACAAGCAAAATTATTGTGCTTGTAAAAGCATAGCATATTAATTTAAACTTAGGTGTCATCACGCCAATCCGTCACCCGTTGTATCGCCAATTAATTTTTTTGCAAGTCGCCTGAATTAATCAACCTCAAGTTTCCTAAAACTTCCATCTAGTCCCCACATATTGCTGTTCATCGGTTTTCCTGGCCTTAAATTTTCGTTAACGCGTAACTTCATCAGCTCGTTATATCGAGGTTCAAAAGCTACGATTCTAGGTTTCCAATTTTCTGAAAAATTTAGGTTATAACTAATGTTTTCGTTATTTACTTTTACTGAAGAGAAAGTGTGAAGGTATGTCCCGAGCAGAAATAAACACCTCCACACTCCGAGTTTTGCGGACGACCAGGTGTTCATCGCCACAAGATGAGGAAACTTTATGGTGAGGCAGTTAAAAGAAGAATTTACGAAAAATAATTTAGAAATTAATTTGCATTAAATAAAATATTTAACAACAATCCAAGAAGAAATTTAAAAAATAAAAATGAAGGAGGTCCAACAAATAAAAGGAACAGAAACTTTAAATATTTGGAGTGTATAATATAAAAAAAGGATCCTCAAAAAAAGGAATTAAAAGCAGACTAGGGCAAACCAGAACTTGCATAAATCATGTAAATCCAATTTTATGGGATAGACATGTTACAAAAAATATTAAAACAAATGGTACGCAGTATAATGGCAATAGAGCTGAAAACTGGTTGATAAATAAAAATAATAAAAGTAAAATGACTGCAACGGAGATGAAACATTAGAGAAGGAGCTGTGGAGTTACAAGGATGGACTTAGCAACGAAGATATTAAAACAAGAATGGTACAAAAAGACGCACTCATTTAGATAGAAGAAAATAAACTGCCCTGGTAAGGTCATGTTAAAAGAACGGATAAAAATAGATGGATAGTACATGTCTCTGAACGGAGTCCTATACGCAGAAGGAAAAGAAACAGACCCCAAATATCATGGAGGGATGAAGTAGAAGAAGCGATTGAAAGAGGAGGTCCACACGACGAAAAATTGCAACTTCAAGACAGTAGATGAGAGAAGACAGCGACAGCTATACAATCCTATTAATATAATATATACTTTCACTGAAAATTTCTGTAAACTATTAGTGTGCTATAACTGTGTCAAACTGCAACAAAACAAATTATTTTCCTTTTATGTACAACCGCTAAAGTTTATTTCTAAAAAACCTTATGTATCTTTTACTAATCTCGTTACTGCAATTTGTAAACGAATATCGTACCTGCGATTTCATCCAACGATGGTTGATCGCCTCCGTAATCTTTAGGAAGGTATTTGTTGGGCACGCTTTTGGTAAGAGAATCAAAATCGTCATGGACACAGATCTACAAATCAATAAACTACAAAGTGATTACTAAATTCATTACTAACTTATAAATTTGTAATAATTAAACAAATATAGTGTATTGGCGCAATGATGCACCTAGGCGGGGTGGGGCAAGAGGCTCTGGCACCCCACAAAAAGCAAACGCTACTTCGTTAGCCCGAGTCGGACCGTCCGTTCAACCTGCCCCACTCCCAGATTAAATCCTGAATGCGCCACTGTGTTGGCGATTACATAAGACAATATACTGGGTGGCCAAAAATGAACTTTACAACGACCGTTATTTTCTTTTGATTTTGACTGTCCATATTTGACAGCTAAGTAGTGTAGACGCAACAAATTTGTTATTTTAGCGTTTAACGATTAAATAACGCGTTATTGCATGTTAATTAAACGTATTAAGAAAGTCAGTGTTCGATTTTGGTGATCCTCAAAAAACTGTCCAATTCTTGCAGTAAACAAAGGCGTTCCCGACCCAAAATTACTAGTTTAGTGGCCAAACGCGGTACTGTGGCATATAGGCGCATGAAAGTGTAAACGAAGAACCGACAACGTTTACACCAATTGGGAGTTTCCGGGTCGTCTTTACAATATTTTCAAAAAAGAAAAGCTAATGTATCTGTGTAAGGTACAGTTGGCTCTAGGACTTCAGCCACTGGTGCAACCAGAAATTTACCTTGGAGTAACTCCTGTAATAAAAATAATTGAAGGAGTTGAAGAAATTGCAATTCGTTTTGAAAAATAAGAGGAAGAATAAAAGGTGATGAAAGATATGATGCATCTATGAAAGTTCACAATGGGCTCATGTAAATGTGCCATAATCAAAAACTTCTATGAATTTGGAAAATGTGGGTTCAGCAAGATGATGCTACAGCACACAGCCCAAACCACAATCGAAATTTTGAAGGGAATTTTTTAGGCCGATTAATGTCTAGATGCGGTAATATCGAGCGGCCGCCAAGATCTTCTGATTTAACCGCTCCAGATTTTTTTTTGAGTAACCTTAAAGAATGTTTTTGTCAACAAGCCAACATCGATTATACAACCAAAGAAAACATTAGAGCAGCAATGCTTTAAATATCGCTTGAAGTTCGTGTAAATAAAATGTAAACTGCTCGCATTTGTGAGACAGCAAGATATAGGAATTTGGCCAATGTTATATTGCACAAATAATTGCAAGGTCCAGACATAGCATTTATATAAAAATATTTGTTGTTTTGTATTTATTATAGGAGCTATTTGTTAGTTGTAAAGTAAATTTTTAGCCACCCGGTTTGATATCATACCCGATCCTTCATCTTCGGTTTCAAAAACGATCTGATTAAACTGACAAAACTATGTAACAGTGGAGGCAAATTAACAAAGTGCATCATCTTCAATCTTGAAGAATAAACTTTCTGAAAAAATTTAATTAATAATTATGTAACACCTGCATTAAAAAAACAGTTCGTTTTAAAGAAATACTCTCTATTGGGTGCAACGACTATCAAGCTTTATCTTTTATGTTATACAGTGTGTCTCAGCCTAGACGAAATTCGATAGCTTTGTTATTAGTAAAAATTTTAAAAACAGTTTCGAATAAAAATTGTTTGTGGTCGATTTATAGATAATAATAAGGTAGAGATAGTTGAAGAGTTTAAATACCTAGGGGTAATTATAGATAATCATTTAAAATTTAAAAAGAACATAGATTATATTGTAAAAAAAGTTGGTGCAAAAATTAGTTATTTTGGGAGAATATCGAATAAATTAAACTTTGAAGCTAGGATATTGGTCTATCATACAATAATAGAACCATACTTTAATTATTGCAGTAGCATAATATTTCTAGGTAATGAGGGGGATCTGAAAAAATTACAAAAGCAGCAAAACAGAGCTTTGCGTATCATATTACAGTGTTCTAAATTAACTAAAATTGAATATACCTATGCATAATAAGTTGGGGTTCCTTAATATATGGCAAAATACAGTGTATAACGTTTTGGTTCTAATATATAAATGTATAAACAATATGATGCCAGGATATATGAGTAAATATCTGATATACAACAAAGAACAGCACGATTATGAAACAAGACAAAGAGAACATTTTAGACTGCCTAAATGTAAAAAAAGTAGTACACAGAACTCGCTCTATTACAAAGGGCTAAAATTATTTAATCAATTACCAAACGAATTAAAATATTCTGTTAATCTGCATGCGTTTAAAGAAGGTTGTAAGACCCATGTAAAACTGCAATTTTAATTTGAAGTACTAGTTGTAAAGATTGATGTATAAATAGTTTCTTTTATAACTAAATAAAGCCTATTATTATTATTATTATTACTACATAACCTCCTAAAAAAAATTTCAACTGTACACAGTGTTTTGTTTTTACGCACCGATACATAATTTTGTTTTTTTCAGTAGAACATCCTGTATATTTGTAATTTTTTTATGCAAAAAATAAAATCTCTTTCAAAAATATGTGAAGATTTTTTTGTACCTAAAATCAATTGTTTTTGAGTTATTTAGGTTTTTATAAAAATATTGACAGGAACAGTTTGCTGACTAAATTAATTTCAAAATAATACACAGGGTGTTTCTTATGTATGGTCCATTTAGCGTAACTTCATACATGAATTGGGCAGTTTTTTAAAATGAAAACTGAAAATGTTTACATTTTTTTATCCATAATTTAATTATCTTATAAAAACCTTTGAAGGTGAATTATGTCGAAAATAAATATTTGTTGGGATATTCTGGTTTTCTTGATAATTTACGAGTAGAAATTATTAATAACAGATTTATCGAATAATTCTTTTTGGCTGGGTCAACCTGTATACGGCTCTGCAATAAAATAGCACCAACAGCTTTTAATACAGAAATTTTCAAAAACGAATAAAACAAAACAACACAGATTTTTTTGAAGATGAAAAGTAATGAAATAGCAACAATTAAACCACATAATTTTAAAATTCCAACGAAAAACAACAATCCAATATGCAATAAAACACAAAAATCTGTATTTTGACAACAAAATAATAGCACCAATGAAACTAAACAATTCAATCTTTGCTAAATAGTTTCATCAATTCAAAATTTGTTGAAAACTAATTAAAAAGAAATACCAAAGCCTTATTCAATATTTTGTTTTGTAGCCTTTATTTTTAAGAACAGCGGCGCAACGTCGCGGCATGGAATCCACTAGCGTTTGGCATCGCTGAAGTGGAATAGCTTTTCATGCTGAATGTGCAACTGCTTTGTATTTTTAGGCTTTGCTTGATATACACTTTTTTAACATCTGCCCAAAGATTTTCCATGAGTTTTAGATCTGGAGACTGAGATGGCCATTCCATGACCTGAACGTTACTTCTTAAAAAAAAAATGGTCTTGGCCAATTTGCTCGTATGTTTTGGGTCTTGTCTTGCTGCAAAACCCAAACGAGCGGCAAATTCCATTCGGCATAAGGCAACATTACTTTTTGCAAAATATCAAGATAAACTTAAACAGTCATGATAGGTTTAATCCAAAAAATTGGACCTACGCCGTTGTAGAAAAAACATCCTTAAACGTTAATTTTGGCGCCGCTTTGTTTTATTGGCTTTAACGTGTGCTGCGGTTTAAACTCTGCGTTTTTTGGTCGACGTACAAACGTCCTACAGCCAGAAGTTCCAAATAAAACAATTTTGGACTCGTCTGTCCAAAGAATACTTTTCCTTTTTTAAGAGGCCAATCAATGCGTTCTTTAGCAATTTTTTTTGGATTTATAATATGCCTTTTGTTCAATAACGGCACTTTTCTAGGAGTTCTGCCAATTGAATTGTTTTTGAGAAGTCTTCTTCTTACTTCTTATTTCGCAATCCAGTTTTTTGCATTCATTATCATTTTATTGGAACACCCACTAATTTCTCTTATAAATTTGTAGGTTTTACCCCTCGACAATAATTTTTTAATCAGTAAACTTTGATCTTTGCTACAATGTTTACCCCGACCCATTTTAGCTAATTGAAAGGATTAAATTAAAAAGCTACTAATTATCCCTAAATGATGTTGTTATCTTAATTTTGATTCAAAATATTAGTATTCAAAGTAAAAATTGTTTAAAAAAATTAACTTTATCAGAACTCCCACTAAAAATAATGTGGTGCTATTTCGCACACTTAAATATCGATTATTCTTCTCAAAATAAGATTTTTTCAACTTTGACGTTTAGCTCTGAGAACTGTCAATGCTTGTTGCACCAATTAATCATAAACAAACATTTGACAAACCGAGCTCGGTGGCTGGTTGGTACGCAACCTTCCGAGTTAATCGGGAGGTCATCGTAGAGGTTTCAGGTGGTTCTCTCTACCTACTATAGGCAAATGCTGTCACAGTACTTCAACCTACTCTTACCCACCCTTTTCTTGTTCCCCGCCCCCTCCTCCCGGACGCTAATGGCCAAAGTAGTTGAAGCGTCCTTAAACCAACAATTAAAAAAAAAAAACATTTGACAGTACATGTCACTAGATTACAGCCACTAATAAAGTTGTACTTTATAGGTTTTGTAAAATATTGAATGCGGTGCTATTTTTTTGCACAATAGTGTACATAAATACGTTAGTTACCTCTAGCACAAAAAAAATATTCTTCAATGCAAGTGGAGACACTTTAGTGGCATGAGACATTGTTAAACCATCACAATCGATTATATAAATTTCTGAACGATTGGCAACTTCCCTTGACCTTATCTCTACCATAACAGAAAAATAAAACGCAAACATCGCGTCAATGTCAAAAACTTCCGGATTTTTATCTTTAAGTTTGGAAATTGTAACAAGATCATGTTCACTGGTTAATGTTGGCATTGTAACGAAATACCTGAAAAAAAATCGGTATATTTTAACACCTGCAGCCTGTTCTACTTGTTCGCGAAGCTAGCATTGGGCGAATAATGCCATATCAGCCTATAGGCGGAGAGCGTCTGAATATGAATGATCCAATGAACTAGTTTTATTATAGCAAAATTTTATCTTGGATTTCGCAATATTTTTGTAGAGAGATATATAAAATAATAAATCAGTGTTAAGAGAAAAAATAATCTTTGTATCTAAATACTAAAGGTGGGTTTATGCAACACAAATTTAGTAATAAGAATAAGAATAATATCTAGTAAGAATATCAATAGTAATAAGAAAAACAAAAGCAGCGTTTATGCAGTGGTGATAGTAATTGTAATCATAGGCGGCGCGTCGGGGGGGCCTGGGGGGCCCAGGCCCCCCCACTTTTTTCAAATCAAAACTTCACAATCTTCACATAATTACGAGTATTAATAGATCCGACTAGGAAATTTTTTCCTGCACAACTTTATATAGTATAAAAATCATATATTCGTATATCGTATTTACAATTTAGCATTAGCAATTAGTGATTTTTACATCGGTTGGTGCGTTGGGGTAGGGTACATTAACAATAAGGGTAACCTACAACGAATGCAGTGGCGCAACTAGGGGGTAAAGCAAGTGTCTGTCAGTCTTGCGGTCTTGTTAAGGCGCCTTTTTCTAGTAAGTATATTTAACTTGAAAGTGTAAATTCACGATTAAACTGACCACATTATATTAAATTTTAGAATATGTCTAAAAAACAAACAAATTTATTTGCCTTTCTGGGCAAAGTCCAGAAAGATGGAACCCAACCGCAACCGTCCTAAAGTTGTGCGACTCTTAACTGATTTGAATTGTAAAATAAATTACACCGATATTGAAGTTTACAAGTTAACTACTGATAACAACACCTTAATTAATCAAATAAATATATATAGAAATATTTTACTGGCAGAAATAAACAATTTATTAAGTATTGAGGAATGTGCGGAAAAATTTTTAAACAATGAATTAAAACAAATGTTATTTTGTGTGGGAACTTTTTGAAATTGTTCTTTGTTGTCCTGTGTCGTCTGCCTCAGCCGAGCGATTTTTTTCCACATTAAAAAGACTACAAACCTATCTCAGAAGTACTATGGGCGAAGAACGATTAAATGGCCTGGCTTTAATGGCTATAGAACAAGAAACTGTGGCTGACATGATTTTAAATGAATCGCATTTAGAAAAATTAATTAATAATTTTATTGCTAATAAAAACAGAAGAATGATGTTTTTTTAAAGATATATTTTGTTGTTTTTTACTATTATGAAGGGTATATTCTTTGTTTCTTAGTTTTTTAATATTTTGGAACTTTAAAAATTCTTTTTGTTAAATAATATCTACTTATTTTATTTTTGTTACTTAATATGGTTTATAATAGTTTTTGATATTTTGGAGCTTCAGATATTATATTTGTTAAATAATGCTTATTTTATATTTTTAACTATTAAGGTAAACCCAGATTTGTTTTAAAATAAAGTGTAGGTAATATACATGGATAAGTTGTGCCCCCCCACTTTTTTAGGTCACGCGCCGCCACTGATTGTAATAACCTTAAAATCTAGAGATGAAAACAGTCGAATATGGCAAAGAACAATTTTTTAAATACACCCGTATGACCCCAGATGCATGATTTGCATGGATTTGCACACCTTGTGACAATAGTAGGTCCTTTGATTCGCAAAAATCCGTTATCACAACAAACGCACGTGTGCGATGGGCGTATCGATTTCTTGCGACTGCGCATTTCGCGTTTGGTTGTAAGCGTAAGAACAATGTTGAAAGTTAACCAACTTTCAAGGTTATTGCTTATGCTTAAAATCACTACTAAAATTAAATCCAATGCGTAAACGCTAGCATTGATTTAACAGTATTTTAACTTTTATTCTTCTTACTAATCTTAAGTATTATTATTAAAACGGCTACATAAACCCACCTTAAGACTACCGCTAAAAAAAACTAGTTTCATTAAATATCTCGCAATGTGATTTATAAATAAAAATTTGACTATTGCCAGTTTATAGCTAACATAATGTAACAAAATTGTTTTCTTTAGCATTTTTGTGTATTAACAACGATAGCCGAGATATTTCAGTTTAAAAATTTTGATCTGTTTCGATTTTATCGTTATATCACGCAAGCCATGGCATTTTTAAACAAAACAATATCTTGTTTAAATTACACTCCCAAATAGCTAACTTTGTCTCATTAAACCAACCTTGAATTTTTATCGGAGATAGCATTAAGGTAACATGAAAAAGTTAAGCAACCTATATTTTAACAGAACCGTTTTAATCAATACACGAAAAAAAAACTTCTAGGGCCCGATTCAAACCCGAATTTTTTCAAATTAATAATAAAATCGCAAAGTTCGCAAAAATCCGGCCCGAACGCTAAATTTTGCTCGGGACTCGCTAAAGGCTTATTCCGGCAATGATTTTCCGGTAAAGCAAATATTTGTTTTAATGGCTTACTTGGTTTCGGCGAGTTGTTGAAATTCTGGACCCCACAAGTCTTTGTTGTAGAATCCTGGTACGATTGATCGAACGGTGTAATACATGTCAATTTTTCCTTTGGTTTTTTCGATTCTAAATTTATTTAAAACTAAGAAGTATTCGATACAGGTATCGCCTATTATGTAAAAGAAGAAAATCAATGTATGAATACAAACAAAAATTGGCAAAAAATTATATAGTAATCAACATAGCCATGGAAAACAAAAGTGGCAGTTCTTATCCCAAGTAGCACAATAATTATAGAGTATTTTCTGACGAATTTAACTATGCCAATAACTTACATTATGTTAAAAGGTTGCCTCAAATGCCTGTTTTATACTATACTATTTTTTCGTATACGATTTTTAATACAAAAATTTCGTTCAAGAATTTAGCATGGAAAATATAAACCATTTACATTGTACTATTTTTTGGTACGGAAACTTCAATATATTTTGGTTACTTTTTAGTAACTTTTATCATATTTTGTTGGCACCTCGAGTAACCATGTCAAATGTTCAATTTGATCACAGAACAAAAAGCGAATCATTTTCAAATTTAACGTGTATTTAACGCTTGTTCCATTCTACATATTTATTCCTACAAAATAAATTGTGAGGGATTAACGGTAATAAGTAGTATTTAACATCGTTTGATTGTTCCAGTTAACCTAACCCACAAATGGCATGCGGTCAGAAACAGTAACAGTAGAATACACATGCGCGCATGCTAAAATTGGACGGATTTAGGACACGTAATAATTTCGTACGAATTTTTCGTTCAAGATTTTTAATTTCTGATTGACACCGTACTAGAAAATCGTATACGATTTTCTTGAACGAAAAAATAGTATAGTATAAAACAGACTAAAGACATAAATTATTAAAAATCTATTAAGATACCCTATTAATCGCAGTATACTGTGATCAAATGCAACTAGTTATTACTGAAATTTTTAGGTGTTTTAATAAATATTTATGGTAGTTGAACATAAAACAACGATAATTTGTTTTTTTGCAGCAAGGCACAGTGTAATGCGATTAATAGATATCCATCTTAATAAGTTTTTATAATATTTTAAGTCTATGAAGCAACCTTTCAAGCTTTCAACACAAACGAAAGATATTGATGTTGTTAAATTCGCCAGACAACACTCTTTTTAAATAACCGCATGTAACACTACCATTCCATTTCAAAAAAATGACTTCCCTTTATCTATTTTATTTTTAAGAAATTAATAAACTTCGTTCCTATCAACTTGACTTTGTTCTTTGTACCTCAAAGAGAAGGTAAATAATAATATACGCATAGTAATACAAAGGTGTGAGTTGTGCTTTTTGGAGTCCACTTGTTTTTTTATTCTTAATAAACTCAGCTCAGCCCTGGTATTAATAATTTTTTATTGAGCATTCAATTGTTGTACTTACTCATTATTTCCGGCAGATGTGGTTGTTTTTTTAACCATTCTTTTACTGTGTTAATATCTTGTTTTACAGATTCTAGAGTTCGCCCAAATTCTTTTAGAACCGCTATTCGATCTTCTTCCCTCTTCGACATCGTAGAAGGAGACTGTTAAATATCGTCAACAAAGTAACTCGAAAATCGTTAATTTATTTATGACGCATGTTCATATCATTTAAAAGACTTAAACACCAATACATATTTATCTACATACGTAGATATGCAAATGATTGTCACTGAAATATGTATAATATTTACCATTAAACAATTACAGTTCACAAATTTTGTCAATTTTTTGTTTTTGTAGTTTTCTCAGAGAGTTCGTGACAATGATTTAATTTCTAAACGTCGTTCAATTTATTTCCGATTCTGTAACTCTTATCGGGTTTCCCAGCATGGGGATCTCGCCTATTATAAGGTATACATGCTTGCTTAAATTAAATGATCTATTTTTAAGGATGAGGTAAGCTACAATTTATTTTTAAAGATAAAAAATTTCTCGTACCTAAGAAGTTGTAATAAAAAACTTGAAAATACTGTTTTTTTTCCATAATTGTTTTGTCTTGATCATTAGATCAATTTTATTTGCACTTTTTTGAGGTATTTTTTTAAATGTAAAATGTAACTATTATTTTAGATCTTTAATTATGGGTAATATCTTAAATATGGAAAGTGATCAAAAATCTAAAATAATAGTTACATTATACCTCAAACAAAAAAAAATCTCAAAAAAGTGCAAATAAAACTGATGTAATAATTAAGACGAAAAAAAAGTTATACGAAAAAATCTACATTTTTACGTTTTACTTTAACTTTTGAAGTACAAGGAATTTTGTACTCTCATACTCAAGAATAATTTATTTAATTTAAGCAAACCTGTATCTCCTATAATAAGCAGGACCCCATGCTGGGAATTCTATCTCGGACACCTTGTATATGAATAAATATAATTTTCAATTGGTGAATATTTTAAAATATAAACTTCAATTGTACTTATACAAATAAATATACTAAATTACTTGTCTTCTTAGTTTTTCCAAAAACAGACTTTCACCATGTTCAAAAACGAAATTTTATCTTACAATACTGTGTGCCACAACAAAAATGTACAAAAAGTAAATAACGAAACTTAAAATTATCTAAACATGGAATTTACCTAAGATTTGTAAGAAAAAACCATCAAGGCAAAACAAAACCTTGTGCATTAATTTTAATTTAAACTAGTTGTTATCCTGGGATAATTACCTATTTGACTTACAAAAAAAGTCCAAGTGCTTCCTATTTAACTATTTTTATTTGCATTTAGAATCCATTATCACATGGTCAAAACACATCCTTTTAAAGGCTAACAGAACAAAAATAGTTTTTCATCTACCTGATAACAATTTTTCACCATCTATAATGAACAAGGGCAGGGGTAGCTAATGAAATAAAGAGAAAGACACTTATCACAATAATTAATAGTAATTGGAATAACTTATAAATTGTATTTCGCAAAAGTTTGTTTTGAATATAAAAGCCCAGTTGCCATCGAAACTAAGTTGACAACATTGATAAATAATAACATTTTTATTCGTTTAGAAGTGTTATATATGTGATTTCTACATTTATCGTGGCCAAAGATGCTCATATATTTTAAAATAACCTTTTTTTGTTTTTCAGGAACTACGACCTTGCCGCCGACACGGAGCAGCAGCAATTTTAAACACTGCATAATTAAATTGTTACAAAGAAAATGTCTGCACTTTGGATTCCAAGACTGTATATGCCGAAGCAAAATCTTGTCAGGAAAGAAATTCCTCAACAGTTTTTTATCGCTTCACAGGTTGATAGTAGCTTTTTTAACGAATTGGTATTAGGAATGAGACTTGAGTGTATCACTGGGATTTTCCTACCAAACAAGAATCTATACAGTGGCTTCACAAAGGTTTATTTATATATATAGTTCAGCTCTACAGACCTCCAAGGCCCATGGCTGGAAATTTCTTTTTTAAAAAATTCCACTTCTCCATTTCCCTCATCATTTCCATTTAACAGTTCTTCGAAATGTTGGGTTCACCTATCAAGGGTTTGCCTCTCCCAAACAAAAGCCAGAACACAGTCTTCAACGGGAAAACTAATGACAAACGTTTTTCGGGACGAGAAATGAGTTCTGCTTATTGAATATACGGAAAAAGATACCATGGAGAGGTCTATTCAAGTCGATTCAAAGTTTGAGAGAATCGTTGGAATTAAAACGGCCTTCATCGAGGCGGTAAAAAACTTGCTTCTGCACGACAACTGCACGGTCCGTAAAGCACGCAATGTTCAATGTGTAGGTCAAAAATGTGTTTTTACCGAGCGCGGCATCCACCTTACATAGCACTCGGCGATTTATTTTTGTTCAAAAATCTTTAAAAAAACCTTAGGGGCAGAAAATGTACAACCTATAACGAGCTAACAATAGCGGTTGGTGCCCATTTTGCAGAGCTCCCGAAACGCTTTTTTCTAAAAGGGATGTGGCAAGTCGAGAAACGTTGGATTAAGTGTATAAGTGTAGACAGTAGTTGTATATAAAAAAATTGTTTTTGTTCTCCTCCGTGCTTTCTTTAGGTAGATTACATAAAATACGTCCTCCTACCATGTTTTCTATGACATAAGTTAATGAATATGTTAGATATCATACTCTATCCTTTAGCTTCGGTTTCACGAACGTTTTGAGAAAGTTGACATAAATATGCAACACTAGAGGAGCATTCACGAAATGCATAACCTTTACCGTTGTAGAATAAACACTCTGGAAAGTCATTGATTATCATTTGATGTAATTTAATTTCGTATCCTTTTAATGTTTTTTTATGAAACCCTCATATTATTTATTTAGGAATTAAATCAACGCGTTGAAAAATCATTAGAAAGATCAATTTTCATGTTTCACAAACGAGTTGTAGTTACCTCGGCCACAGCAGCAGTCTTTAGAAAGTACTCCGAAAGAAAATCGATTGGTAGCGCTTAAGAAGTGGAAAGGAAGAATGGTTAAGTGCTTTATTGCTGAAGAGAATTTCTCTTAACATATCTCAAAGAAAATCTAAGAAACTATTTAATATGTTTTTTATTCTCAATAAACTCAGCTTGATTATCGTATGTTTTTTCTCAATGAACTTAAAAATTTTTTCATTTGATTAGTGTAGTTTACAAATACAAACAAGCAACGTCTCACTAATTTGGTAACGTAAATGAAGAAAAGGTCACTTATTCCAGTTCGTCATTATATGTAAAACTAATTAAACGTCAACATAACAAACTACAACGAATCGTAAATATATATTTTACAAAACCAATTGTGTAAAACAAAAACAATAACAATCGAATTTGTGCTTGTCAAAACATAGCATATTTAAACTTCTGTGTCATCACGCCAATCCATTACCCGTTGTATCGCGAATCGTATTTATTGTTTTTTCTAAATTTTTTTGCAAGTGCCTTGAGTTAATCAACGTCAAGTTTCCTAAAACTTCCATCTAGTCCCCACATATCACTGTTCATCGGTTTTCCTGGCCTTAAATTTTCGTTAACGCGTAACTTCATCAGCTCGTTATATCGAGGTTCAAAAGCTACGATTCTAGGTTTCCAATAATCTGAAAAATTTAAGTTATAACGCATGTTTTCGTTATTTACTTTTACTGAAGAGAAAGTGTGAAGGTATGTCCCGAACAGAAATAAACACCTCTACACTCCGAGTTTTGCGGACGACCAGGTGATCATCGCCACAAGATGAGGAAACTTTATGGTGAGGAAGTTAAAACAAGAATTTACGAAAAATAATTTAGAAATTAATTTGGATTAAATAAAATATTTAACAACAATCCAAGAAGAAATTAAAAAAATAAAAATGAAGGAGGGGAACAAATAAAAGGTACAGAAACTTTAAATATTTGCAGTGTATAATATTTAAAAAAAGGATCCTCAAAATAAGAAATTAAAAGCAGATTAGGGCAAACCAGAACTTGCATAAAACATAAAAATCCAATTTTATGGGATAGACATATTATATATATATAAAATGGCTTAACACCCCTTGTGGGGTTGCGCCGCATTGCTGCTTTCAAGATCCGCTTTATGGGGTGGATCACTCCCCGTCACTTCATTGTTTTCACACTTATTTTTCTCCACTGTTCCCTGTCCTTGGTTTTTTCCTTCCATCTGGCGATTCCCATCCTGCGCAAATCCTCTTCCACTTCCTTCAACCACCTAGATCTGGGCCTTTCTCGTCTTCTCCTACCGCCTGGTTCCCATTGTAGCATTGCTAGTGCTACTTCATTTGCTCTCATTCTCCATACATGCCCCAGCCACTTTATTCTCTGCGTCTTTATTCTTTTTACTATGTCTTCTCCCTTTAATTCCTTCGTTATTTCGTGGTTCATGTATTGCCTACCTTCGTTTTCATTAACTTTTACTAGTCCTAGTATCGTTCTCATTATTTTCCGTTCCACTATTCTCAACTCCTCCTCTTCCCTTTTCGTCATTGTCATTGTTTCTGCTCCATACAGAATCACCAGCCTTATTATTGTTTTGTAGATGTTAATTTTTGTGTTCTTTGTGAGATGTTTGTTTTTTAGTATCTTCTTATTGGCATAATACGCCTTGTTAACTGCTATTATTTTTTCGTTTATTTCCGCTCTTCTTTCTCCATTACTACTGATCGCGATCCCTAAGTATTTAAATCTGTCCACCTCTTCAAATTCATAATCCCCTATTTTTATCCTTCCGTTTGCACACTGTTTTCCACATCTCATAATTTTTGTTTTACTGCTATTGATTTTCAAACCCATCTTTTCACTTTCTATGGTTAGCTCCGAGAGCATTTTTTCCATTGTCTTTCTATTCTTTGTTATAATTACAATGTCGTCCGCGTATGCAATCATTTGCCCCCCGCTCGTTCTTAGGCTTCCCTTATTTATGTTTCTTACGGCATGCTCCATAGCTAAATTAAATAATGTCGCTGACAGGGCATCACCTTGCCTCACACCCTTGTTAACTATGAAGTCTTCCGTTTCCCCTTTACTTGTAAGTATGCTTATTTTGGACTGGTTCATGGTCATTGCTGTCAGCCTTCTTAACTTGGACTCTATCCCTTGCTGTTTCAGTATTGTTATCAGCTCATCTCTTTTAATTGTGTCGAAAGCTTGCTGGAAGTCTATAAATAGCATTTCTATGTCAATCTGGTATTCATGGGCTTTTTCCATTATCTGTTTGATAGTGTGTATGGCATCGGTTGTTGATTTGCCTTGCGTGAATCCACACTGGTATTGTCCTACTATGGCTTTTGCTTTTTCCGCTAGGTGTTTTTGTATTATCGACGTTAATATTTTGTATGCAACATTTAGCAGTGTTATGCCTCTATAATTTCTACACTCCTGTTGGTCGCCTTTTTTGTGTATTGTGACTATTTGTCCAACTTCCCATTCCTCAGGCATTCTCTCTTCCCTCCATATTTTTCTTATTAGCTGGTATATTCTTTCGTGCAGCTCATTTCCCCCGTATTTTATTAATTCCATGTTTATTTCATCTTTACCTGGTGCTTTCCCATTACTACTTTTTTTTATGATTTTCATTACTTCGTTTTTTGTTGGTTCCTCCGTTGTGTTCTCTTCCCTTTCTCCCTCTACCTCTTCCTTTGTTTTATCATTGTCGATGATTGCTTCCGTTAGCAGTTCCTGGAAATATTCCTTCCAGATTAGTTTGTACTGGGTTTCCTCTTCTATCACTTCTCCATTCTTATTTTTTATGCCTCTAATTTTACTTTTATATATTTTGCTTATTACCTTATTACAGTCTCTCCTCACTTTTTCATATGCTTCCCTATCTTCCAATTTGCTTGTGTTTATCCATTTCAATCTAGCGTTTCCTTTGGTTTTCACTATTTGCTGACATTTTTCATTATACCATTCTTTTTTTTTTCTTTTTTTTCTTTCCCAATTTGCTTTTCTGCTGAGTTTAGCAAGCATTTCTTAATATTATGCCATTCTTTCTCCAAATTCTCAGTTTCTTCACATTTCAATAATAATTCTTCCACTTGCTTCTCATACTCTTTTCTTGTGTTTTCATTTTTAAGTTTTTTAATGTCCCATTTAGTCCTCGTTGCTTTATTACCGCTGAGTTTTTTTATTTTTATTTTTTGCTTGATCGTGGCCGCTACCATGAAATGATCAGAATCGACATTTGCCCCTCTGTATGTTCGTACATCTTTTACTGACGTCTGCTTTCTTTTATTAATAAGTACATGGTCTATTTGCGAGCTATATTTGTGGTCCGGGGATGTCCACGTTATCTTGTGTATTCTTGGGTGTGTGAATTTGGTACTAATTATGATCATATTCAGGCTTGCTGCCAGATTACATAGACGTTGCCCGTTATTGTTTGTTTTTTCGTGAATTGTTTGCTTTCCTGCCACCTGCGTTAAGTAATCCTCCTTTCCTATTTGGGCATTAAAGTCGCCCATTATTAATGTTGTGTCTTCTTTTGGAATTTTTCCCATTTCCTCTTCAATTTTTTCGTATATGTTGTCTTTCTCCTCTCTATCTGTACCTTCAGTTGGTGCATACACGTTAACTATCGACATATTCATTGGTTTTGCTCTGATCCTCATATATGCTATCCGCTCATTTATTGGCCTAAATTCTACTATATGACATATTACAAAAATTATTAAAACAAAGACATAACACCATGGTACGCAGTATAATGGCAATAGAGCTGAAAACTGGTTGATAAATAAAAATAATAAAAGTAAAATGACTGCAACGGATATGAAACATTAGAGAAGGAGCTGTGGAGTTACAAGGATGGACTTAGCAACGAAGATATTAAAACAAGAATGGAAGTACAAACGACGCACTCATTTACATGGAAGAAAATAAACTGCCCTGATATGGTCATGTTAAAAAAACGGATAAAAATAGATAGATAGTACGTGTCTCTGAACGAAGTCCTATAGTCAGAAGGAGAAGAAACAGACCCCAAATATTATGGAGGAATGAAGTAGACGAAGCGATTGAAAGAAGAGGTCCACAGGATAAAAAATTTGCAAGATCAAGACAGTAGATGAGAGAAGCTAGACAGCGACAGCTGTACAATCCTATTAATATAATATATACTTTCACTGAAAATTTCTGTAAACTATTAGTGTGCTATAACTGAGCCCAACTGCAACAAAACAAATTATTTTCCTTTTATGTACAACCGCTAAAATTTATTTTTAAAAAACCTTATGCATCTTTTACTAATCTCGTTCCTGCAATTTGTAAACGAATATCGTACCTGCGATTTCTTCCATCGATGGTTGATCGCCTCCGTAATCTTTAGGAAGGTATTTTTTGGGCACGCTTTTGGTAAGAGAATCCAAATCGTCATGGACACAGATCTACAAGTCAATAAACTACAAAGTGATTACTAAATTCATTACTAACTTATAAATTTGTAATAATTAAACAAATTTAGTGTGTTGGCGGGTTGGAGCAATGGTGCACCCAGGCGGGGTGGGGTAAGGGGCCCTTGCACCCCACAAAAAGCAAACGCTACTCCGTTAGCCCGAGTCGGACCGTCCGTTCAACCTGCCCCACTCCCAGATTAAATCCTAAATGCGCCACTGTGTTGGCGATTACATAAGACAATATACTGGGTTTGATTTTGACTGTCTATATTTTACAGTTAAGTAGAGTTCCTTATAAGCTTTTCCGAAAAATCGGTTTGATTTTCCGAAAATTTCACTTGACCAAAGTTGTAGCCCATAAAATTTGCTATCCGGAATGGGCCGTCGGTTTTTTTGTACAACCTTTTGTTTTAAAGATACAGCGGTTGCAAAGTCAAAGAAGCAATTAAAGTTTTTAAATTTTTCACATTTTTTTGTACAAACTGCTTTATAAGTTTTAAACCATTGCCTGTTGACAAAAAATAATTATAAACAATTTTGTAGAAAAATTTATGCTCTATTAAAAGGAAGCTGTAAGGTATTTTACAACCAAATGGATATTTTTGGCGACAGAGCCTTTTAAATGCAGAAGTGTAAAAAAATCAAGTAAGTGTTGATATCTGCTTAGCACTTAATTTTTAAAAAAAATTGTACTTGAAATTTTTTCTTAGAAAAAGGTCCTCCATCACCACTTAAAATATTTGCGGTGATAACGGGGACACCCTGTATGTATATATCGTCTTAAGGGTTAAGTTGAACGATTTTTGGTATTTGGGGGCCACAAAAGTTCTTTCGCGAGCCTGATGTAGCCCGCGGGCCGTCAGTTGGACAGCCCTGCGTTATGTATTTTGAATTCCAAAATCGTGTGGGCTTCGACCTCTATTGGTGACAGTTTCTACTTATATTTTGCACCAGGAGCACATAAAGGAGGTGGCAAGAACGTTACGACGTATGCGACTGTTACACCAACGTGTTAACCCTTATGTGCCTGACAAGGTACCCGGGTACCTTCTGCGTTTTTAAATTAGTTTTTCGAACTGTTTCAAAAGTCTCAGCGGCAGGTGGTTTCGTGACATCTCTAAACATATTAAAATTCCGTTATTAAAAAATTTAAGGGAGGCGTATTTGGGACTCACGTTAATATCGCACCCTGAGATTAACAAAACTTTCTTAATACAAGCAGACAGTTCCGGTTACGGGTTTGGTGCGTGTTTGTACCAACGGGATTCCAAAACGAAGGACAAAAAGGTGTTAGCTTACGGTAGAGTGTTGCACGGTAGCGAATTAAACTATACGGTAACGGAGGAGGCACGCGCAATAATATTCGCATTGCAGCAATGGCGTACTTTGGTGTTGGGCCAACGATTAGTAATCGTAACTGATCATAAGGCGCTAACGTTTTCATTAAGTTGTAAGTTGCCGAATTCGCGAATAGTTCGTTGGGTGCAATATCTGCAGGAATTCAGTGTTAAAATATACCATAAGGGATCCGAAAATGTATTGGCGGATTGTCTTTCGCGAAGTCCTATAAGGCGAGCAGAACCGGAAGTGCCGGGCGGAAATGACCAAATACAGGTGTCACCCATTAATTTAATGAATCGGGTTAAAGAGTTAAGGCCAAATTTTGACATAGTAATGGCGGGCCAAGCCGAAGAGAACTGGATAAGAGACATGATAACGTATTTAACATCAAACGTGCGGAACGGTCGGAACGCAAAGATAAACAACAGGGCTGAATGGTTTAGTGTGTATGACGGCGTGCTGGTACGGCGTGGGAGTAAGGACTGTCCAGGGAAAATAAGGTTATACGAAAACGAGATTAAATTGCGGGACGACACACCGTTTTTTATACGGCCGTATCCGGTATCTTTAGTGTATAGAGAGGCGGTAAAAAGTCAGATTGACGAAATGGTAAAGTGGGATGTAATAGAGCCGGCTAGAACAGAGTATGTATCGCCGAATGTAAAGAAAAAAAATGGGTCGGTAAAGGCAGTACGATTTAAAGTGGGAGATGCGGTGTTAGTTAGGTCGCATCGGCAATCTTCGGCCGAGCGGGCCGAGATACAGGAGTTTTTCCTGTTATATGAAGGGCCGTTCCGGGTAAGGGAAATAGCGGGACCGAACTCGGATGTTGTAAGTAAAAGCGACAGCAAAGGAACTATTTTGGGGCGATATAATGTAAAATTTAAAAAAAAAGAAATATATAGAGTTGCAGGAAATGTAAATGTAACCAACCATCTGCCGATTATTAGTTTCTTTTGTGTATTTTTGTTATTTAATATTAAACTCAGGAATCTTCATTTAATATTGGGGTGTGATGCAATGGGCCAATGGTGTTGGGAAGGGGAAGAGTGATATGTGGGGGTAAGTGCGGTAGTGAAAAGGAGGGCAGTCGCTAACAGGGTTGAGCGAGTCGAGTCGGCAGAGGGTGATCTGCAGTCTTTCGACTGATAGCAAATTGCCGACGGTGTATTAACAAATTAGCGTAAATACAGTGGTAGTGAGGTGAAGAATATTACCAGACTTATTGGATTAATTTTATTTATCGTCACCGATTAGGGTACAAGTGGCCCAGTTTTGTGTTAATATTGTAGTAAAACTCTGTTTCAACAATAAAGTTTTTGTGTGTTCTGTCATTATTGTCGGCATATTGTACGCCCACGACCTGCTAAAATAAGATCTCAGCACGTTAAAATTCAACTTTTCGTGATGAGCAATCTTTACCGACCTAGGCCGGATAATACATGCTTAATATAGTAATGACTTGTTTTGAGATTTGCGTTGTCAAACAGAGTGTTGTTTAATTATAGATGGCGACGATACTGATCTTGGTATAATTGGAGGACGCAAAAAAAATTACGTAACACACCCAAAAAGTGTCTTCACAGAACTCGTATGCTTCCAGGACTCGCCTTCTGCTCGTCCCAGAACTGCCCACTTGTTCAGTAAAGTATCACGTTCCGGTCTTGTTATGTAAATAACTATTACCGATTCTTAGACTGTTTCCATAGTGATGAGTTGTTTTGCGCGGTCAAGGAAACGCCAATAACTCATCAAGCAAAGTTTTCACCTGCAGTTTGTTAAGTTGTTGTTTAATTATGGATGGTGACGAAAGTGATTTTCGTGTCATTGACGGACGCAGAAAAAATATTGAACGCAACATACCTGGAAAGTCTGCTCCTCAAGTAAAGTATCACTTACCGTTATTGTTACGTAAATAACTATAAGAGCACAAAAAAGTAGCGCCATTGAATTTTCCCGCAAAAAAATTAGAAAACTCACCATCGACAGAGTATTTTTTCAAACTTGCTCGACAAATCCGGACGGATTTCCTTAGTTTTGGCAACTGTTCTGCAGATTGCGGAACAATTCCATTGCCAACCTTTTTACTTTTAATATCAGGAGCTTTTTTGTTCACAACCTTTCTCCTGCGGGCCTTTCTACAACCTGAAGCATTCGAAATGTTCCTCAAATGTTCATTTTGCACAGAATCTGTTATTTTTCCATCGTCGTCTTCAGTGTGTGCCCGTTTATTTTTCTTTGTAGTTGACGTACAAGCTTCGTTTAAATTTATATTCTGATGATCCCGGACATTTTTGAGTATCAAATCAAGGTCTAATACATTTACTCCAAACGTGTCTCCGTTGCCGCCAGTTTTAACGCAAGTGTGAGGGAAGTTTTTGACGTCGATTTGGACAATAGTGCACTCCACTGGTTCCGGCTTCGTTCCCGCATTTTTTTGTTCACTTTCGCTGGGGTTTAACGTTACAGTTTGGGTGTTTATCACACAAAATATCGGCGCATTTCCAACGCCTCTTTTTTCAAAATCGGCTGTTTTGCCGTTATCTTGGGGTCCGCCTACGCCTCTGCTAACGTTTGGGTGCTTATCAAGATTAGCACAGAGTGTTTTTCGTGAATAGCATTGTGAAGAGCACACATCTTTAGAAAAATTCATTCATTTAATATTATTTAGATAAGATAACAAATAAGGTACATATTTAATCAGCACTCCAAGTGTGAAATGCCTTTCTAAATAAATATTTGAGTTATTTAGGCGATTAGTTTTAGATACAAATGTATTTTAAGTTTAGTTAAAAAATGTCTGCGAGAGAAGTATTTTTAAAGAAAATTCGAACGCTTGTCCGCTTTTCAATAAATTTTTATTTATTCCAGATAGTATCCTGTGACGAAAAGTTTAAAGATCTGCATTTCAGTGTATTACAAAACACTAATATTGTCTACTAAGTTAGCCCACGTTTTTATAAATTTAATTATACATGTACATTCATTGAGCAAATAATTTTTTGGGGAATTCACAAAACCAAATTTTGTGGGACTTAAACCAATTTCATAATTATTGCATCCCAAGTAGCACAATCATATTGTACGCGGGCCCAATATTGGCAACATATAACCAATATAGCCTTTTTCTAGTTTTTTAATGAATCACCAATATCAGACAACTCAATGTTAATATGTAATTGGTCCAATATGTTTATATTGTTTTGTAGTAGATTATAAGTTTAAAATTTGAATTTAGCGCTCCAGGATGTAGATGGAGTTGTATGGCGTATGTTAGGTTACCGTTGGCGGAATTGTATTTTAATTGGCAGAATGAGAGTGTGTTTTATGTTTGCCCTCTTAGAAAGTTTAGAATGATTTATGTGAATTTATGTGAGCCATTACCAAAGTGTTCAGAAGAGGGACCAGGAACTGATGAAGTCATTAGTTTATAGTGTTGGATTAACAGGTTATTTTATAGTATTTAAACATACGCACTGTAAACGTAAAACACATTTTTGAGGTTAAGTTTTACCACGTGTTTTCAATTTTAAAAATGAGTGAACACGAAAGCATTATCATGTCGGTTGATGATATAATAGCCAATGCAGTAAAAGCTATGATAGTTAGTGAGAATGCTAGAATGAAATTAAAAAAAGTGGCGGCTTTTATACCAAATTTCGATGGATGTCCTGAGTCGGATATAGATTTGTGGTTTAGTCGGATATCAATAGTGCTCCTAATTGTTGTTGGAAAACTTTCGGCAAAGTTGCTAAATTTCGTGCTCAATAATATTCCAAAGACAAATTGAAAATATCTCAAACAGCATCCGAGAAAATTAGGAAAAACCGGAAAATACAATTTTTGAAAATCGTCTATAACTCCTTTGAAGTTTGAAATATTTTAAAAATGTAAAAACATTGCTGAAGCAACTTTTTAAGCCAGATCGGAAGGTGGTCACAAATTTTTCCCAGATCGATTCGTTTTTGTTTTATGATAACCAACTTTAGTTTTTCTTACAGCCGCAATTTTTGCTATTTCCATAATCAAATAGCATTTATTTTTCTGAATCCATTGATGTATTACACATGGTATTTTACTCATTTATTCATTGTCAAATTTTTAAAAAAAGTTTTAAATTATAACCATTATAAATCAGGTAGGCCGGTCGTTGCAGTTTATGTTGTTTCCATGACAACCAATCAACAAACTAAAATATTTGAAATAGTTCATTTTGTTTGCTTACGAGTGAGAGTAATATTGACAGCTAAAATGTTGGTTATGTTCACGGCGGACTTTACAAATTATGAAGGAATTCCGCCGTGCGGCGGAATGTAACTATAAAATACCCTCGAATCTGCCGCGCGTGCGCATAATACAGCTTCAACGGCGGAAAGGGCCTGTATAACGTATAAAATCCGCCCTCCGGCGGACAAGTCTATATAAGCTATTCCGCCGGCCGGCGGTCATATAAACACTTCCTTTAAAATTCCTACCGTTTTTTTTTAAATCTCCCTCATCCCAATAAGAAAAAAACTTTTGGCTTCACCTCCGGACGCTAGCACAATTTGAGGATCCCCATGAAAAGGAAGCATGGATTTAATAAAACAATCAATTACGAAATAATTTATATTAGCAAAAAATTATTAACAAAAACCTTTACAGCAGTCATGATTCGCTGCGCGTAGGTGTATAACTAAATAAAAAACATTTATTTAAAATAAAAAGTATTTACAAAACACATTTCACTCGGCAAAACTTCATAAAACAGTTACATTTTGCTCTTTGTTTATATCCAATGGCGCTAAAACTAGGAACAAATAAACTGTATAACTGACAACACATTATCAAAATTCTTAATCAAATTTATTGTATTACGAGATCAAAAACGAAATATCACCTCATGTAACATGCTGGATCTCATTCTATCAACAATTGTCAATACAAAAACAAACAACATTCTGAGCAATAAGACATTTAATTTAAAAAATATGTTAAAGATGTATCTACCATCAATTACAAATTACAAATTTAAATTTCCTGTCAAATGTTGCTAATGCCTCAAGAAATATTAATATTATAACATAATTCCAAGTACATGAAATAAAATACGATGAACAAAACTGTAAAATTATCTAAAGAAATGTAGTTTCCCAACATTGTCAATGCCAAAATCACAATAACGTACTTAGCAAAATTATAAATTCCGTGAAATCAGATTTCACGAACAGAACTGCAATGAGTTCTTATCATTTCTATGTGTTTTGAATGTTGCTAATGCGAAAATTACATCCATGTTTACCGATAATATTAAGTTATTAAAATGCTACAACCAAAACTGAGGTGTAATATTGCCTTACAATATTGCTAATGCCAAATTTAAGTTGCTAACCCCAAAATAGTCAATAGTAATAAGATTTCACGAACAGAATTGTAGTGCGTTAGTCCAGACAGTTTATTAAATTTTTATCCAATGTTGCTAATGCCAAAATTGACAATAACATTTTTAACAATGATTCAAAGTTATTGTAATATTACACCACCAACAAAACTGTTAAATATTCTTAAATGAAATTACGGTTTTCGTTCTATCCAATGTTGCTAATGCCAAAACATTTAAACGAAATAACAATGTTCGTGAAATAAAAATGTACGAGTAAAAGTGTAGTGCGTCTTTTGGGACAATTTTTAAGTTTGTATCAAATATTGCTAATGCAATAATAACAATAAACATGTTAAAAATGATTCAAATTTCATTAAATAACACACCAAAAACAAGAATGTTGAATTACCTTAGATGAAATTTTGGTTCTCATTCTATCCAATGTTGCTAATGCCAGAGCCAGGGGCGGACAGGCCCGCCGGGCAACCGGGCAAATGCCCGGTGGGCCGCTGGGTTCAAGGGCCGATGTCGGTGGCGTTAACACCAAATCATTTCCAAATCTAAATGAATTTTTCTACTACTATATAATCAGCTTTATTTTACCAACTTAATAAAAAAATGACGGGTGTTATGTGTTACTTTTAGTGACTGTTTACGTCAGCGCATAAATAAAAAACCCTAAGGTGTACGGTCGATGTCTGCTGAGACTGTTGACAGCATTTGGAGAGGCTACAGACTACCAATACAAGTTTCTTTATATTTTGTTCAGTGTGAAAATTAAAGACAGATTAATTAACTAAGTAAGTTTCGTTGTTAAATTATAAGCTGAAGTTAGACTGGACACGTATCACTAAATTTTGTTAAAGATTGTGTTGAATAAATTTTGGACATTATACGCATGCAGCATCAACTGCATTATAATTATATTATCCAAAATTTCTATTATTAATATTTACTTAATTACTTAAATGACTGTGAATATACATATATTTACTTGGCTATTTTTAATCTTCTAATTATTTATAATTAATTATTAAATACATTTGTTTGGATACAAATTTCAATATGTACAGGGTGGCCTATTTTCGATGCCCATACAGAGTATCTCGGTTATTATCCAAGATAAAAAAAAACTAAGTACGTCGTCTTGATTTCTTTTTCGAGAGAAATTCATTACCGTAAACAGGTTTTTAATATCTTTTTTAATTTTCGAAATATGTATAGCCAAAAACCGATTTTTGGCAATTTTCAAAAATGTTAAATATCTTGCTTAAACGAAAAGATAGAGAAAAACTTTAAAGACATTTTTGGCATAGTTTTTTGTTCTTAATAAGATGGCGATATTCAAATTGTTTTTAATCATATAAATACCGATATATTACACCCAACTTTCTTATTTTAAATAGCAACCATAAGCAAATTATATATTTTTGAAAAGCGCAAATAATAAACTTTCGATTGATGTCAAAGCCAACTATGGTTGCCATTTAATATAAGAAAGGCGTAATATATCAATATTTGTATGAACAAAAAAAAATGAACATCGCTATCTTATTAAGGACAAAAAACCATGCCAAAAATGTCCTTAAAGTTTTTCTCGATCTTGTCGTTTAAGCGAGATATTTAACATTTTTGAAAATACCAAAAATGGTGTTAGCTATATTTCGAGTATGAAAAAATATATCATTAATGTTAAATATCTCGCTTAAACAAAAAGATAGAGAAAAACTTAAAAGATATTTTTTGCATAGTTTATTATCGTTAATAAAATATCAATGTTCAATTTTTTTTACCCATACAAATATTGATATATTACACCTAACTTTCTTATTTTAAATGGCAACCATAGTCGGCTTTGACATCAATCGAAAGCTTATTTTTTGCATTTTTGAAAAATATATAATTTGCCTATGGTTGCTATTTAAAATAAGAACGTTAGGTGTAATATATCAATATTCGTATGAGTATAAAAAAATTCAATAAAGCTATCTTATTAAGGACAAAAAACGATGCAAAAAAAGTCTAAAGTTTTTCTCTATCTTCTCGTTTAAGCGAGATATTTAACATTTTTGAAAAGTGCCAAAAATCGGTTTTTGGCTATACATATTTCGAAAATTAAAAGAGATATTAAAAATCTGTTTACGGCAATCAATTTCTCTCGAAAAAATAAATCGAGACTACGTATGGGAAAATACCCATGAATGGGACAGTCCTTGGATGGGACATTCTTAATACACTATAGTTAAACACAAATCTTTATGTACGTGCACTCACCAATAGATGGTAGATCGCGTACCTAATGTACTACCCCATTTCGAAGTTCTCATGTTGATATACAATCGTGTAATATCAGAATTAAAATTGTGTAACTAAAAAGTAAATATTGTTGTTTGTGAACTCAATGATATCTTGAAAAAGTTTAATGAAATTCGGTAACTCCAACAACTTATTTAAGTACATGCATATTATACCTATTAAATAACAAAACTTCAAGTCAATTAGCTTTTAGGTTAAGTGTCAGTAAAGTTATGTTTGACAAAATGTCCCTATCCTCTGAATGGGACATATTACTGATCCTTAATTGGGACACGTCGCAAACAAGGATAACTTTTTTTATTTAAAGAATTTATATATTCTTACTCTAAAACAGTTTTTGTTATAAATATTTAGATATTTTTTGCATAATTTAAACTTTAAAGGATAAAATGGAAAAACAGAAAAGGATCCGCGTTTCTTCAACGCAATGGAATCGGCGGTACGTGAAATAATTAAAAATAAGGTTTCTATTCGGGAAGTTGCAAAATGCACAGGTATTTCTAAACCTTCTTTACATAGAGCTGTTAATAAAGCAAAACGAGAACCCACACTTTTAAACACGATCCAAATATTGGAAATCGCAGAATATTTTCAAAAAATGAGGAAACAGCATTATCCGAATATTTTCAGTCTGCTTCAAAAATGTGTCACGGATTAACTACACTGCAAGCCAAAGAACTAGCATATCAGTTTGCTATAGCATGTAACTTTAAAAAATTAATCTTCCGAAAAAGTGGGAAGAAAATAAAAAAGCAGGTAGAAAATGGCTAATAAAATTGTTTATATTTAGAAAAAGACATTGGAAAAATTCTTTAATATTATTTATAATGTTGTAAAGTTATAAAAAACGCTGTCTTTTATGTTATCTTATATATTTTATATTATCTCATCTTGCATTTATGTTTATAACATTTCAAGTTGTTTACTATATAATAAATAAAAATTATATGTGGCGTCCCATTCATTGATTTCGCATGTCCCACTCTAACTCTAGGAACAAGTGTTCCCATATTGGGACATCGCACTCAAAATATATTTCTATTTATAAAAATTTGTTAACGTTACAAATCACGTTTACTTGTTTCAAAACACTTTTGTTACATTAAAACACATTACTGGGGTAACACAGCATATTCATCTGAGCTATTACTGAAAAATTTGTCAACAATTAAGAAAATTGTCCCATTCATGGGTACTTTCCCCTACTTAGTTTTTTTCTATCTTGGATAATAACCGAAATACCCTGTATAGGCATCGAAAATAAGCCACCCTGTACAGTCTACAGGTAATACCTCTAAATTACACTATGGGTGGTTTCGACACCGTTATTGTAAGTTGAAAAGCGTAAGTTAGGGTACATTTTTTATACGTGATTTTTTTATGCAAATCCAATAACTTACTGGCAACCTTTAAGCAAATTTAATAGCGAAAACGCGGGGAGGGGCAAAAACAATCAATGCCATAAAAACGATATCGCGAAAGTTTATTTTACCTTTTTTGGAGAAATTGCCCGGTCAGTTTTATGCACCCTGGCCAGAGCATACAATAACATTGTACATTTTACAAATTTATTTTTCTCCATTGTTGCTAATGTCAAAATTGACAATAACATTCTTAACAATAGTTTGGAGTTGTTAAAATTTTACACCCAAAACAAGAATGTTAATATCTTAAGATGAAATTTTGATTCGCATTCTATCGAATATTGCTAATGCCAAAGCATACAATAACATTGTCAGCAATACTTGATTTTATTTACAAATCGTACTGTAGGTCATCATTTTTATAACTTTATTTTTCTCCATTGTGGTTAATGTCAAAATTAATAACATTTGTAACAATAGTTAAGAGTCATTAAAATATAACACCAAAAACAAGAATGTTAATTTCCTTAGATGACATTTTTATTCTCATTTTATCCAATATTGCTAATGCTAATACAAAGAAAAACTTTTAAACAAAATTACGATGTTCATGAAATCAGAATTCACGAGCAACATTGTAGGACGTCTTTTATAAACAATTTTAGATTCAATCCAATATTACTAAAGCCAAAATTGACAATAAGATTTTTAACAATGATTCAAAGATATTGCTATTGCCAGAGCAAACAATAACATTATCAGCAATACTCAAACAGTCTGAAACATTTCAACGAAATTACAGTGTTCATGAAATCAGAATTCGCGAGCAAAAGTGTAATGAATACGTCTAGAAGAAAAGTTTTTGTTTTTATCCAAAATTGCTAATTAAAAAAAAAAAGCAAATTTGGCTTATATCTTAAAAACCGAGTGTGCCATGACTTTTTAAGTAATTTTTTCTTATTCTACGTACAAATTATCTACAGGAATCATTTTACAGTTTGGTTTTACCAAAGGTGGCTTTGGAATTATTTAACATTGAAAAAATCGCCTGTTTTTAGTTTTTCAAAATATTTAGAAAAGTTGAAGGTGTAGGTGAAATGTCAAAATGGCATTAAATTTGTCTTGAAATTCTGCCCAACTTTGCTAATTTAACCGACCAAGTAACGATGTACGAATAATTATAAAGAAGAATTCACGAACAGAACTGTAATATTCCATTATAATTTAAAGTTACGTTGGCATACTTAATAAATTACATAAATTTAAAACAGAAACGATTTTAAGTTTTAACACCGAATTGTTCATTGAAATGCAATAGTTCTTTTGGAAAGTAATTTGTGCAGACGTTTGAAAAGATTAAGATTTTTTAATTTAATTAAAAAAATGAAAAGATTTTTACCTTTTTTCGTTTTTGAAAAATTTTTGGTAATGAAATATTATACTCATATTTATAACATTAATATAATTTTAGTAATCTGATGCGAAACGCTTAAGCTTTTTCTCGGTCTTCTTTGGAAAGAGGACGTAGTATATAAAAAGAAGATGTTTGTAAAAATTACCAGAACAATCAATACAATATAAAAATTCAATGGATATTTTGCTTGAAATGTCAAATAATTTTAGAAATCTCGATTTAAATTGGTAAAGTAACATCTTCATTATAAAAATTCATAGGGAAAAGATGAACTTCTAGCTTTTTTAGTTTTTCCTTTAAATTGTTCCAAAATTACCGCTGTCTACCAACATAACGTACTTGAAAATATTACGTTGCTCGAATATTAAATAATAAATTGGCGATATTTCGGAAGGTAGGTATTAATTTTAGGTGTAAAACAGGCTTAATATTTTTGAAGAAAACTTTAAATTTCTACGACTGTACAAAATATAGGGTGTGTATTTAAAAAATTAGCTATTGATGTATGTATAAAGTTTCACAAGTTTGGCAAAACATAGAAAACTTCCTGTATAATATTTTTAAAATGTAGCTAGTGGAAAGTGTTGTTTTATTGTCAATCCAAATTACAAACGAATTTATATTGTCTTTTCCATGTTTTTTGATGTTGAAAACGTAAATTTCAAGAAAACAGTTGACTTTACACCCACATAACTTAATAAATTTTTTGAAGTTAATTTATAGAGGCATCTAAAAATTTAAAAATAAACAGGGTGTTCCATTTAAAACTATAAAGTTTGAGTTAGCTTCCGGTTGAACAGGAAGTCGTATTGCAACCTTAATATTTTTCATCGACACCGGGACATACGATAACGGTCAGATATCAAATTTCTTTGTAATATCTTTAATAGGGTTTTAGATATTTGTCTGTTTCCATACTTTTGCACAGCACTGTATAGGTACTAGGTAGTACATATTTTCAAATCACATAAATTACTTTACCGATAATTTTTTTTTTTAATGTTGTAGGCGGCTCTTTTAAAGTGACAATTGCAGTGTTTTTAATAATTTTAAAATTTGGAATATGAAGTGGTTAATATGTTAAACAAATAAGAGTTCATTTTTAAATTTTTTTAATGTATAGGATATGAAAATATGGGTTGGCTATGGAAATAAAGTATTACGTAAACAATATTTACTTCTACCCACAATAAGTGGCTTATACATAGTTACCCAAATACCTACAAAAGTTTAATTTGTCAACTAATGAAACTAAACAGAAAAAACCAATTATAGATTGACAGAAATGTGATTACAATATATTTATTTATAACAGAAAAAATATTCTAAAGTACATAATATCTAATTGTTTTAATATTTGCTTCTTTTTTTGATGCATTTCCTCTGTGAACTTCTTAACATGGCGTCGTTGTGTTTTTAGTGAATTTTAATATTACCAAGGTATGAAATGTCATAAAACAGTTTACTAAGGCACAGAGCATCGGCGATAAGCCTAGAAGCGGTCTACCAAAAATACCAATTAATAAAAAATTAAAAACT
This sequence comes from Elmis aenea, assembly GCA_947652605.1. NCBI lineage: Eukaryota > Metazoa > Arthropoda > Insecta > Coleoptera > Elmidae > Elmis > Elmis aenea. The sequence goes on along the minus strand of OX393583.1, from coordinate 26,549,694 downwards.
AAACCAAAAATGCAGCCAAAAAAAGTTGGGACGAGAAGTATGATTCAAAGAAAAAAGAAACGGCAACGGTTTAACAACAAACACGAAAGCTATGACCACAAAGTAGTCCAAAGATCAATGCAATAGGGCAGTAAAACGAGCCAGGAAACTGTATAATAATCGTGATAGACGATGACATGTATGTTTTTAGAATTTTCACGCTTCCAGTTGCTCAATTTTATACCACTAACAAAAAAGAATTGTCGACGAAGAAAATAAAAATATTTTTCTCGATAAGTTTGGCAAAAAAATCTTGATTTAGCAACTAATCTGTTTATGTCCCTTTATCACTAAACGCACAATCAACAGCGATTTTAAATCGGGAAATGTCTGAAAGTTGTTTCCATTTGCAGCATAAATTGAAGTGTTGTAAGAGCCAGATTTATCTACTACGTATTTTGAAAATATAGCTTTTCTAGTTAACGGCATGTACCAAATTGTCTTCAGCACCGACTAGTCAGAAAATTTTAAAATTTTTGATAGCGAATTGGAAAGATATTGCGTGCCTGTTATTTCATACAAAAATTTCCAGACAAGGTGATTGAAACACAGCAAAAACAAGTGAAGTCGCCATGCAAAATTTGTTGAATGGTATAAAGAATGAAGATCGTGCATTCAATCAGCGAAATCTGCATTCTGAATATTATGTTCATAATTCTAAAAATAAATTGCAGTAAATAATTACAAATAATAATGTAAATGAAAATCAGTCTGCGATATTGTCTTAGGGATTACTGTTCCGTTAGAGATTTTGCAAAGAAAACAACTGAAGTAACCAAAGCACCAACAGCAGCAACAACTGGAGCAGCAACAGCAACAACTGGAGCAGCAGCAATAGCTGCCGCCCCAGCAGCAACAGTACAACCAGCTGCAACACAAACAGAAATTATTCCTGATTGCTTGTTTAGCTCCGAATCAATTTGTTCTAATGTAGTGTCAATCTTTTCATTAATCGATTTCAGTTCCGCTCTGTAGATTTTCCTAAAATCAGTTTTTTGGTATTTATCTATCAATCCTGCCATATCAATATACTCCAAAGCTTCAAGATCATTGGAAATTTTCTTCTTTAAATTTCGCAGCAATTGCGCCATGCCGTGCACATCCGAATCATCGTTTTTTATTTCTTTGTTTATAAGCTGCCCTGATTCTTGTAGCATACATTTTTTTGACACTAACTCTTCCCGTGAAACTGAACCAATATTTTGTGCGTCAAAAAATTCCGGATATGTTATTATATCGGCTAACGTCTTTTCAAAAAACTCTACCTGAAGATATTCTTGAATTACTTTGTACATTAACAACTTCGCATCGACAGAAATTGGCGTTCCAAATTCAATTTGAGAACAGGTTGCATACTCGCTATTTTTTATGCAGTGATTTAAATTATCTCCGAGAGTACCATCCACTGGTCCTTCCGTCTTCGGTATTTTCAAAATTCCAATTTTACTGATATTTTCGTCCTTAGTAAAATATTTGATTAATTCTTTAGTAAATACTAATTTTTCAGCATTAATTATCTTCATTTTTAATATATTTTGTATATAAGAGCGATCTCGATCGCTTTCTTTAGTAAAAATTATAGAAATTGACTTTGTAATTTTATCACATTCCGGTAAAAAGTTATGGAACCTTTCGAAAAGTTGTTTAAATGTGTCAACATTATCATGTAAGACTTCGTTTATGTCTGTCACTATGACAAATTTTATTTTGCGAGCATTTTTAATTTGATGAATGTATAGGGCGTTTAAGATATCTTGTTCTTCTCCTCGATTGTCGCCAAATCCTGGAACGTCTAAGTAAATTGATTTTCCTTTTCCATAAGCTTTAGGTTTAGTTGTGCACGATGCCGTTTGACTTCCAATTTTTGGGCCTTCCTCCTCGCCATCTTTTTTTAGTTTAAGAATATCGGTGACAGGGTCTCGTACTGCTGTAATATTTTTTTTCTCCAACAGGAAGTTTATTAACGTGCTTTTGCCACTTTTAGTCATGCCAACAAACGCGATCACATCTTTTTCTTTAAGAGTGTCGGCAAAGTTTTTAATGTTTTTTGTTTCGTTCTTTAACACTTCTTTAAGTGATGCTGATTTGTACATGCTGGAAGAAAAATATTTATTATTAAGCAATATTTAATTTATGTTGAACGTAATTATAGATTTTAAAAAGTATTTCTAGAGAGTAATAAATTTAAAAACTCGCAAATGCGCGACTGAACTTCTCGTGGTCATCAAATGAATAATAATTATAGAGGATTTCCGAAAAAAGGCCCATTTTTGAGAATGTTAAGTCGTACTAGAAACCAAGTTGGTTAAATCGCATAAAGTAATAATTTACAACAACTTAGTGATACTTTAAATTTTATTTTAATTCCATGACATACAGCTACAGTAAAAAAAAAACTGGTCAATATTTTAAATCCAACATATCATAGTTGCAGTTGTTAGCAAAAAAAGTTGGTGGAAAATTACTTTAAAATGTTTCTATGAAGGTTAAATTGACAATATTGTTTGTTTACACCATTAAATTAATTTTAATAGTTCTCAAAATGGTACTAACTTATTTCTTAACAACAAAGTAAGAGCTATCTGTAAACAAAATGGTAGCCAGTTTTGGTTTTATACCATACCTATACCTAGTGTAAATAAAATTAAACAAAAAAAAACTAAAAGCATCACTAAGTTGCTTTATAATCTAGATAACTTATATTTCATTTAACCGACATGTATCTGTTACAGTTTTAACAGTTTACCAACGGTAAGCCTTGTATTTAGGACATGTTGGATAAAGCAATATCAAATAAAATCGTTCCGCCGAAACATTTTAAACGAATACAAATAAAAATGACTCTTGAATAGTTCAAAACATTATAAATATCTAGTAAATAAAATATTAACGTACCTGTAAATCAAAACAAAGCTATTGATCACTATAAAACAGTAAACTATTGGAGTGTTTGAGTGTAAAAAGATTTATACAGCAAATTTCATTTAAAAAAAATGTATGATAAGCTTAATCTAAATAAAAATTTATCAACGTAACTAAGTTTTTCCCTATCAGTTTTCAGTAATTAATAGATTTTACAAGAAAGTTTAATCAACTATATTTATATGTACAAACATCAACATTAGGAAAATAAAATCATATTTTCAACAACTTTTCTTTAACAGTGTTAATTATAAAAGGGTCAAAAAAGCTGCAAATAAAATGACACACAATATGATTTTTTTTTAAATGTATTTTAAAAAGGCGTTATTCAACGTTTGTTGGTCATAGTCCAAATCGGATAGTAAATCTTATCAGGCATGTTTAATACCTAAACACTTGTGATAATAATTTTTTCGAAGCTAATTTTATTTGTTTGTTAGCCATAAACGTAATCGCAGTTTTAAATTAAATTTACGACATATTAAGTAATAAAAGTTTTCTTTATTAATTTAGTTTTAATGCTTTAAAAATGTGATTTAGTTGGTATTAGAGATGGGCAGAATCACTCTTTTTGGTGAGTTGACTCTTTTGAATCAGTTCGCTAAACTGAGTGGCTCAAAAGAGTGGCTTGTTCAGAATGGTTCGGATTATCGTACGCTTCACCACTCCTGAATCGCAAATCGCGTACGGAATGGACTGTGAGAACTGGTGGGGGGAGTGATGTTATTAAGGCACGATGTTGCTTGCAGCCCATACAATTTAAACGAGCGCAGGCGAATTTCGACTTTACCTATTATAGATAGGTAGGTGAGTGGTATAAAGCTGAGAAAATCTTGTCAGCGGTCCACTCTCCACTCTGTGGGTGGTCGATAAGGCACGATGTCGCGTGAAACCATGCATTTTAAACGGGCGCAAGCGAATCTCGCGTTTGGCCGGCAAAAGAGTGGGTGAGTGGCTCACTTGTTCAGTGACGATCCACTCCGATGAAACGCGCAAGTGAGTCACTCACTCGCGAATTGCCCATCACTAGTTGGTATGCTTAATTTACTCAAAAGAAGGGACTGAGAACGGCACGAAAACGAAAATATTAACCGAAATTTTTATAATATGAAAACGAAAACGAAATTAATAATCTATAATACGGGTTTTAACCGTTTTAATCACTATTTGAATTTTATTTAATAAAACACAAACAATGATTTACAGTCTGTGCTTAGCGGACTCCCCCAAGGCGGTAAAATATCTCATATGAAACAAGTGAGCTTCACCTTTCTCTGTAGATATTTATTGTGTGTACATTTTTATTAAACAAACCGAATTGTGTTTTTGCACCTGACGGATGTTATCCTAAATAAAATGCATATATTTTATTTGGATGTATGTTAAATGTGTTTAACAATTTGGTAAATTTAATATGACGATTCACAAGTTTAAATTTTACCGTCCATAAGGACCAAAACCAAACATATCGCCGTTTACAAAATAGTGGGGGCCCAACGATTGCTAAGAAATAAAAGAAACTGACTTTAAAACTCATTACAAATATTTTCTATATCACATTTATTACCAAAAGTACAAACTTGTTTTTATTTAAAGGTGAACTGTGCTAATTTTCATACTAATACATATTTTTACATTATTTATAATCTGAATCGTATAATCAAGGTTTAGCCGTATTAATAGGCTCACCAACATTGTGATTTTGACATTTGGCGATCGTTTTGGGAAAGTGATTTTGTAAAAAGAGGGTGGCGACTAAAAAGAAACTGTAAGACCTGTATTAACCGTTATTTCGGTTCACGATACCGAAAACGAAATTTTATGTAGGAACGCAAAGAACGAAAACGAAATATTTCGTTTTCGTTCCAATGAAAAACGAACGAAATATTTTTCGTTTTTGATCCCTGATCAAAAGTGTCCATAATTCAAAAATGTGGCTGTGTTACGGTGACCATTATGTCCTTTATTATAAAGGACAGTCCTTTAGATTTAATTATTTAAAACAAAATTGAATTTACCCTTTATTTTAAAAATATGTAGCAAATAAATTTTTAATCGAAGTTTATTGTGCCGGCCACTATGCAACAATTGTATTAGTTTTGGAGTAAAATGCCCTTCGGTCCAGTTGATATCGGACTTATAACAATAAAATTTATTCATACTTTTATATCTATTCGATACGAGTTGAAAGTTGTAAGAAATTTGTGAAGATTTAGATGTTCAGTAATAAACTACTAGCGTACAGTAAAGCTAGGTAGTTGATTCTATAACCGGCTTTAGAAAAGGTTTTGAAACTGCGACTCTAAAATTATACTATATACAGCAGAAAAAATGTCCTACAATTCTCAAAACCTGTTTATGATGATCCCTTCGCTGAAGCATGGTTTCTTCCCCATTGTCAAGCTTCGACATTTCATAAATACATTCTGAAAATGGTATCTCAGAATATTCAAAGCTGCGAAACTTACGTTACTTTAAAAGAATTTAATCTTCAATTATCTGAACGTTAAACCCAAAAGGTTTTTCCCATGAATGTAAAATAATTGTTTCACAATTGATAACAAATCGTAAAATCATTAAAAGATTTGGTGCAATCAAACTTGTATTGATTATCTATTTAAATCAGTAGCCTTTTTAAGAAATGGCTGCCTTTGACCGGATCATTTAGTTAGAAATATCGTTTCGTTCACCGTACACACAATTATTATTTTCGTTTCCAAAATAAAACAAATTACAAATAAAAAAGGGCAATCATTTGAATAAAATTTGTTTTATCAAAAACTTTGTAACTAAAGAAAAACTAGAGCTTAATAAACGTTGAACAAAAATGGGTTTCAATATTTCAACATTTGTTTTTGAAAATTTAATACCTATCGCTAATTGTTAAGTATTCTTTAAGTTTAAACACTTCTACTGAGTGGGTCTTATCTATCATTATTATATTTGAACCAACGAAAAAAAAATCTATTGAAAATCGAAACACTAAAAGCTTGCATTTACACCAAATATAATTATTATATGAACTGTGTGGAAGTTTTGATTTTATAAGATTTTTAAAAAAACCTATACAATACCATTCAAGTTAAAATAAAAATGTAATTATTATTAATTATAAATTAATTAAATATTAAAAATTGTGTTGTGTACAGAAAAAAATTATATTTAATTTTTGTTACTAACGTAAACAATGATTTTAAATTAGCTTTTTATGTCCTTAAAATCACTTAAAAAAGGTTAATTATGTTCTTTTTTTTAAACGAAGGCATCCCATGTGGATTGGTACAAGTTTTCGCCGGGTGACTCTGTTTGTTTTTTCTTTTTCTATGAAAATATGGTCACTGTGGTTATAGCTAAAGATAAACATGTCAAATTGTCATCAGCTCTAACCAGTCGACAGATATTGGGCATAAGTAAAAGACGAATTGAGCAGATCTGCTATAACTGACAAGAAATTCTCATACTGTTTATATGGCCAAAAAACGATAATATAACACACAATATGCCTTTTTTTAAGTATTTTAAAAAGGCGTTATTCAACGTGTGTGGTTTATGGTCCAAATCAGGGACTAAAAACGAAAAATATTTCATTCGTTTTTGATCGGAACGAAAACGTAATATTTCGTTTTCGTTCTTTATGTTCCCACAAATAAAATTTCGTTTGTTTTCGTGAACCGAAATTTAAAACCGCTTCTCCGTTTTTTTCAAGTTAAAAAGTCGGGAACCTATTTTTTCTTAGTCGCCACCCTCTTTGTACAAAATTCAAAGCAGAAAACTTTTTAAAGAACGATCGCCAAATGTCTCAATCGTTGGGCTAAATTGCAAACGGCGATATGTTCGGTTTTGATCATTATGGACGGCATAATTTAGACTAGCGAATCGCTATATTTAGTATAACAAATTTTTAAACACATTTAACACATAACCAAATAACATTTGTGCATTTTATTTAGTATAATACCCGTCAAGTGCTAAAACACAAATAGTTTGTACAAACCGTAGATAATCTACGTCAAATGTTATATTTTTAAACTGTTTAAAATGACGTGATTATAACGCGCCTTTCTGTTGTCCAATCAAGTGTATATTATTTATTGATGATCGAATCAACAAATCAATCAACACTCAATCACAATCAATCAATCAATCACAACAATCAACAAAGAGAGATTATCTGTATCGTTACTTGTGTTGCATGATATTGCAAGTATTGGCAATAAAGTTGTTGATACATATTCATGTAAATATATGGAGAAAAGTGAAGCTCATTTAAGTCAAGTGAGATATTTTATTGCCTTGTAAGTCTTCCCAGCATAGACGGTAAATTTGCAATTGTGTTTAATAAATAAAAATTAAATACTGATAAAACCGGGTTTGGAAACAATTTTTTTCTTGAACGAAAAATAATAATATTGTTTTCGTTTTCGTTCTTGTAAATATTTTGGTTAATTTTGTTTAACGATTTTCGTTTTCGTTCCGTTTTTAGTCTCTACTCCAAATTGGATAGTAAATATTATCAGGCATTTAGGCACTTCTGGTAATCATTTTTCCGGAGCAAACCTCAATTGTTAGCAAGACAAATAAAATTTCTGTTTCTAAATCAAATTCACGACATACCTTGCATTAAATGTTTTTTTAATTAATTTAGTTTACAAGCTTTACAAATTCATTTAATTGCCTACTGTGTATTTCAACTTTACTCGGAAGTGTCCATATTTCGAAAATGTAGCTCTTATAGCTAAAGATATAAACATGTCAAATTGTCATCAGTTCTAACCAGTCGACATATATTGGGCATTAGTAAAAGACGAATCGAGAAGACCTGCTATAACAGACAAGGACTACCCGAAAAAGTGACTGAAACACGGCAGAAATATCAGCGAAGTGCATGTGCAAAATTTAATGAATGGTAAAAACAAAAATAACGCTTCAGACGGCGAAATCTGAAATCTGGATTCTATGTGAATAATACTTAATATACATGACCATATTTATAAAGAAATAAAAGTAATATGAAAATAATAATTGGTCTGCGCTATTGTCTTAGGGCTTCTGGTTCCACCAATATTTCACAGCACTAATAATTGAGGCAGTAGCTGCACCGGCAGCAGCAACACCAGCTAATGATGCAACAGCAGGAGCAGAAGCAACAATCGCCCCAGTAATAATAGGTGTAGAGGCAGCAGCTAAATCAGCAATAACTATAGCCATAGGGTTAGAAATAACAGCAGCAATACTGCAACCAATTGCAATATATGTAGTAGTTTTTACAGATCGCCTGTCTATTTCCAATTCAATTTTTGTAATTACAGTGGCAATACTTTCATTAATTGGTTTCAGATAGTCTTTATAAATGTTTACAAAAGCAGTTTTTTGTCCGCTGCCTAACAGTTCTGCCATATCAATATACTCCAAAAATTCAAGATCATTGGAAATTTCAATGTTAAATCTTCTTAGAAACCGAGATGTGCCGTTCACGCCAGAATAATCTTTGTTTACTTCTAGGTTTATTTGTGTCTCTATATCTTTTAACTGTGATTTTGTAGTGGTCAAGGTTTTCGTAGAAGATGAACTAATGACTTTTTTAACGTGAAACTTGAGGAAAGGTTTTGTTATCATATCTAACGTGTTTTTAAGAGACAGCCCTTGAAGATATTCTAGAAATATTTTATTTATCAAAAGCTTCGATTTGTCGGAAATTGGAGTACCAAATTTAATTTGACAGCTTGGTGAATAATGGCTATTTTCTATGCATTTATTTAAATTATCTTCAAGAGTAGAATGCACTGATCCTACCATCTCAGGTTTTTTTAAAATTCCAATTTGACTGATGTTTTCATCATCGACAAAATATTTTATTAACTCTTTTTTAAATGATATTTTATCGTCATCAATTATCTTCTCTTTTAATAGTTCTTGTATACTAGAGCGATCCTGGCCCTCAACTTTCGTGAAAACTATAGAAATTGAGTTTGTAATTTGACCACTTTCTGGTAGAAAGTCTTGGATGCGTTCGAAAAGTTGTTTAAAATTTTCCACGTTATCTAGTATCAATTCGTTTATATCCGTCACTATGACAAATTTTATTCTGCTAGCGTTTTTAATTTGATGGATGTATAGGGCGTTTAACAAATCTTGTTCTTCTCCTCGATTGTCGACAAATCCTGGCAAGTCTAAGTAAATGAGGTCTCCTTTGCTATACCATTTAGGTTGAGTTGTGCACGATGCTGTTTGGATTCCAATTTCTGGGCCTTCACCCTCTTCATCTTTTTTCAGTTTAATTTTGTTGGTGAGACGTTCTCTATATGCCGTAAGTTTATTTCCCCAGAGGTAGTTTATTACCGTGCTTTTGCCACTTTTAGTCATACCAACAAACACAATCACGTCTTTTTCTGTGAGAGTGTCAGCAAAATTTTTAATGTTTTCTGTTTCGTTCTTCAAAGTTTCTTTGAGGAATGTTGACATTTCCATTCTGGAAGTAAAATATTTAAAATTAGGCAGTTGAAGTAATTTTAGATTTTAGAAAGTTTTTTTGCAGGGGATAAGTTTAAAAAGTTGCAAATATGCCATTAAACTTTTTTTTTGTGGCAATCAAATGAATTACGATAAAAAAGTATACTGTGGTTGTTAATGCTAAACCATAGGTTGGGAATTAGTTGCTCCGGGCCCGTATGTGACTTCATCAAGTGCGTCTCTTGTAGATTGATAGAATAATGCGATAAATAACTCTAAATAAAATACAAATATATATACCTACAAAGAAATCCTAAGGTACCTGGTATTTTGAAGCCAACGTCTTGATTACTTTAAAAACATTAAATTATTGCCGTTTCTGTATGTACTTAACGTTTATACAATCGACTTCATTTACAGAAATAAAGTGATAACTAATCTAAATAAAAGTTTATCAATTAACTTTTTCTTTATCAATTTTTAATAATACAACTGACAAGATAGCTTAATCAACTAGACTTGTATGTACAAAATAATATTATATTAGGAAAATTAAATCATATTTTTAACAACTTTTCTTCCTTCGTATGTACGCAAGGTTAAAAACAAACCCATCTAAAACTTTTTTGCTAACTGTTTGGATATTTTGGCAATGGAATCTTTATTACAAAGAACCAATTTAATAAGGTCTCACTCCGCACTTATCTCCGGGGATCACAAAGCATAAAAAAAATTGTAAAATTTATCATCCATATTTATGCCAATATCACCACTGTCACTTTAACGCGATTCCTCATCTTCACTAGATGCTTCTCTAGACGAAATCTCATAGGTTTTATTATTAATAGAATCGTCGCTGCTATATGAATATTCCTCAGAACTTTCATCCTGGTAATCATTTTCAAATTGGACACTTGGCTCTTCACTTTCCACATTCTCACGAAATTCTTTTGCCGCTAATTCTAAAATTTTCTTAGCCCGACTAGACATCATGTTAAGCGTTTAACTGGTAATGACGAGCTCAGTTTGTTAAGGGTTTAAAGTGGTCAAACTAGTAATTAACTGATTAACAGAACTAGTTGTTACAAATACCCAGGTATGCCAGCATTAGCACTAAATATACCGTAAATAATAAGCTTAACAACTTTTAAAGTTAAGCTGAATATTTACAGTGACAAATGATTCAAGTTAATATTTTTAAGATAAAATATGAAATAATACTATATCTATATATAAATTTATATGTTTATTACATTATAAAAATGTATATTTTTTGGGACAACTATGATAAATTAATTTGCCAGTTAAAGGGTTAAACCGTTTTTTTTTTACTTGCAATTCTAAATGGTAAAATAGCCGAAAATCGTTGGTACATGCAAGATACTGCCTATCGGCCGTACCTACCGACGGAGACTCGTGCCGCACAGAAGTAATAATTATGAATTCTGTGCGTTACATACCGCCGGCGACTTGTATTAAAATATGCTACGATTTGGTTGCGTAAACAACAATAATCTCAAAGCTGTTTATAAAAGTAAAATCGGAAGAAAAATAAAGTTTTTATAAGCTACGCACGTGGGTAATGTTTTGTAAATTTCGCTCCCGCACAGTAGGAATGACTGCTACAAGACCCCGGGGGTATGTAACGCAGTCAACGTGTTAAGTACTATTACTAAAATTTGACTATTGCCATTTTATAGCAAACATAATGTAACAAAATTGTTTTCTTTAGCATTTTTGTGTATTAACAACGATAGCCGGGATATTTCAGTTTAAAAATGTTGATCTGTTTCGATTTTATCGTTATATCACGCAAGCCATGGCATTTTTCAACAAAACAATATCTTGTTTAAATTACACTCCCAAATAGCTAACTTTGTCCCATTTAACCAACCTTGAATTTTTATCGGAGATAGCATTAGTGTAGTAGTAGTAGTCTTTATTTGTTCTGAAAAATCCAAAAAGGCGTAGAACATGTCACAGTAATGATATAAAAAATACACATATATACGAATATATACAACACAATTATAATTACTTAAAGGAGTTTTTAAAGTAATCGTCATTAAGGTATTCACTAACTCCATAGTAAGCTTTAGAAATTAGGACATTTCTTAATCTTTTCTTCAAGTCAGGAGTGCGTAGATTTTTTATACTCTCAGGTGATGTATTAAATTTGTTATATATTGCAATAATTATAGAGGCAACATTTTTTTGAAGATAAGTATATTTGAAGCAATCGGGCTTAAGATTTTTTTTATGTCGTGTATTGGCTGCATGGTTTCTTATATTCACTTCAAACAGATCAAAATTATTTCTTACGAAAAGGATGGCTTCGAGAATGAATAGGCCGTAAAAAGTTAATATTTCTTTGTCACGAAAAGTGTCTTTACAATGATCTCGGTAGTTTAGACCAAAAATAGTTCTTATACATCGCTTTTGTATAATAAAGAGGCGTGCAGAGTCACTAGCGTTACCCCAAAAAATTATAGCATAACGTAACCTAGATTCAACATACGCATGATATGCAGTTTTGGCCGCGTTTGTACTGACTAATTTTTTTAGGTTTTTTAGTGCGAAAGGATACCGTGACAGGCTTTGTGACAGGCGTTCGATGTGGTATGACCAGTCCAGTCTAGAGTCAATACCTAAACCAAGAAATGATATTTTATTAACAACATTTATAGTTGTGGAATTGTTTTTAAGTTTTAGGTCGGAGGTTAATTTACTTTGTGAAAACTTTATTACTTGAGTTTTATTGACATTTAAGGTTAGATTGTTTAATGTGAACCAAAGTTGGAGTTGGCCTAAGCAGTCAAAGAGTTTTTGTTCAGAATTTTTTGAATCCGAGTCACTAATAATAGCAGATGTGTCATCGGCAAATTGTATAAGGGAAGTTTTGGCAAAAACTGGAAGATCATTTGTGTACAGTATGTATAACAGGGGGCCTAAGATTGATCCTTGCGGGACTCCTTTTTTGATTGTCTTTTTGTTTGATTTTAGAATTTTACCTGACGAGTCTTTTCCGGCAACATATTGGTTTCTTTCCGAAAGATAAGATTTTATAAGGTTATGGGCGGTCCCTCGTATACCATAGTGTTCTAATTTTGTTAGCAGTATCTCGTGGTCAACACTATCGAAAGCTTTTGAGAGATCAACACACATGACCATGGTGTGTTTGTCTTTATTGAGGGATTGAAGTACATTTCGGATTGCCATATAAATAGCGCGGGTAGTTGTTTTGCCTTTTCTGAATCCATTTTGAGAGTTGTTTATTAAGCCAAAGTGTTCTACGTAATTTTCAATTCGGTTGTAGATTATTTTTTCAAATATCTTACTAATGTTTGTGAGGATGGCTATGGGTCTATAGTTTCCTATGTCACTTAAATCCCCTTTTTTGTGAATTGGTTTGATTTTTGCACATTTAAGTTTGTTAGGAAATATGCCATTTTTTAATGAGAGATTTATAATGTGACTTAGAGGTCCAGATATTAAGTCGGCAGTATATTTTAAGAGGTTTGTTGGGATTTCATCTTCTCCTGTTGATTTTGTGTTTTTAAGTGACATTATGGTTTTATAGACTTCCTCGTAAGAAGTGGGACGTAGATAAATAGACATATTATTATGTTTGAAGTGGCTGGTTTCAGAAATGGTCCCATCCGTATTGTCGGGGCACATATTTATAAATCGTTCGTTGACGTTGTTTAATATATCTAATGGGTTTTCACCTGTATTTTTGACATTTTTGATGAAATTGTCTTCTTGTTGCTTTTTTCCCATGTAGTTGCCTATTACTTCCCATGTCGCTTTGCTTTTGTTTTTTGCCGTTTTAATGTATTTTTCGTCAGTGAGTCGTTTTGCAAGACGAATGGTGCTTTTTAATATTTTTGAATATGTTTTGAAGTATTCCTCGGATATTCGACCTTCTCTGTAATCTAAATATAGTTGTCGTTTGTTAGAACAGGATGTTTTGATGCCGATAGTGATCCAATTTCTGTGGTTTGACATTTTTTTAATGGTTTTCGGTTTGAAAATGGTTTCAAAGAATTCTTTATATATTTTAAAAAAAATATCGTAAGCCGAGTTTATGTCAGATGATAGATATACTTCATCCCAGTTACTGTTTGTAAGGTTTGCTCTAAATTCTTCTAGTTTATTGTTAGAGAAGATCCTTGTGGTTATATTTTTAGGGATGTTGTCCTTGTGATGAACTTTCTCAATCTTTACTTCGACTGACTGGCCGTAGTGATCAGACAGCGCTGTTTGGATAACTGTCCCACAACTTTTAGGGTCTGTGTCATGAAAGTTTTTGATAAAAATGCAGTCAATTAGAGATTTTGATTGTTTAGTAACCCGGGTCGCTTCAAATATTGTTTGTTCATAGTTTTGACTATGGAGTATGTCGAGAAACAGTTTACTATTTTTACTTTTATTTAGCAAGCAAATATTGAAATCACCTGTGAGTATAATTTTATATTCTGAGAAAGTAACGAAGCTTTCTACTAGAAATTTTTCAAGACAGTTGAAGAAAATATCAAGAGAGCCTAAATTGGTTCTATAAATACAAACGATAATAATTTTAAAAATTTTGTTTATGATACAAGAGCACTCGAATTGACCTTCAATATTGTAAAGTGAAAGATTTTCTAATTCTCTAAAGTCATTTAGTTCACTGAGAACGAATATACATGTTCCTCCGTGTTGCATTGTCGATCTTGCATAGTAGGATACTAATGTATATCCTGGTATGTTGAGGCACTGTAGTTCTTCAGGTGTGCACCAGTGTTCACTTAGGGCTAGGATGTGTGGTTTTAATTTGATTGTATTAAGTGTCAACTCGAGTTCTAAGGTTTTGTTTCGTAAGCATTGGATATTGTGATGGAAAACATGGAGAGTGTCATTATTTTTTGTTTGTTTTGTGTGGGTGACCGATTCTTGCTCCTTAGTGGGGCACGTCGTTGGGTTTAAAAATTTCGACTAGGTGGATTGTAATAGCTTCGTTGCGTTTCTCTGCATTTTTGCAAGAATGCGATTCTTTCCGATGTGATGTATGATCTGTAGGCGGCTAGATCATCGGTTACTTCGTTTAGGCTAATACCATAGGCGGCGTGGAAATCATTATACAGCCTTTTTAATGATGGTAGGTCGACTGGTAGACCTTCAGAGGCCAGATATACTTTAATGCTTGTATTTGTGAAACCATCGTAGCAGACGGTGTTCGATTGGTCAGATAAATACGCTAGGTATAATCTTATAGCATTCTTGATGAGCGGTTCCCTAAGTCTAGCTAGGAGAGTACGGCCGAAGGTGGACTGAGCTTCTTGCGTTAATCTTACTCTAGGCGGTGTTAGAGGGTCAATTTTTGTTGTTGATGATGTTTCTCTTTTGGCAAGTTCAAACAGAGTAGATTGATTTATTCCAATTGACTTACACGCTGCTATGGCCTCTGAATCGGAGGAAATAGTTACCTTATTATTTTCACAGCTGTTAATGGCATTATATGTATTTGGTGTATGTATGGCGACTGTTTCTGTTACTGGTGCATAGTATGTTGTGCCCCTTCTTACTACGTTGTTGTTGAGTTGACCAGAATTTTGATTGCAGGTGGTGGCTTGTGTGCTTTGCGACCATCTAACTGAGATATTAGGTGGCCAGAAAGAATTATTCGCCATTATTTCTGCGCTCTTTTTGTCTTTGATACCTAGTTTAAAAGAAGAAGAACCAACCTCGGGTAGGTTTGGTAAGGTGTAGCATCTGATAAATTCTGTCACTCCAAGCTTTTCTTTCACGTAGTGGACAATGTTTGTAGACGTATAATGTGGTGGTAGGTTATTAATAATTACGTATCGCCATTTGTTATCATTTTCGTAATTATTTGTTGATTGCGGTTGTTTAGGGTTGTTTAGGAGCGGCGTGGATGGTTGCACAGTTTTTCCGTGTGGTATTTTGGCTGTTTTTGAGGCGTCTATAGTCGGGTTGAGGGCTTTTAATTTATTGTCAACTTCATTCAGTGTTTTGGCGATGTTGTCTATGTTTTTCAATACGCCGTCAATACCTGTTTTTATGGCAGACGACGATGGGTTGTGTATTTGTACGTTTATCGGACCTTCGTCATTGTCGAAAAAAGTTGACGTTAAGAGAAAGAGGTCTTGTTTCATATCTCTTAGAGATTTGGTGATTGATCCCGACCCTTCTTCAACCAGTGTGTGCAGTAGTTGATATATTTTATCTGTTTTTTTGTTGATTTGCTCCCATTTATCTTCACTTTTGAAAACAGCATCATGCATTTCAGTAATCGTAGGTATTATATCTGTTAATTTTTTTATGTGGGCACCTAATGCTTCAAAGTTTTCGTATGGTATTTGTTTTTTTCCGATGTTTGTTACCTTCTCATGTAGGTATTTAAGATTTTGTGAATCACAGATAATACAGAAGTATTTTAGTTGTGCATTTTTTTGCACAGATATTAGTTTTGCACACGCTTAGTGTCACATGAAAAAGTTAAGCAACCTATATTTTAACAGAACCGTATTATTCAATACACGAAAAAAAACCTTCTAGGGCCCGATTCAACCCCGAAATTTTTCAAATTAATAATAAAATCGTAAAGTTCGCAAAAATCCGCCCCAAACGCTAAATTTTGCTCGGGACTCGCTAAAGGCTTATTCCGGCAATGATTTTCCGGTAAAGCAAATATTTGTTTTAATGGCTTACTTGGTTTCGGCGAGTTGTTGAAATTCTGGACCCCACAAGTCTTTGTTGTAGAATCCTGGTACGATTGATCGAACGGTGTAATACATGTCAATTTTTCCTTTGGTTTTTTCGATTCTAAATTTATTTAAAACTAAGAAGTATTCGATACAGGTATCGCCTATTATGTAAAAGAAGAAAATTAATGTATGAATACAAACAAAAATTGGCAAAATATTATACAGTAATCAACATAGCCATGGAAAACAAAAGTGGCAGTTCTTATCCCAAGTAGCACAATAATTATAGAGTATTTTCTGACGAATTTAACTATGCCAATAACTTATATTATGTTAAAAGGTTGCCTCAAATGCCTGTTTTATACTATACTATTTTTTCGTATACGATTTTTAATACAAAAATTTCGTTCAAGAATTTAGCATGGAAAATATGAACCATTTACATTGTACTATTTTTTGGTACGAAAACTCCAATATATTTTGGTTACTTTTGAGTAACTTTTATCATATTTTGTTGGCACCTTGAGTAACCATGTCAAATGTTCAATTTGATCACAGAACAAAAAGCGAATCATTTTCAAATTTAACGTATATTTAACGCTTGTTCCATTCTACATAAGCTACTGCTTGGAAAATTAAAACATTATAACATTCACGACAATGTCATCTCCTTTTTTACTTCTTATTTTGCAAGTCGCTTCCAGTTGGTGGAACTGCTCAACAATAAATCTGAACTATTACCCATTCAGAACGGTATTTTACAGGGATCCGTCTTGGGCCCTATCTTATTTACTATTTTTATAAATGATATTATCCACTGTAATAATACCTGTAAATTTATTTTATTCGCCGACGATACAACGGCTCTATTAGCTAATAAAAACATAGACGAACTTTTGGAGGACTTCAACATTGTCAACCTTGCATTAAAAGAATGGTTTCTGGCCAACAAATTACATATGAATGCTGATAAGATACGAAGAATAATTTTTTCAACAAGAGATACATCTGCAGTCTCAAACCCAACAACTGTTAAGTTACTAGGAATAACATTCGATGCAAATTTAACATTTTTCCATCAGTGCGATAATGTAGCAAAAAAACTCTCCAGCGTCATGTATCTAATCAGAAATTTGAAAAATTGTGTCCCACTACATGTTCAGCTAACCGTTTATTATAGCTTATTCGAGTCAGTCATGTGCAATGGCCTCTTAATATGGGGCCACAGTCCCTCGGCCAAAAGAATATTTGGTTTACAAAGAAAAGTTATACGGTTAATCATGAACGTGAATTATAGAGCGGATGTAAAACCTATGTTTCTAAAATACTCACGTTGCCTGCCTTATATATTCAGCAGTGCCTTATGTACATAAAACAAAATTTAATTAACTACAAAAATGTTCACTCAGTGTCGCAATATAACACCCGTAACAAAAATAACCTGCATCAACCCTTTCACCGGTTACTCAAAACCAAAAATAGTACAAATCATTATTCAATTAAATACTTTAATGCTCTGCCTGAACATTTGAGAAACCTTCCGTATTCTCAATACAAAAATAAAATCAAAAAAATATTAATACACTGTGCCCCTTTCACAGACGAGGAATTTTTCAGTTTCAACTTTAAAAATGTGCAGCTGTATCTTTTACGTTTCATACATATATCTATAATATACATTAGTGAGTTAATGCATATTGCGCATTTTAACTTGTCTGTTTTGTCCTATTTATTAAATGTGAGTAAGTATTACTTTAATTGTGTTTTATCTCTATTTTATATTATATCAATATCTGACATGTGTAAAACCTTGTAGTTCCTTAACATGCAATAAATATTATTATTATTATTATTATTATTATTATATTTATTCCTACAAAATAAGTTGTGAGGGATTAACGGTAATAAGTAGTATTTAACATCGTTTGATTGTTTCAGTTAACCTAACCCACAAATGACATGCGGTCAGATACAGTAACAGTAGAATACACATGCGCGCATGCTAAAATTGGACGGATTTAGGACACGTAATAATTTCGTACGAATTTTTCGTTCAAGATTTTTAATTTCTGATTGACACCGTACTAGAAAATCGTATACGATTTTCTTGAACGAAAAAATAGTATAGTATAAAACAGACTAAAGACATAAATTATTAAAAATCTATTAAGATACCCTATTAATCGCAGTATACTGTGATCAAATGCAACTAGTTATTACTGAAATTTTTAGGTGTTTTAATAAATATTTATGGTAGTTGAACATAAAACAACGATAATTTGTTTTTTTGCAGCAAGGCACAGTGTAATGCGATTAATAGGATATCTTAATAAGTTTTTATAATATTTTAAGTCTATGAAGCAACCTTTCAAGCTTTCAACACAAACGAAAGATATTGATGTTGTTAAATTCGCCAGACAACACTCTTTTTAAATAACCGCATGTAACACTACCATTCCATTTCAAAAAAATGACTTCCCTTTATCTATTTTATTTTTAAGAAATTAATAAACTTCGTTCCTATCAACTTGACTTTGTTCTTTGTACCTCAAAGAGAAGGTAAATAATCATATACGCATAGTAATACAAAGGTGTGAGTTGTGCTTTTTGGAGTCCACTTGTTTTTTTATTCTTAATAAACTCAGCTCAGCCCTGGTATTAATAATTTTTTATTGAGCATTCAATTGTTGTACTTACTCATTATTTCCGGCAGATGTGGTTGTTTTTTTAACCATTCTTTTACTGTGTTTATATCTTGTTTTACAGATTCTAGAGTTCGCCCAAATTCTTTTAGTACCGCTATTCGATGTTCTTCCCTTTTCGACATCGTAAAAGGAGACTGTAAATATCGTCAACAAAGTAATTCGAAAATCGTTAATTTATTTATGACGCATGTTCATATCATTTAAAAGACTTAAACACAAATACATATTTATCTACATACTTAGATATGCAAATGCTTGTCACTGAAATATGTATAATATATACCATTAAACAATTACAGTTCACAATTTTTTTCTATTTTCTGTTTATTGTAGCTATCTCAGAGAGTTCGTGGCAATGATTTAATTTGTAAACGTCGTTCAATTTATTTCCGATTGCCTAACTACTCTTATCGTCATCATCAATAACAAAGTTACCCTGTATACAGGGTGTCCCATTTAACATTCGAACATAGGAATCTCGCTTACTGTAAGAGATACAGATTTTCTTAAATTAGATAAATTATTTTTAAGTATGAGAAAAGCTACAATCTATTTTATAAGGTAAAAAATATCTCGTACCTCAGAAGTTATAATAAAAAACTTGAAAATACTATTTTTTTGTCTTGATCATTAGATCAATTTTATTTGCACTTTTTTGAGGTATTTTTTTGAATGTAAAATGTAACTATTATTTTAGATCTTTTTTATCACTGTCCATTTTTGAGAAATTATGGGTAAAATCTTCTAAATGGAAAGTGATAAAAAATCTAAAATAATAGTTACATTCTACCTCCAAAAAAAACTCAAGAAAGTGCAAATAAAACTAATCTAATGATTAAGACGAAAAAAAGTTATGAGAAAAAAATTTACATTTTTACGTTTTACTATAACTTTTAAAGTACAAGCAATTTTGTACTCCCATACTCAAAAATAATTTATTTAATTTAAGCAAACTTGTATCTCCTATAATAAGCAATCTCGGACACCGTGTATATGAATAAATATAATTTTCAATTGGTGAATATTTTAAAATATACACTTCAATTGTATACAAATAAAAAAAGTATACTAAATTGCTTGTCTTCTTGGTGTTTCACCACTTTAATAAATAGTTGCAAATGCTCCAAATACCACTCACCTTCAAAAACAAAATTTTATCTTACAACACTGTGTGCCACAACAAAAATGTACAAAAAGTGAACAAGGAAACTTAAAATTATCTAAACATTGAATTTACCTAAGATTTGCAAGAAAAAATTATCAAGGCAAAACGAAAACCTTGTGCATTAATTTTAATGTAAACTAGTGGTTATCTAGGGATTATTATCTATTAGACGTACAAAAAAGTCCAAGAGCTTCCTAAACGTTTAACTATTTTTATTTGCATTTAGAATCCATTATCAAATGGTCAAAACACATCCTTTTGACGACTAACAGAACAAAAATAGTTTTTCATCTACCTGATAACAATTTTTCACCATCTACAGCGTGCGGCAACATAACTTCCTTTTTTGAAATGCGCGCCATTCAGGCTGTAGAATTCGTAGCGTGACAGTAGTAGTGTCATTCGATAGGCGTGGTTCTAAAGTTTTGTTCCCTACGTCGGTCGTCGCCATCATGCGCTGGAACAGTGAGGAGCGTGCGTTTGCCGTCGAGACCTACTTTTCGAACGGATGTTCTGTGATCGCAACATGTTGGAGGAATTTTTTCTTCCACGACTTGGTGAATTGGACGACATAATATGGTTCCAACAGGACGGAGCAACGGCTCACACTTCAAGGGCATCAATGAATGTTTTGAGGGAACACTTCACATCTCAATAAGGGGCGATTTGGAGTGGCCAGCCCGCTTCACCGATTTGCCCCCTTGCGGTTTTTTTTAGTGGGGTTTTTTGAAACCCCCGTTTATGTCAACCGTCCACGGACCCTACAAGACCTGAAGGCCAACATCCGGTCAGAAATTGCCAGCATACTCGCTGTTATGCTGGTAAGGGTCATGTCAAACGCCAGAAATCGGCTTATTCAGTGTTTGGGCAATGGGGGGTGTCACCCACCTGATATGATTTTCAAAACTGTGTAAAACAAAACTTTAGTTATGTACCTACATTATTTAAAAAAAAATAAAAAAATTCTGATTCATAAAATGGGTTTTATTGCGTTTTGAAAAAAGGAAGTTATGTTGCCGCACCCTGTATAATGAACAAGGGCAGGTGTAGCTAAATAAATAAAGAGAAAGGCACATCACAATTAATAGTTATTAGAATAATAACAAACATTTACAAAGAAAAAAACAGCAATTACTTAAAAATTGTATTACGCAAAAGTTTGTTTTGAATATAAAAGCCCAGTTGCCATCGAAACTAAATTGACAACATTGATAAATAATAAAATTTTTATTCGTTTAGAAGTGTTATATATGTGATTTCTAAATTTATCGTGGCCAAAGATGCTCATATATTTTAAAATAAGCTTTTTTTGTTTTTCAGGAACTACGACCCTTGCCGCCGACACGGAGCAGCAGCAATTTTAAACACTGCATAATTAAATTGTAACAAAGAAAATGTCTGCGCTTTGGATTCCAAGACTACATACGCCGAAGCAAAATCTTGTCAGAAAAGAAATTCCCCAACAGTTTTTTATCGCTTCACAGGTTGATAATAGCTTTTTTAACGAATTGGTATTAGGAATGAGACTTGGTTGTATCGCTGGGATTCTCCTACCAAACAAGAATCTATGCAGTGGGTTCACAAAGTTTTATCTATATATATAGTTCAGCACTACAGGCCTCCAAGGCCCATGGCTTGAAATTTCTTTTTAAAAAAATTCCACTCGTTCCGGTCTTCTGCTTTCTCCTTCCAGTTCTTTATCCCTAGCGCAACGTCTTCTTTTACTCCTTCCATCCACTTCCTCTATCGCGATTTTATTGTTAATTACTAGGTCAAAGTAGTATTTTCGAGTAGGCTATGAAGGTAGACAGCGGTAATTTGAAACAATTGAAAGAAAGAACAAGAAAGGTTTAGTTTTATCTTTTGCCTACGAATTTTTGACATTTTTTTATAATGAAGAGCAATCTCACGTTTAAATCGAGATTTCTTAAAATTATTTATGCATTTATTTATTGGACCAGTATGATAAGATGATTACTAAATCCTATAAACCATTTTTTTCTATGTTTATAATTCGACACTCTGTTCTACCAAAATGTCTTTGCTTAAATTCTGGTTCCACGCATTTTGCAAACATTGTGTTTCATACAGTGTGCACAATGTTTAATATAAGTAAGTGTTTATGGTGTGTTAACTAAAATATAAATACAGAAAATATTTCAAATTGGGAACGTAGTAACTTTAATTGAACATTTATAAAAATATTTCTAGTGATAACTAAAATGTAATAATAATTCAAAAACAAAATTTAACAGCCGATTACAATAAATGTTCAACATGACGACCATCCTCTTGAATACACATTGTGATCCTCTTTTCAAGTGAACGCCTTACATTACGCAACATATTAGGAGTGATTGTCTCAAAAGTTTTTGAATTATTATTACATACATTTTAGTTATCACTGGAAATATTTTTATAAATGTACAATTAAAGTTACTACGGTCCCAATTTGAAATATTTTCCATAAACACTTACCTTCATTAAACATTGTGCACACTGTATAAAACACAATGTTTGCAAAATGCGTGGAACCAGAAATTAAGCAAAGACATTTTGGTAGAACCGAGAGTCGTATCATACAAAAAAAATAGTTTATATGATTTACTAATCATCTTATCATACTGGTCCAATAAATAAATGCATAAATAATTGTAAGAAATCTCGATTTAAACGTGAGATTTCTCTTCACTATAAAAAAATGTTAAAAATGCGTAGGCAAAAGATAAAACTAAACCTTTCTTGTTTTTTTGTTCAATTGTTTCAAATTACCGCTGTCTACCTTCGTAGCCTACTCGAAAATATTACATTGCCCTAATAATTAACAATAAAATCGCGATATCTCGGAAAATATCAATTTTAGGTATAAAACAGTTTTAATGTTTTCGAAAGAGAATTAAATTTTCTATAAGACGGTGTAAAAAAATATAAGGGGTTGTATTCAAGAAAAATGAGTTATCGATGTTTAAAGTTTCACAAGTTTGACCAAGCGTAAAAAACGCCCTGTATAATATTTTAAAAATGTAGGTGGTGCAAAGTGTTACATAATCTATTGTCAATCTTATCTCCAAGCGAATTTCTTCAGACTTCTCAAAGTTTTTAAATGTTGAAAATTTTTGAAAATACTGTATTTTCATGAAAATGCGATTTTCACGAGAACGGTTAACTTTAGACCCATATGACCTTATACATTTTTTTAATTAAATTTAAAGAGAAATCCAAAAATGTAAAAATATACAGGGTGTTCCATAAGAAAAAGTATAACTTTGATATGTCACTCTTTTTTGGAGCACCCTGTATGTTTAAAAATATTTTTAAAATGTAGCCCTTATTGACTTACATAATCTAACAGCGACAGAAATTGGAAAATATAAAGCGTTTCGCCATAAAACTCCGACGCGTCCGTCGTGACTCACCCTGTATATAAGAAGGCGATAGTCATATTTTTATTTCTAAATTACCGTGCGAGATATTTGACAAAATAACTTTTTTTTAAATGGCAGTCGTAGTAGGTGATGACTTAGATTTAAAGATAATTTTTTTCTCTTTACAATGATATAATATTTTATATGTCTATTTTCGAAAATAAGCGAAATAACTTAAAAAATGCAAAATCTTAAGATAAAAATCAAGGTTGCCATGGAAAAAAAAAACAATAACCAACTTGATTTGTTTTATTTCGACTCTTGCTTGTCTATTATGTCACATTTTTAACAATGACATTACCACAAATGTAATGCGAAGTTAAAGTAATCACACTAATAGTCAATGAATGTATTTTATACTTCTTACTAACTAAGACATTACCAAAAAAGGATTTAAAATATTTACATATGTCGATTTACATTATTTCCAGCTAACACAAATATTATAATAGACAAGCAAGAGTCGAAATAAAACAATTGAAGTAGGTTATTGTTTTTTTCCATGGCAACCTTAATTTGTATATTAAGATTTTGCATTTGTTAAGGTTATTTCGCTTATTTTTGAAATACATAAAAAATATTATATCATTGTAAAGAGAAAAAAATTATCTTTAAATCTGTCATCACCTACTACGACTGCATTTAAAAAAAAAGTTGTTATGTCAAATATCTAGCACGGAAATTAATAAATAAAAATTTGACCATCGCAATCTTATAACAAACAAAATCTGCAAAACATTTTTCCCTTGGCGTTTTTGTGTATTCGCAACAATAGATATTTACGTTTAAAAATGTTGATCGATTTAGGTTTTTTCGTTATATCACGCAAGCCATGGAATTTTTAAACAAAACAAGATCTTGTTTAAAATACACCCCTAAATAGCTAACTTTTGTCCCATTTAACCAACCTTGTATTTTCATTATTTACGGAGATAGCAATAGTGTCCCATGGAAAAGCGAAACACCCTGTATACCAGTGGCGTATATTCCATAGGTGCTAGGTGTGCGCCGCACACCCTAGTGAAACCCCTAAAATTTATTTTTAATTGAGAGTATGTTTATTAAATTAAAAGATAGATTATTTTCCAATTTTTCTGAAAATTTTAAAGAAAAAGTTGGCAATATTGTCTAAAAAAGTAATGTTTCATTGTTGAAATAAGCGAGTAATGAGCGCGGAGCTGTGTTTGCGTTTGCTAGCCATACATCTATCTGTTCGGCGGCGCTATACAAAAATCGCACACATCTTATGCTACATTTGAAGCGTGAGGTTGGAGAGAGGGTAGTGGCGAGTTGGTGGGGACGCGCGTGATTATCGCTCGACCTGGTGCGCTAGTAGAATCGCACCCGTAAGTACATTTATAGCTCTAGAGCCTAGATAGACTGTCGAGCTGCAAATCAGACAGTTTTTAAAATTTCTTACAATTTACAATTATACAATTATATTAATATTAATAATAGCATTATTATTTTCATTAATTTTTTAATTGTTGTTATTACTACAATTACTACATTAAAATGAACATGTAGGATATAGGTACTGAAAAAAGTCGTTCTAGAAACATAAATTAAATAATAAATAAATTATTAATTTCTCAAATTGTAGCACACCTTGTATCAGAGACCAGGATACGCCACTGCTGTATACATATGTATATGCTTTAAATTACAGTAGTAAAGTTTGCTAAAGATCTTAAAGTTGCATTTGCCCAGGGGCCCACAATAAGGCTAAAACGACCCTGTGTACCAGAGATCTTTGCGTTTTCTAAATCTGCTTTGCTTTAAGATTAAAGCTCAACAAATCTCAAAATTGCACAAACCTTTGAATTCTTTTTTTGAAAAAAACATTTATTTTCTATGTAAAAAGTTCTTGTCCAAAGAGAATATTGATCTTGTTCAAGTTATTTTGCAAGTACTCCAAAAGAAGGTCAGTTGGTAGCGTTTAGGAAGTGGGAAGGAAAAATTGTAAAGTGTTTTATTGCTGAAGGGAATTTCTCTAAACATATCTTAAACAGAATCTTAGAAAATATTTAACATGTTTTTTATTCTCAATAAACTCAGCTTGATCATCGTATTATTTTTCTCCGGCATAGTCGAAGTTAACTTAAATATTTTCTCAGGTAATAAATGTTTACAAATTCTGACAAGTAACGTCTCACTAGTTTGCAAACGTAAATAAAGAGAAGGTCACTTATACCAGTTCGTCAATATATTATGTAAAACTAATTTAAACGACAACAAAACAGACAAAAAATACGACAATGAATCGTTAATATTTATTTAACTAAACTAATTGTGTAAAACAAAAGCAATAACAATCAAAATTGTGCTTGTAAAAGCATAGCATATTTAAACTTAGGTGTCATCACGTCAATCCATCACCCGTTGTATGACCAATTAATTTTTTTGCAAGTCGCCTGAATTAATCAACCTCAAGTTTCCTAAAACTTCCATCGAATCCCCACATATCACTGTTCATCGGTTTTCCTGGCCTTAAATTTTCGTTAACGCGTAACTTCATCAGCTCGTTATATCGAGGTTCAAAAGCTACGATTCTAGGTTTCCAATTTTCTGGAAAAAAAATAGGTAATAACTAATGTCGATAAGATCATACAAACTTTTGAATGAGAATAATAAAATAAAATATGTAGAAACTATAAATAAAGAACTTGAAAAAAGGAAAATAAAACCAGCTGAACTAAATACTGAACAATTATGGAAAAGTTTCAAAGAAATTATTAACTATTCGGCCAAAAAAGTGTGCGGAGTATGCAAATCTATCAATAATAAGAAACAAACAGATTGGTGGAATGACGAAATCAAGAGACAGGTAAACACAAAGAAAAGACACTGGCAGAATTACTTATCCAAAAGAACACCAGAGAACTACGAAAAATACAAAGAACAGAGAAAAATAGTCAAAAACTTAATAACAGAAGCAAAACAGAATTCATGGAAAGAATTTGGAGAAAAACTAGAGACAGACAGTAAGGGAAATCAGAAACTATTTTATAAAATACTGAAAAATCTAAGATCAGACCGTAAACCCCAAATAATAACTATTAATGATAAAGCAGGAAATACCCTAACAGACGAAAAAGAAATAATGGAAAGATGGAAAGAATACTTTGAAGAATTATTGAATACAAACAATAAAGATTTGACACCACACAATGAAAGAAAAGAGCAGACAAAAATCAATAAAGAAGAACAAGAAGACGGCATAATATTAGAGGAACTACAACAAGGATTAAAGAAATTAAAAAACGGCAAAACGCCAGGACATGACAGAATAACAAGCGAAATGATGAAAAATATGGGACCCAAAGGAACACTTTTACTATTAGAAGTCATGAACAAGGCATGGTCAGAAGAAATAATACCGAAAGACTGGGAGATTGGGATGATACTGCCTATATTTAAGAAGGGGGACAACAAAGATTGCAATAATTACAGAGGCATAATGCTTCTCAGCACAGCACTAAAATTGTACGAACAAATACTAGCACAGAAGCTAACAAATATATTAGATGAGACATTAACAGAATCACAAAGTGGATTTAGAAAAGGTAGGAGTGTGCAAGATCATATATTCACAATTAAACAGATTATAACTAAAACACAACTAAAAAGAGAAAAAGCATACTTCGCATTTATAGACTTGCAAAAAGCATTCGATAAAGTATCTAGACAAAAAGTGTGGGAGATCCTTGAAGAAAGAAAGATAGATACCAAACTAAGAAAAAATATTAGCTGCTTGTATAAGACAACAATAAATTATGTGGCAACAAAAAACATGAAATCGGATTCTTTCAAGACAGATGATGGATTAAGACAAGGAGGAGGTATGAGCCCCATATTGTTTACGATTTTTATGGACAGTATAATTAAAAAATGCAAACGAAATGTTAAAAGTTTATTAGTAGGAAACAAAAATTTACAGAAAGTCGAAGTATCAGAATGTGCGTTCGCAGACGATATAGTGATTATGGCTAAGAATGAAAGGAACCTAAAAACCAATATAAAAATTTGGAAAGACGTACTGGAAGAGAATGGAATGGAAATTAATCACAAGAAAACAAAAGTGATGACGATAAACGAAGAAAATGAGAATATAAGCATAGAAATTGAAGGAGAAAAAATAGAAACCTTACAATATTTTGACTACCTCGGTATAACGATTGAAAATTCAGGACAACAAGAATTAGAAATAAATAAGAGAATCGAAAAGGCAATAAAAACCTTTTACGCCATAGACAAAACCTTTATTAATAAACAAGAAGTCACCAAAAAAACAAAAATGAGCGTGTACCGTGCGATATATAGACCAATTTTGACATTTGGGTGCGAGTCATGGGCATTAACATCGAGCCAAAAAAGTAAAATACAAGCGACTGAAATGAAATTTTTAAGAAGAGTAAGAGGCGTAACAAGAAAAGACAAAATACGAAATGAACAGATTAGAAATGAACTGGAAGTAGAATCTATTCTTGAATTCATCGAAACTAGGCAACTGAGCTGGTGGGGGCATCTACAAAGAATGGACACAAGAAGACAGGTAAAGAGAGTGTGGGAAGCAAGAATACAAACAAGGAGGAAAAGAGGAAGACCGAGAGAAACATGGGAAAAGGCGGTAGCAAAAACCTTGGAGAAGAAGGGAAAATCGTGGTGCGAAGCGAAAGAAATGGCACAGAACAAAAAACAGTGGCGAAAATTCATGTACAATACATAGATGTGCACACCTCCCTACACCTACGGGTAGAAGGGAATTTGATTATACAGGGTGTGTAAAAATTGGCGGAAGGGCTACACGGAGCGATGTTCTTCGTAAAATTCTAAGTCGAAAATCTTAATACGAAAATGTTGTACCATGCTTCCTATGGCCTCAGGAACCATTTAAAGAAAAAAAAAAATTGCAACATTGCATACATTGATTTGCGTGTGGACATTTTTTTATCAGCAATTTTTACTTAGGTATTTACATTTTTTGTTCGAACTGAAAGCCTTCAGTTCGTAAACATAGCTGCAAACTTTTGGGTATCGTAAAACACAAACAAGAAATAATTACGAGAAAAACAGAGATGACAGCTAAGGACAATGTTGCCATATGTATTACTGTCATTAAAATCAGTGATTTACATATTTTCAACACCAATTTTTGAAAGGAAGAACACAATATCTAGGAAAAAATACTATTCGAAATCTATTTTTATTACAAATTGCAGCTTTTTCATTTGCAAGTATTAAATAATAACGCCTATTACAGGACTAAATGTCAAAGCTTTGAGGACCTCTTACAGACACAGCAAGCATGGTACAACATTTTCGTATTAAGATTTTCGACTTAGAATTTTACGAAGAACATCGCCCCGTGTAGCCCTTCCGCCAATTTTTACACACCCTGTATATATAATAACTAATGTTTTCGTTATTTACTTTTACTGAAGAGAAAGTGTGAAGGTATGGGATTCCCGAGCAGAAATAAACACCTCTACACTCAGAGTTTTGCGGACGACCAGGTGGCCATCGCCACAAGATGAGGAAACTTTATGGTGAGGAAGTTAAAAGAAGAATTTACGAAAAATAATTTAGAAATTAATTTGGATTAAACAAAATATTTAACAATCCAAGAAGAAATTAAAAAAATAAAAATGAAGGAGGTCCAAGAAATAAAAAGAACAGAAACTTTAAATATTTGGAGTGTATAATATTTAAAAAAAGGATCCCCAAAAGAAGATATTAAAAGCAGACTGGGGCAAACCAGAACTTGCATAAAACATATAAATCCAATTTTATGGGATAGACATATTACAAAAAATATTAAAACAAAGATATAACACCATGGTACGCAGTATAATGGCAATAGAGCTGAAAACTGGTTGATAAATAAAAATAATAAAAGTAAAATTACTGCAACGGAGATAAAACATTATAGAAGGGGCTGTGGAGTTACAAGGATGGACTTAGCAATGAAGATATTAAAACAAGAATGGAAGTACAAAAGACGCACTCATTTACATGGAAGAAAATAAACTGCCCTGGTATGGTCATGTTAAAAGAACGGATAAAAATAGATGGATAGTACGTGTCTCTGAACGGAGTCCTATAGGCAGAAGGAGAAGAAACAGACCCCAAATATCATGGAGGGATGAAGTAGACGAAACGATTGAAAGAAGAGGTCCACAGGACGAAAAATTGCAAGATTAAGACAGTAGATGAGAGAAGCAAGACAGTGACAGCTGTACAATCCTATTAATATAATATATTATAATTTCACTGAAAATTTCTGTAAACTATTAGTGTGCTATAACTAGGGATTGCAATCCCGGGATTCGGGATCCCGGGATCCCGGTCGCTTTTTGGTCTCGGAAATACCGGGATTTAAAATGTAGAATCCCGGGATTTTCGGGATTTAAAAAATTTAACTATAAGTACATTATTTTGTAAAAAAAATTGCTCCTAGTTGGTATCTACTGAACGTGAATAAGTTGAACGATGCAATTTTGCAAGTTTAAGCTCGTTTACGTCGCCGGTCGCCGCTCGCCGAGCTCTGTTTATGTCTAGTCTTGTTCGTCAGTATACGAAACTACGTGTATCACTTCGAATCGAAAGCATTTTCGCGTATTGTTATTGAAAGTATTGATTCTTGATTTGTAATTAGTTAAATTAATATAATAAAATAGCGTTTAAAAAGATACCCTGATAAATATGTCTGAAAAGGGCCCATCATATATGTTACATAAGAAAGACAAAGACTTAACATCAGTGTGGTCGCACTATTTAAAATCCCCGGATAATAAAACAGCGAAATGTAAGAAATGTGGATTTATCCTAAAAACAATGGGTGGTTCCACAAAAGGCCTTCATACGCATTTATTGTCTAGGCATAATTTGAAAGTGAATTCGGCTGACCAAAATTTACCTGGTCCGAGTCAAGAGTACCATGATGCCAGCACCAGTAATATACCTCCTACGAAACGAAAAATAACACATTACTTTGTATCCGAAAAAAAAAACACCTTAGACGAAACACTGGCCCGCATGACAGTCCTAGATGGACTTACTTTTAATGTATTTTTAACATCAAAAGATTTAAGGCAATTACTGATTTCTAGCGGTTTCGAAAATTTGCCCAAATCAGCAAACTCTATTAAAAGGCAAGTAATGAATTACAGTTTAAAGATTAGACAGTTAATTTCCAAAGAAATTAATCAAGGTAAAGTTTTGGGTACACGATTTTCTTTGAGCTTTGACGAGTGGACCTCTACAAAAAATAAAAGATACATGAATATTAATGTACATATCCCTAATAAACATTGGAATTTGGGTCTTATTCGTGTATATGGGTCTATGACAGCTGAGAAATGTATTGAGGTATTAAAAACTCGTTTAAATGAGCATAATGTGAATATTGATACAGACATCGTTGCTATTGTTACGGATGGCCCAAATGTAATGGTTCGTGTTGGAAAAATTGTAGAGGCTGAACATCAGTTGTGTTTAGTCCATGGTATTCATCTTGCAGTTTGTGATGTTCTTTATAAAAAAAGTTCTACGCAAAAAACCGATTCCGAAGCACCTTTGGAGAAAACTCAAGATATTGATGATATAGATACTTCTGATGACAACGAGGATGACGAGGACGACATGGAAATGGGATTAGATTTCCTTCCTCCAACAAATGATGGTAGTAGAAATATGGATTTAAATTTCGATGACCAAAATATCAATGAATTGGTGAAAAAAGTTCGTAAAGTAGTTGTTCTTTTTAAACGATCTCCGACAAAAAATGATACAATCTTACAGAAATATGTAAGAGCAGAAAAAGGTAGGGAACTTTCGCTTATATTGGATTGCAAAACAAGATGGAACTCTCTTTTATCGATGCTGGAACGTTTCCTTGCTTTAAAAACATGTATACAAAAAGCTTTAATTGACTTGAAAAATCCTATTTCCTTAAACGAAAATGATTTTGTGCTTATTTCGGAAATAATAGAAGTACTTGTGCCAATTAAATTAGCCGTAGATGCTTTATGTAGACGAGACGCCAATTTATGTACTGCAGATGTAGTGCTCATATTTTTATTTCAACAAATTTTTCAAAAACAATCTCATTTTGCTAATAAAATGAACCAATCATTAAAAACTCGAATGGAACAAAGACGCCGTGAAGAAATATCTGGTGTATTAAAATACCTTCAAAATCCGAAATATGATGTCGAGAACGATGAAACAAATGTGTATAAAATTTTTGGAATTGCTTCTCATGCCATTATTAGAAAGCAGATAAAAAAACTTACCGAAAGACTAACCGTTGTAAATAAAGATAATTTAAATAAATCTGGTAAGGAACATGTTGAAGAAAATGTTATGGATGTGCATTCACAAGTTCGTACGCCCTTGTCTTTGGAAAAAAAGCTACAAGAAGAGATATCAAAAAGTATGAGGGCCCCTGAACCAGAAACACAAACTTTTAATTTGATGGCAACAATAAAAAAAGAAATGAATCTCTTTGAAAATGGTGGAAACCGAGGATATAACTTAGAATTAGTGTATCAATATTTGTTATCAATTCCACCAGCAAGCATCGAACCTGAGAGGGCGTTTTCTGCTGCTGCATATTTGGGAAATAAAATAAGAAGTAGGCTAAATGACCATACTTTAGATGCACTACTATTCCTCCGAGCACATTTTCAAAAAGAAAAAGAGAATAAATAATAAATGTTCAAATAATATGAATACAATTTTGTGTTATAATTATTTACAATTATGTTATGTCTTATGTATGATAACAAAATTTAAAAACATTTTTGTACTAATATAATAATCATCCTAATTTCTTTTATTTTTGAAATTATTAGTGAATTAAAGTTGTGTTTTGTTTAAGTTTTTAACAGTTTCAGCAAATTTATGTTATGTAATTCTAAAAAAAATATATACACTGCTTTAGTTTCTGTTTTTAAGCAAATACTTCACATTATATATAATCCCGGGATCCCGGGATTGAAACATCTTCAATTTCGAAATCCCGGGATCGTAAAATTTGATCGGGATTGCAATCCCTAGCTATAACTGTGCCTATACTGCAACAAAACAAATTCATTTCCTTTTATGTACAACTGCTAAAGTTTATTTCTAAAAAACCTTATGTATCGTTTACTAATCTCGTTCCTGCAATTTCCAAACGAATATCGTACCTGTGATTTCATCCAACGATGGTTGACCGCCTCCATAATCTTTAGGAAGGTATTTTTTGGGCACGCTTTTGATAAGAGAATCAAAATCATCATGGACGCAGATCTACAAGTCAATAAACTACAAAGTGATTACTAAATTCATTACTAACTTATAAATTTGTAATAATTAAACAAATATAGTGTGTTGGCGCAATGATACACCCATCAGGCGGGGTAGGGCAAGTGGCCCTGGCACCCCACAAAAAGCAAACGCTACTTCGTTAGCCCGAGTCCGTTCAACCTGCCCCACCCCCAGATTAAATCCTGAATGCGCCAATGTGTTGGCGATTACATAAGACAATATACTGGGTGGCCATTAATGAACTTTACAACGATCGTTATTTTCGTTTGATTTTGACTGTCCATATTTGACAGTTAAGTAGTATAGGCGAAGCAAATTTGTTGTGGAGCGTTTAACGATTCAATAACGCGTTATTACATATTAATTAAACGTACTACGCAAGTCAGTGTTCAATTGTGGTGATCCTTAAAAAACTGTCCAATTCTTGCAGTAAACAAACGCCTTCCCGACCCAAAATTACTAGTTTAGTGGCCAAACGCGGTACTTTGGCAGATAGGCGCATGAAAGTGTAAACTGACAACGTTTACACCAGTTGGGAGTTTCGGGGTCTTTACAATATTTTCAAAAAAGAAAAGCTTATGTATCTGTGTAAGGTACAGTTGACTCTAGGACTTCAGCCACTGGTGCAACCAGAAATTTACCTTGGAGTAACTCCTGTAATAAAAATAATTGAAGAAGTTGAAGAAATTGCAATTCATTTTGAAAAATAAGAGGAAGAATAAAAGGTGATGAAAGATATGATGCATCTATGAAAGTTCACAATGGGCTCATGTAACTGTGCCATAATCAAAAACTTCTATGAGTTGGGAAAATGGGTTCAGCAAGATGGTGCTACAGCACACAGCCCAAACCACAGTCGAAATTTCGAAGGAAATTTTTTAGGCCGATTAATCTCTAGATGTGGTAATATCGAGTGGTCGCCAAGATCTCCTGATTTAACCGCTCCAGATTTTTTTTTGAGTTATCTTAAAGAATGTTTTTGTCAACAAGCCAACATCGATTATACAACAAAGGAAACATTAGACCAGCAATAATTTAAATATCGCCTGAAGTCGTGTAAATAAAATGTGAACTGCTCGCATTTGTGTGACAGCAAGAGATAGGAATTTGGCCAATGTTATATTGCACAAATAATTGCAAGGTCCAGATATAGCATCTATGTAAAAATATTTGCTGTTTTGTATTTATTATAGGAGTTATTTATAAGTTGTAAAGCAAATTTTTAACCACCCCGTTTGATAACATACCCGATCCTTCAGCTTCGGTTTCAGGAACGTTTTGATGAAACTGACAAAACTATGTAACAGTGGAGGCAAATTAACAAAGTGAATCATCTTCAATCTTGTAGAATAAACTTTCTGAAAAAATTAAATTAATAATTATGTAACACCTGCATCCAAAAAAAACAGTTCGTTAAAAAATGATAATCTCTATTGGGTATCAAGGTTTATCTTTTATGTTATACAGGGTGTCTCAGCCAAGATGACGTTCGATAGCTCTTTTATTAGTAAAAATTTTAAAAACAGTTTCGGTAAAAGTTTATTTATGGTCGATTACTACAAAACGTCCTAAAATTATTTTTAACTATACACAGTGTTTTGTTTTTGCGCACCAATACGTAATTTTTTTTTTTTTTTTAAATAGAACATCCTATATATTTTGTAATTTTTATATGCAAAATCAAATTCTACTTCAAAAATGTATGAAGATTTTTGTACCTAAAATCAATTGTTTTTGAGTTATTTAGGTTTTTATAAAAATATTGTCAGAAACAGAAAGTCAAAAAAATATTTATATTCTTTAACTTATAAATGTCACAACGAATGTCTTTAATCCTTTGTTCGACAATAGTGTGATTATGGTTGCTGACTAAATTAATTTCAAAATAATACACAGGGTGTTTCTCATGTTTGGTCCATTTGGCTAAACTTCATACCTGAATTGGGCAGTTTTAAATTTTTTATTTTTTTTAAATCTGTATTTGTTTATTGCACCTAGCTACTTTAGCCAACCAGCAATTTGATTTATGATAGTTCTACTTAAGTTAAGAGTCCACCCGTTGGTGTCTTCTTTTTTTCTTCTGTATTCTTCTTTTCAAGAACGACACTTTACACAACCGCACAGTGCTCTGCTTTACACTAACTCGCTAACTCAAACGGCTTGGTCCGTTTAAGCCTTCTCACTAGATGTTGGTGGTCCAAGAGCTGCAGGGCTTCGGTGTTGATGTGATCATGCAGCCTTTGTTCATGTTTGTTGGCAAAGTTTTGGATTTCTTCGTCGACTGTTGGCATCCTCAGGTCCCTGTGGAGGTCGACATTGCTTACGTACCACGGGGCGTCCACAATTGCCCGGAGTACCTTATTTTGGAATCGCTGTATTATTTTAATGTTCGTTTTACCAGCACACTCCCAAAGCTGTATGCCGTAGGTCCATACTGGCTTCAGTATTTGTTTATATATTAGAAGTTTATTTTCAATTGAAAGTTTAGATTTTCTATTCATAAGCCAAAATAGTTTTCTATATTTGATGCCTAGCTCTTCACGTTTTTTTTTTAATGTGTTCTCTCCACTTTCATTTAATGTCCAGGTTCATGCCTAAATATTTTGCTGTGTTAGAATGTGGAATTCTGTTGTTTAATACAACTGGCAGGTGTTCTACTAATCTTTTATTTGTGAAATTTACTTGCACTGTTTTGGTTTCATTTAGTTTGATGCGCCATGTTTTAGTCCATTCGTAGATTTGATTTGTTGCGTTCTGGAGTTTATCTGTTGATTGTTCAATAGTTGTTCGGATGGCTAGAATTGCGGTATCGTCGGCAAAAGTGGCTACTTTCACATGCTGTGTTTGTGGTATATCAGAAGTGAATAGCAGGTACAGTACTGGGCCAAGGACACTACCTTGGGGTACTCCGGCTTTGATTTCTTTGAATGTGGAATATTCTTCATCTTGTTTCACTCGGAAAATTCTATCTGATAGATAGGATTTTAGAATGTCACAATATTGCTTTGGTAGAGATTTGTTTAGCTTGTGTAGTAGGCCTTCGAACCATACTCTGTCAAAGGCCTGTGCTACGTCTAGAAATAATGAAGAACAGATCTTTTTTTCCTCAAGTGCCTTTTCTATTTCGTGTGTTATTCTGTGCACTTGATCGATAGTGGAGTGCTTGCTTCTAAATCCAAATTGGTGTTCAGGTATTAGGTTTTTACTGTTTATAATTGGTTTCAGTCTTTTCAATAAGAGTTTTTCAAATAATTTAGATAAGACTGGTAGTAAGGATATTGGTCTATAGGACTTAGCATCATTAGGTGGTTTCCCAGGTTTGGCTATCATTATGACTTCAGCGACTTTCCACATGTTTGGTACATGCTGCAGTCGGAATGCTGCATTTATTATATACGTCAGTTTAACAATAGCTTTGCGTGGTAGATATTTTAATATTTCGCCTGTGATTAAATCATACCCTGGTGCTTTTTTAGAGTTAATATTTCCTTTGATATCCTCGGCTAATTCTTTAGGTGTTACCCTCGGTATTTCTTCTAGTTTTCTATTTTCTTCGTTTGTTAGTTCATATCCATGGTCTTCATTTGGTTGGAAGATAATTTCCAAATGATTAGCAGAGACGTCAGCTTTTTGTTTATTTGATCGTGCCCACTTTCCATTATCTTGTTTTATTAGTGGCATATGAACTATTGGGCGTTTTAGTTTTCGAGTCGCTTTCTATAAGGAGTATTCAGTGTCTTTATAAGTTGTCAGCTCTCTCAGGTATGTTTCTATTGATTCATTTTTAATTTCGTTTATCTCCTTTTTTAGCTGTTGTGTTAGCCTATTCAGGGTCACTTTGTCTTCAGGAAATCTGGTAGTTTGCCATTTTTTCCGTGCCTTTCTCTTTTTAGTTATTAGTTCTTTTATTTCTCTTGGGTAGGCATTACCTATCGTTTTTCGCTTTATTTCTGGTGTGTTATTCCAAGCGGTTTGCTGTATATCTGTGACAAATTTTTCTACCTCGTCCTCTAGCTGCTCTTTTGTTCTTAATAGCCCATTTAGTTCAATTTTGTTACTTAGTTCTGTTTTGAATCCTATCCAGTCTGTTCTTTTGTTACAGAGTGTAGGTCTATTTTCTTTTTGGATTATGTTTTCACTTAAGATCATAAGCACTGGAGAATGGTCTGAATCGAGGTCAAAATTTTCTTCTATTTTTATGAAGTTACCGGAAATTTTTTTGGTGAAAACTGAATATATTTACAGTTTTTTATCGTTAATTTAATTATCTTATAAAAACCTTTGAAGGTGAATTATGTCGAAAATAAATATTTCTTGAGATATTGTGGTTTTCTTGATAATTTACGAGTAGAAATTATTAATAACAGATTTTACGAATAATTCGTTTTGGCTGGGTCACCCTGTATACA
This sequence comes from Elmis aenea, assembly GCA_947652605.1. NCBI lineage: Eukaryota > Metazoa > Arthropoda > Insecta > Coleoptera > Elmidae > Elmis > Elmis aenea. The sequence goes on along the minus strand of OX393583.1, from coordinate 26,512,554 downwards.
TATATACATTAGTTACCTCTAGCACAAAGACAATTTTCTTCAATACAAGTGGAGACACTTTAGTGACATGAGACATTGTTAAACCCTCACAATCGTGTATAAAAATATTTGAACTATTGGCAACTTCCCTCAGCCTTATCTCTACCATAACAGAAAAACAAAACGCAAACATAACTTTGATGTCAAAAACTTCCGGATTTTTATCTTTAAGTTTGGAAATTGTAATAAGATCGTGTTCACTAGTTAATCTTGGCATTTTAATGAAATACCTGAAAAAAAATCGGTACATTTTAACACCTGCAGTCTGTTCCTCTCGTTCGCGAAGCTAGCATTGGGCGAATAATGCCGTCTCAGCCTATAGGCGGAGAGCGTCTGTATATGAATGATCCATGAACTCCTAGCAACACTCGCTCTACGTTATGGTGCCTGTCGACCTGAGAGTAAACTACTCTCGATAGCAGCGTCGCCAAGGATACAGCCCCTGAGAGTAACTCGCGATTGGCTGTATGCTTGGCGACGCTGCTATCGAGAGTAGTTTACTCTCACGTGGACAGGCACCATTAGCTTCGAATATGAACGGAGCCGGCAGCGAAAGTATTAAGAGGGTAAAAATAAAACGATAGAAGTCGTTTATTGATTTTTCAATGACAATGTAATTTAGATTTCGCAATATTTCTGTAAAGAGACATAAAATAACAACTCAGCCAAGATATTTCAGTTTAAAAATTTCGATCAAGTAAGCTATTGCATTTTTCAACAAAACAATATCTTGTTTAAAATACACTCCTAAATAGCTAACTTTGCCTCCTTTAACCAACCTTGAATTTTTATCGGAGATAGCATTATTGTCACATGAAACCTATATTTTAAGCAGAACCGTATTAATCAATACACAAAAAAAATTCTTGGGCTCGTAATTTAGAGGAGCCCGATTCAACCCCGAATTTTTTTAAATTAATAATAAAATCGCAAAGCTCGCAAAAATCCCACTCAAACGCTAAATTTTGCTGGGAACTCGCTAAAGACTTGTTCCGGCAATGATTTTCCGCTAAAGCAAAGATTTTTTCTATCACTTACATGGTTTTAGCGAATTGTTGAAATTCAGGACCCCACAAGTCTATGTTGTAGAATTCTGGTACGATCGACCTAACGGTGTAATACATGTCGATTTTTTCTTTAGCTTTTTCGATTCTAAATTTGTTTAAAACTAAGAAGTATTCGATACAGGTATCGCCTATCATGTAAAAGAAAAAAATCAATGTATGAATACAAATAAAAATTGGCAACAAATTACACAGTAATCAACATAGTCATGGAAAACAAAAGTGGCAGTTATTTTCACCGTAGGTAGCTGTAACATACCGGGTTTACTGGTACAACCCCGTTTATTTTTTAGTTTTATATTTTACAAGATGGTTTACCCGGCGTTGCACGGGCGATTACAATTTTAATTACTGATTTAACTTGAATAAGCCCAATAATTCCAAATCACACACAAATGACATACTCTGATCAATCATCTTTTCATTTTCTTATAATTCCTTAAAAAATAACTATTTATTGCTTAAAAATTGAATAATAACTCAAATTTATTTTCTTTCGTCTTGTTTCAAATAAAAATGTACTAATAAAAATAATACTTCATGTACATTTATTACTAATTGTATACAAAACAATCTTTACTTGTGAAATACACCGCGCCGTATCGTGTTATGACCAGGTATTTGCCGACGTAAGATCGAATCCCGTCCAAGTAATTTTTTTTTTTTTTAAATTGGTAATATGTGCTTGTACTTAAAGTTTGGCGTTAGATCTGCAAGGTCCTAAATAGTAACTGTGCAAAATTTGGTCCCGATCGGTCAACGGACCTAGGATTGTATAGCGAACAAACAAACAAACAAACAAACACACAAACAAGCTCTTTTATATATATATAGATTAACTGAAATTTAAGATATATGATATTGTGTATTAAACCGTATTATTTGAACACATATACACTATTTCACTTCCGGTTTCGCAGAAACCATAAATTTGTTATTTCAAAGGCAATACCCTGCATATTTTTACATTTTTGGTAAGAGGAAGCGAGTTTGAATACAACTGCACCACTTTGGTTAATTTTTATAACCTCAATTTTGTTTGACAAACATTTATTTTTTTATTAAGCTTGCTATGACCAGCATATATTGAATTTTATCATGTCAACAAGTGTACGAAATATCTTTTTGAAAATTTTAATTGACATTTAAGTTATTTTAATCGGCTTTGAAGGTACATATATTATTAGAAATCTATTAAGTTATCCTATTAATCGCAGTATACTGTGGTTAAATGCAACTAGTTATTACTGAAATTTTTAGGTTTTTTAATAAATAACTATAGTAGTTAAACATTAAACAACGATAATTTGTTTTTAAGAAATTAATAAACTTTGTTCCTATCAACTTGACTTTGACAATTATACCTCAAACAAAAATTAAACAATTATATACACATAGTAATACCCTTGACTATAATATACAGGGTTCTCGTTTTTCGAAGGCCACTATGGGGATCTCGTAAACGGTAAGAGTTACGACTTCGGTTAAATTGGGGCAAAGTTGTATATTCAGGAGCTCAATAATTTGAAGCAAACAGAACTTATCTAGCTCTTTTAGTTTTTGAAATATAGGGAAAAAAGTAAAAAAGTGGATTTTGGTTTTTTGCCCGTAACTTTTTCATTTGATGTCGAATTTCATTTCTGTAAAAACTTTTTCATGGCCACTTTTTGCAAGGAATCAGAATCCCTAATTATATTTTCCGTGCGACGTTTCGTTTTTTAAAAACCATCATCAGGTCAATTTTTTCTTATGTACGCTATATCTGATTTTAACGCCAATTTGTAAAGCATTTTTTTCTGAATTCGACAATGTATAACACTTGGCACATTTTTAAAACAATTGCTGTTAAAAATGGCAAAAACAAATATTTTATTTAAAACAAATCCTAATCGGCATGGTAAATAATTGTTTTTGTCCCTTTTTCCTTGAAAGCACGTAAGTAAACCGTATAAAATTACTATTTAAGGGATTTAATTAAAAAAATCGGTATTAATAAATATGTTAGGAATGCTAAACACTGTTCACGTAGCAAATATTTTTAGAATATTTTCTTTGGTTAAGTCAGTAGTTTCCAACCTGTGGGGAGCGCCCCCCTAGGGGGGCGCGAGGCTATTGCTAGGGGGGCGCGCAGCTGTTACCAAAATATAATTTTTTAATACAAACAAACAAAACGAACTTTGTTTATACAGAATATGGTGTATTGTTTTGTAGTCCATTAAATAATTCTTATTTATCAGAACCGTATTTATGAAAATAAATTGTAACAAAAAGTGAGGGGGGCGCAAAAATTTTTTTTTGAAAAAGGGGGGCGTAGGTACAAAAAGGTTGAAAACCACTGGGTTAAGTAATAAATTTCTCTAAAATGTGTTAATCCTTATTTGGCATACAATTATTTGTAACAAAAAATAACCAGTTATGCCTTTTATCTGCGTTAATGACTTCTAATAAGCAAAAAGAGTAAACAGATTTCTGTACGTTTTTTTGTAAACTATGAACACTTATATTATTTGATTACGAAAATTTTGTTACAAATCATTGTATGCTAAATAAGGATTAACACATTTTAGAGAAATTTATTACTTAACCAAGGAAAATATTCTAAAAATATTTGCTACGTGAACAATGTTAATGCATTCCTAACATAGGTATTTATTTATACCTATTTTTTTAATTAAATCCCTTAAATAGTAATTTCATGCGGTTTACTTACGTGCTTCCAAGAAAAAAGGGACAAAGACAATTATATACCATGCCGATTAGGATTTGTTTTAAATAAAATATTTGTTTTTGCCATTTTTAACAACAATTGTTTCAAAAAAGTCCCAAGTGTTATAAATCGTCGAATTCAGAAAAAAAATTCTCTACAAATTGGCGTTAAAATCAGATATAGCGTACATGAGAAAAAATTGACCTGATGATGGTTTTTAAAAAACGAAACGTCGCACGGAAAATATAATTGGGGATTCTGATTCCTTGCAAAAAGTGGCCATGAAAAAGTCTTTACAGAAATTAAATTTGACATTAAATGAAAAACTAAAAGAGCTAGATAAGTTCTGTTTGCTTCAAATTATTGAGCACCTGAATATACAACTTTGCCCCAATTTAACCGAAGTCGTAACTCTTACCGTTTACGAGATCCCCATAGTGGCCCTCGAAAAACGAGAACCCTGTATATTATAGGCAAGGGTAATACTTAGATGTGAGTTTTGCTTTTTCGAGTCTACTTGTTTTTTTATTCTTAATAAACTCAGCTCAGCCCTGATATTAATAATTTTTTATTGAGCTCATGGCACCAGAAAAAAATTCAAAACACACAATGTTATATGTATTCAATTGTTGTACTTACTCATTATTTCCGGCAGATGTGGTTGTTTTTTTAACCATTCTACTACTGTGTTAATATCTTGTTTCACAGATTCTAGAGTTCGCCCAAATTCTTTTAGTACCGCTATTCGATCTTCTTCCCTCTTCGACATCGTAGAAGAAGACTGTAAATATCGTCAACAAAGTAATTCGAAAATCGTTAATTTATTTATGACGCATGTTCATATCATTTAAAAGACTTAAACACAAATACATATTTACATACTTAGATATGCAAATGCTTGTCACTGAAATATGTATAATATATACCATTAAACAATTACAGTTCACAAATTTTTTCTATTTTCTGTTTATTGTAGCTTTCTCAGAGAGTTCGTGGCAATGATTTAATTTGTAAACGTCGTTCAATTTATTTCCGATTGATTAACTACTCTTATCGTCTTATCATCAATAACAAAGTTACCCTGTATACAGGGTGTCCCATTTAACATTCGAACATAGGGATCTCGCTTACTGTAAGAGATACAGATTTTCTTAAATTAGATAAATTATTTTTAAGTATGAGAGAAGCTACAATCTATTTTATAAGGTAAAAAATATCTCGTACCTTAGAAGTTATAATAAAAAACTTGAAAATACTATTGTTTTGTCTTGATCATTAGATCAATTTTATTTGCACTTTTTTGAGGTATTTCTTTGAATGTAAAATGTAACTATTATTTTAGATCTTTTTTATCACTGTCCATTTTTGAGAAATTATGGGTAAAATCTTCAAAATGGAAAGTGATAAAAAATCTAAAATAATAGTTACATTCTACCTCCAAAAAAAACTCAAGAAAGTGCAAATAAAACTGATCTAATGATTAAGACGAAAAAAAGTTATGAGAAAAAAATTTACATTTTTACGTTTTACTATAACTTTTAAAGTACAAGGAATTTTGTACTCCCATACTCAAAAATAATTTATTTAATTTAAGCAAACTTGTATCTCCTATAATAAGCAGGATCCCCGTGCTGGGAATGCAATCTCGGACACCGTGTATATAAATAAATATAATTTTCAATTGGTGAATATTTTAAAATATACACTTCAATTGTATACAAATAAAAAAAGTATACTAAATTGCTTGTCTTCTTGGTGTTTCACCACTTTAATAAATAGTTGCAAATGCTCCAAATACCACTCACCTTCAAAAACAAAATTTTATCTTACAACACTGTGTGCCACAACAAAAATGTACAAAAAGTGAACAAGGAAACTTAAAATTATCTAAACATTGAATTTACCTAAGATTTGCAAAAAAAAAATTATCAAGGCAAAACGAAAACCTTGTGCATTAATTTTAATTTGAACTAGTGATTATTCTAGGTTTATTATCAATTTGACGTACAAAAAAGACCAGGTGCTTCCTAAATGTTTAACTATTTTCATATGCATTTAGAATCCATTAAATAAGTTGGTCAAAAAACGTCCTTTTAAACTTTTTAAAGGCTAACAGAACAAAAATAGTTTTTCATCTAACTAATAACAATTGTTTCACGGTCTGTAATGAACAAGGGCTGATGTAGCTAGTCGGTATACAGTTGCCCTATGTCCCGAATGTTTTGAACACATCATTCTTAGAAAAGTGTTCAAAAAAGATTGCATTATTATGAATATCATTATTTACTTTTTGTTATGGTTATTATACCTTCTTGTTTTAAATTTTTAATTATCCGTCCCCATTTGAGGACAAATTGCTTGTACTAATTTCCACATAATGTACCCATGTGAGGATTTGGTTTATTTATATTATAAACTTATTTTTTTTAAATTTATAACAAATAGAGTGATTTTTTTAAATAAGTTTTGTCATTTGACCCAATGTTCCCCAAAAATAAAGGTTTAATATTTTTTGTGTTTGTAAAAAAATGCATGCGTGAGAGGGTTAATAAAACCGTTAATTATCTTTTATTTTAATTTTCAAATTTGTAGTTGATTATTATTTTATCTCTAGAATTAATAACACATGTGCACATTATTGCAGATGATCTCATGGGACGTAACTTGACAAAATTATTACAAAAGGATGATATAAGCTAAGACGACAGTTTTCCATTCCATGATCCCCTTTGACCACGATATAATTGATATTGTAACATGCATGCCTACAAGGGATGCAACCCGGCTAGCAGGACCGTATTCATGGTTGCCAATCGAAGGACCATGAATTAGAAATACGTCATCCTTCTGGTCTCTTCTCAAGGGGATTCATTCTGGAACGAATCCGGCTATATAAACACGAGCGCCAGGGGAGACAGTTCAGTTCGAAATCACGGTATTACGGGACGGGCTCATTCTCCAGAATGCTCATTTTCCAGAATCTCGCACACGTAACGTATATATCGCTTCGGTTATATTCGACTAGATATTCGGTTCGATTCGTAACGTTCAGTTTTAGTTTTATATTTCAAATGAAATAGCTAGCTACTTAAAGTGAGATGATTAAATGCCGACGGACAGCAATAGATTTAGTTCATTTCGTTAATCTGTCAAGAAAATTGTAGGTTATGTTAATTGTTTATTATTTGAATTACAAAAGCAGAATCCAGATATAAGTATAAGGAAATGTTTATAAAAGAAAACCGTTACAGAAAATACTGTAATAATTTATCAGAAACTATTCATACAATACTGAATGTATGTACTGATATGGTATATTTTTTCAAATATTTTTAAAGTAGTGAAAATGTTGACAATGATTTAAAGTTGCAGCTAAAAGATGGTGTAGAAATGGAACATATTTCAGTACTTAAAATGTTTTAGTAGCGTGCAACCAGCTGACGAAGCAATATCAAGAAACAAAAGCAACAAATTAAAGCTTTACACTTGTAATTTACAGACAACAATATATGTTACCTATATCTTTTAAACAACTTATTATACACAATTATTGTATCCTTATAAAGTTTGTTATCATAAAACATTTATGTTACTAGCAGCTACAAAATTTAGTGTTTTTATAGACAATTGCTTGAATTATTTTAAGCTGTTCATTTAGTATTTTAAAGATTTAAATTACTTTTAAATAAACCTATTTCTACAATACTAATGTTTTTGTCATTAATAAAAGCTTACTCTAGAAACAGTGACTGATTTAAAAGAACAGGTAGCTGGCCGTAGTAAAAAAATTCCATGTGTCTAGGTATTACAAATACATGAATTAATATAACGGCAAAGCATAAACATAGGATACAATAATTTTTCTTTTCCTATTTGACAATAAATACTGACGGCTAGCAAAGGCCAATTAAACACATTTGTTAGGAAATGTCTGGGTTATGTTATGTTAACCGTTTAATATGAGTATTATAAAACAAGTATGCAGAATCTAGATACAACTAAGCAAGCTTAGAATGATTATTAGAGAAGAAACGTACAGCAATATATATGATTAACTGTATAACATTGCAAGTTTGTATCAGTATTATGTATTATACCAAATATTTTTAATTTTAAGAGCTAATTTTAACAGTTAATTGAACTTGCAGTTATTAAATGGTATAGATAAGGGGTAAGCAACCTTTTTTAGTGGCGGGCCAAATCAAACTTGTCTGATGTAGAGTAGACTAGGGTCATAATTTTTAGTGGTTCAAAATACAAAAACGTGAAAATGATACAAAATAAAAGATATAATATTATTAACATTGTCTTTATATTATTTATCGTTACATGTAATTTTATAACGGAAAACAATACTAAGAAAAACACAATGTTAATACAAAATGAAGTACGATATTTACCACTGCTGATATTTTTATAATTAATTGATATAAGGTGCGATTTTAGTAGTGGCAATGGGCAAAGTGCTCCAAATTTTCATTGTGTGCCACGATGAATTTTTTGATATTCTTTTTTGCATCGACAATCAAGGGGCCTATAATTATGTTATTTATAAGAATATGATTTTTTTTATAAAAACAAATAAACGTGTTTTATAAAGGGCTTATGCATCTTTTGAAAATGCCCACGGGCCAGATTATAGACTTTTGAGGACAGGAGGTTGCCCATCTGATATAAATGATTAAATGGGCAGAAATAAAACATATCCAGATATAGATGTTGTCTCTCAAGTACGAAAATATCATGATACAAATTAAAATATTACAATTATGTTTATTATATCCTTAAAACAACCAATATTTTATTACACTTGTATCCTTATAGTTTAAAAAGTTATTTTATTTATTTGTTTATATTTAAGCAGCTAAAACGTCCATAATACCTTTTTACTGTGGATAACAATAACTAAGCATACTTTAGGAATAGTGGCCGATTTAATTGCAGTATGTTTAAAGCATTACAATTGATTACTATTTAGGTAATATATACAGTGTGTTTGAAATTCGAGTTTAAGCATGGCTCGCTTATTATAATAGCTAGAATATAGGTTTAAATTCGGCAAAGTTGCTAAATTTGGTGCTCATTAATAATCCGAAGAGAAATTGGAGATATCTCAAACGGTATCTGAGAAAATTGGGAAAAACCGGAAAATACGATTTTTGAAAATCGTCTATAACTCCTTCGGAGTATGAAATATTTCAAATGTGTTAAAACATTGCCCAAGCAACTTTTTAAGCCAAATCGGATGGTGGTCACAAATTTTTCCTAGATCGATTCGTTTTTGTTTTATGACAACCAACTTTGTTTTTTCTTATGGGTGCAATTTTTGCTATTTACATAATCAAATAACATTTATTTTTGTAAATCCATTGATGTATCACACATGGTATTTTACTTTTTCTTTCATTGTCAAATTTCAAAAAATACGTTTTAAACAATAAGCATTATAAATCAGGTAGGCCGGTCATTGTAGTTTATGTTGTTTCCATGACAACCGATCAACAAACTAAAAGTTTTGAAGGCCTGTTAGTCGTAAAAATGAACTTTAATAACGAAGAAAAACGCGATATGCTGACTGAAATGCATATCCTTAAATATCTCGAAACAAAAAACAATGGACTTGTACTACATATTTTCATTAGTCCATACCATGATTAATGATATGTTATCAAACTTTTTTTATTCAAAGGGCACTAGTTAGTTTGAAGTCAAGTGCTGTTCATAGTGTGTTCACAACACTCTTGATGTGATGTTTGTCAGACAGTTTATAGCAGTGGTGCCCAACCTTTAACTGGGCTCGAGCCAATTTAGAATTTAAAAATTTTAGGCGAGCCAGATATAATATATTTTGATTTTAATATTTTAATTTTAAACGTTTTAATGAACCAACAATAAAAATTTGTAATATGTTAAAGAAAATGAAGCACATCAAAAGTTGTCGCGAGCCACATCAAAAGGTGTCACGAGCAACGTGTTGCTCGCGAGCTATGGGTTGGGCACCACTGGTTTATAGGATCTGATTGTTAAAATGTTTATGACAGAATTCAGGTGAACTAGGTGATTACGAAAAGCTGCACCGTAGTACCAACCGTGTGAGTTGGATTTTTATGCTGTGAATGGTCACGGTAGCGTTTTGAGTTTTTCTAGTTTCCTTTCAAATTTTTTTTTTTATGAAAGCTAAAATTTAATGGTTCGTGAATTTTTATAAATCTTTTCTACTTTGTCTATCTAGTCTTGCCATAAATACTGGTACAAAGTTTTTGTTTTCTATAATGGAGCGAACTAAGTATTTTGGTTTCATCAACATACTTACAAAAGTAAAAACATAAATATATTATTCCAAATGGTTGCTTTTAGCCTTAATAAATTTTTGTGGAAAGTTAGCTGCTGCAGTACTCAAGAGCTTTCTACAACAATTCAACTAGAGCGTTTTTTGGTGTATACAATACCCTTCCAAATTGATTGAGATCTGAGCTGTATAAAGGTCAATCTGATGAAAACAGGAACATTGTGTTCTAGTCAACGTTGATTGGTTTTCGCTCTATGCCCTGGCTCTGAATTTTGCTGAACAGCCCACAATTACTAACTATTTGGTACAACTTTCAATTTAAATGTTTAACAGACAATTTCAGGGAGGTTTTTTGGTAAACTTTAGCGGATGCCTCACGACTTTTCACAAAAATTAAGATTTGTTATTGCACCATGAAACCATCATCCAAGGCGAATGATGACCTCTTTGAACTTTCTTAACAACTGAAGGGGCTTCAAGAGAACTATGAGCATACACCTTGTTGTATTGTTTGCTTAAAGTTTCTTCAACCGTAAATTTATTTTCATCTGCAAACCACATTTGGTACCTACATAATAAGAAAGTAAGCGGTTGACACTTTTTCGTTTTAGGGCCTTTGTTAATAACTTCTGTAACAGCATTGATGGCAAGACTACGTATATAATAAAAACTTCAACGTATTTATGTTTCAGTTTTGCTGAATTAAGAAGTCTTTCTTCCACAGATTTGCCAATTAACCAAATTATGTATCTACTTGCATAAGCAAAATTAATCGTTTGGGGGCTGCAACATACTACTTTTTAAACTTAATTGTTTTTATTTAGAAATCACAACATCAAACATAACCTCAAACGTGCTTGTCAACGCAAATTTATCATATCCATCACATTTTAAATGTACTTTCTATCAACAAATTTGACAGTAAACTAACCAAACTCGGATCATACGAAAAAAGCCGAAGTACTACCGAATATTGCCGAAAGAATCCCCCGGTCTCGTGTTTCATATTCTGGAATATGAGCATTCTGGCAAATGTTACCGTCTCGGTATTACTAGCACGCGAGTATAGGAGTGTTTTTTAAATAACTATCGTGCAAATAAATGTGTTAAATAAATTGGACTTACGCGTATAAATAAATAAGAAGTGTTTAGTGTATATTTATAAATAAATAAAAAGTCTTTATTTAGTGTATATTAATGACAATTGTATTTTAGTTTATTGTAAATAGCGAATCAGTTTTTAGAGTGTACTTTTTATTTCGTTAGGTTTTTAATAAAACGTTTCAATATCACGGCAAATTATTTTATAAATGGATTCCTGGTATTCACAACAAATTTGTTTCAACTTCGACGTTATCAGCCAATCATAAATTAGTAGTATTGTCGTTTATTGATTTTTTTTGTTACATTTTGATACACATTGGCATAATTTAATCAACCTCCAGTTTCCTAAAGTTTCCGTTTATTCCCAGCATATCGGTATTCATCGGTTTGCCCGGCCTTAATTTTTCGTCAACTCGTAACCTTAACAGCTCATTATATCGAGGTTGAAAATCTATAATTTTCTGTTTCCACATTTCTAAAAAAAGAAATCATTAGTATTACTGTCTTACATTTTCTTAAAAAATAATCAATGGGGACCTTACAGGTTTGTAAATTTTCCCTACAAATAAATAATAAAACATTAAATTTATTTCAATTTCAATTCGATCATTCCATACATTATAACCTAACTGTAATTGCTTGATGTGGCGCGCCGTTGGTATTAATCGCCGGGGTGCGAACTCATTTCTGGCGCCCTAAATCCATATTGTTAATGTCACGGATAAAAAATGTACAATTGGCAACATTCGATAGAGATTAATGAGAAGTTAGTGTTATTCGCTTCGCAAGCGCAAGCGTATTATAAATGAAAATTTACATTATCATTTTACTTTTACATAGTAGTAAACGTAGGTTCGGAGTTCAGAAGCCTGTTGAAATATCGGGACCGTTCGACATAAATTTCCGCTAGATGGCGATAAGTCTACGAATGAAATTTAAATTGACAATAAATGAATTAACACTTTTCTACATTTTTAATATTTTTTTTACGCTTGGCCAAAATAGTGAAACTTTAAACATATAGAAACTCATTTTTCTTTTAATACAACACCCTTATATTTTCTTAGCCTAAATTTAATTGTCCTTCAAAAACAATAAGCTTGTTTTACAACTAAAATTGATATTTTCCGAGATATCGCGATTTTCGTCCAATCTCGAACACACGATAACGGTCAGATACCAAATTTTATTGTAATATCTTGAATAATACGTGTCTGTTTCCATACTTTTGAGCAGCACTGTATGTTATGTTTACATGTAATCCTAATTTTGTTGAATTTATGTGAATTGTTTACGTTTTTTGTTTTTAATTATTTTTTTTTACGCTTTATCACAAATTTTTCCTGTCCCAATTTCAACTAAATAAAGAAAGTGAATTGGCGATTATAGCTAATCGGCGTCCTGTGTTGGTGATTTTGGCTACTTCAGCGCGCTTTTTTGGCAATTCAAGCAAGAATTCACCCGGTCACCCTGAGTGCAAGTATTATTCACTTTGTCAGCTCGTATCGTATTGAAGCTAATTATTTTTAAGGAAACCCCCTGCATTCCTTTGGCCTCCCGTCGCTTTTGCATGAAAACATATAAAGGCACAATTGTAACTCGTTGCATGCGCCACCCTGGTTGACCGAACCCGGGTGAAAAGCACCCCTTGCAGCCCCGGCATGGCGCGCCACCGGATGCACCTCGTACAAAATTACAGATAAACAGTAAAAAATCAAATCAATCAAGCTTTTAAAAACATCGTTCTTGCAAATTATGAACACATATCGTACCATTGATTTCATCTAGCGATGGTTCATCGCCTCCATAATCTTTGGGAAGGAGTTTTTTGGGCACAATTTTGGTAAGCGAAGCAAAATCGTCATGGACGAAGATCTACAAAATTAAATAATTTATTTTGCAAGTACCTAACTATTCTGCATTAATTAAATAAACACATACGAGGGTTTATTGAGGATTTCGCGGTCTCACATACAAACAATCGTTTAAGGACTTGAAAATTACTTCACACTTTCTACAACTTCTATTTTTTAAGGCACAATTCATTTATTTCAACAATGTTCCAACCTTCTTTGTGAAGCATACGTCGAGGTTTGCCAAACAAGCGTCAACAGAGGCTATGGCTTCCTCGTATCGTGAAAAATTGTACCCTAGCAAGTGTTTTTTCAAATTTGGGAACAGATTATACTTGGAGGGAGTCAAATCTGATATCACGGTGCAAGGGGAACCATTTCGAAGCCCAGTTCTTTAACTGTGGATATCGCAATTCGGAACAAATGAGCCGATGGATTTTGTGATGAAAGAGCACCTTTTTCTTCGCCAAACCTGATCTTTGTTCAATATTTTGTTGTTGCAATGGATCGATAAGTTAGCGTAGTACTTTCCAGCTACAATCCTGCCCATTGGAATGTAGTCAGTCGTGATGATATCCTCTGAGTATCAATAAACTGATGCCATGACCTTTTCAGCAGAAGTGACCTTCTTTGCCTTCCTCGAAAGGAAAGAATCTTCGTGCTACCATTGTTTGGATTGTTTTTTCATCTTTGGAGTGTAATGATGGACCCTCGTTTTATCTGTAGTAATCAATCTTCACATAAAATCATCCATTAAAGAAGGACCGACGTACATGAAAACAAAAACCCCATCTCTATTCCAAGTAAGATTTTGATCTACGCAGTTTCGCTGGAGTCGGGACTCTATACAGGATAATCCAAAATTAGGTCAACTAGTTGAACCAACAACTGAAGACATCAGATCGACAGATGAAGTTGTTGGAGTATCGAAAACAACTGTTTAGAAAATAATACAATCTTGGTTTCCGGGTTTGGAACCGCGTCTTCTATATTTAGAAGTAGTTGACGTTTCGACCATTGTGTCTTGGTCTTTTTCAAAACGTTTTGAAAAAGACCAAGACACAATGGTCGAAACGTCAACTACTTCTAAATATAGAAGACGCGGTTCCAAACCCGGAAACCAAGATTGTATTATGGATAACGGCCGCGAAAGCCTCAAGAATAAAAAACTGTTTAGAAAGTTTTGCACTACGATTTGGGTATGAAGAAGTGTCTGCGCGTTGGTTTCCAAGACAAAATCTTGTCGGAAAAGAAATTCCCCAACAGTTTTTTATCGCTTCACAGGCTGATAAAGAGCTTTGTTTCACGAATTGCTACCGGGAATAAAACTTGGGTATATTACTGGGATTCTTCAACCAGACAAGAATCCATGAAGTGGGTTCACAAAGGTTCGCCTCTTCCAAAAAAAAAAAGCCAAAACACAGTCTCGGTGGGAAACTAATGGCAAAATTTTTTTGGGACGAAATGGGAGTTCTACTTTTTGAATATAAGGGAAAAAATACTACAATCAATGGAGAGCTACATTTGAAAATGATTCAAAGTTTGAAAGAATCGTTTGAAACGGTCTTCATCGTGGCGGCAAAGAAATCTGCTTCTGCACCATAAAGAACGCATTGTTCAAGCCAGGGCTACTCGAATGGGATGTTGCACATCCCAGTTGCCAAAGCTATGCGTATTTCTCATAAATGGCCAGACGTGGAGCTTTGATGCTTTGAGTAGCTGCAAGTTTACTAATAAAACAGGCAAGGTGTGAGAAATGTCCAAGGAATAAAGACAAAAAAAAACAAGATTTCAGTGTCATTCCTGCAGTAAGTACGTATGCATGGAACATTTGGTTCCAACCTGCAATCAGTGCACCAAAAGTTCCCAACAAACGCAGGAATAGTGAATCTTTTCCTGAAGTTGTGAACTGTGGCCACTTTTAAAACGGGCATAATGATTCTATGCGGTATAGAGACATGAAACTATTTTTTATTCCCACCTGTAATTATTAAAAAGGAAATTATTGACAGTGATTTTGTAAACATGAAAAGCCAAAAATGCTACATGTCGTAAAGATTAATTAAATTGCATTTAAAATATTTCTTACTATCATTTCTCCACAAATAAGCCGAGCACTTATGAGAGTTCACGAAACCCGAGTGACGAAGGATTAATAGATAAGTAGATTACAAAAAAATACGCCCTCGTACCATGTTTTCGATTACATAAGTTAATAAATATGTTAGAAATCATACCCTATCCTTTAGCTTCGGTTTCACGAACGTTTTAAGAAAGTTGACAAAGGTATGCAACACTGGAGGAGCATTAACGAAATGCATAGCCTTCACTCTTGTAGAATAAACACTCTGAAAAGTAATCTATTATCATTTGAAGTAATTTTATAATTTGTTTACCTGACCAATCATAATATTTATTTAGAAATAACAGCAAGGCGTTAAAAAAACATCCACAAGAGCAATTTAAATGTTTCACAAACGAATTAGGGATTATAGTTACCTCGGCCACAACGGCAGCCTTCTTCAAAACAACTGGAGACATTCTAGTGACATGGGACATCGTTAAACCATCGAGATCAAATATTTGAATCTCTGAGACCATGTAATCTTCGGTCAGCCTCACTTCTATTGACACAGAAAAGCTGAATGCGAAAAACGCCTCTACATCAAAAGCGCCAGGATCAGTATCTTTAAGTTTGTAAATCACAATACGATTTTGTTCTTGGGTTAATCTCGGCATTGGAAGATAAAATCTGAAAAAGATTTGATTGTTTTTAAACCGGTACATCTTTAAAAAAAAACACAACAATCAGATTGGAGTCAGTTGTGGCTGCTGGCTGGTTGTGTTAGCAACCTAACTTGCAATCGGTAGGTTATGGGTTCGAATCCCAGGGCCGACTGTCATTGTAAAGGTTTCACGTGGTTTCCTCTACAGTTAAGGCAAATGCTGTGGCAGCACTGCCACCTATCCTTGCTCATCCTTGACTATCCACATCCTTACCCACTATCCTTGTACCTTTAACGGCTGAAGAGGGGGTCGATCCCCCTAAGGCAGTCTACACACGTGTGTTGGACTCCAGATCAGTAGGTAACGTTTTTCACTTCGATGGTGCTGGAGGTAGAGAATTTTATCCGGTTCGGCCCTTCCCGTGGACGGAGTCCTTTAAGGCTGCGACCGCTCTAGTGTACCCCGAAGGGCTACGCTGGTATTAAATAACAAACTTCATAGGAAGTCAAAAAATACTAACATTGACACAAAACTAATTATATTTGTGTATAGAGGATGATCAGTTGCTTAAAATGGTGTTTTTATTTTTCAAAATCTTTAAAAACAGAGGATTTGAAAAAAAGAATTTATCTAGATTTTTATGAATAGCTTGTAAACTAAGAGGGCCCAGTATTTTGAGATTTAAATTTAGCTTCAAATTACTCAACTTTATCTCAATTGAATCAATCGGCTTTGTTGCTGTTGGGATGAGCAAGATCCCACGTTGAGTCTCAAATTTGGTATACATTCAGACATGGGCGTCCGCAGAAAATTTTCCAGGGGGGGCAAAGCATAGAGACAAACAATAATATATATAAATTGTAATTTAATTTTTTAATTTTTATGATTTGTTTTTTCAAGTACTATTTTTACTCGATTCCAGGGGCGGGCAAGTGCCCCTTGCCCCCCCCTCCTCCCCCTGCGGACCCCCATGCATTCAGATTGTACATGTATTGCTTTGAATTACTTACATGGTGTTTGTGATTCTTTGGAATTCAGGGCCCAATAACTCTTTGTTGTAAAATTCTGGTACGATTGTTCTTATGGTGTAATACATGTCGATTTTTTCTTTTGTTTTCTCGATTCTAAACTTGTTCATACCCAAGAAGCGTTCTATCTGATCGTCACCTATCATGTAAGAAAAAAGAAACAACTTTTACAACAACACACAAAATGATCGCGTGAATTCCGCCGTGTGTAATGAAATTAACGTGTACGCACAGCAAGTGCGGCACGCGCCCGCTAGTAACAAAAAACAAACGGTTAAAAATCCCAAAAGACTTCATTGTTAAAATTTTGTGTGCTATGTTTAAAGTTTTTCAGGTTTTATTAAGCGAAATATATAAAGACATTTTTTTTTAAGCAAAAAATCAAAAAGATGTATTATTAAAATTAAGTGTAGATTATGTACAAGAAATTAATTTAGTAGAAAAAATAAATTGTAAATGTAACACTAGTGAATTAATTGTAAATAAATGTATTTCGATATTCTCCAATATATTATTAAGTAATTAATAAATTATCGACGTGGAGAAGAAGTAAACAAAAACTGGAGAAAATTAGAAACGTATAATAGGAATTAGAAAATGTAGGGGAGAAGTGGCATGAAAGGGACAGGTATTGAAAGGGCCATTTGCCAGAGCTCTGTTATGGTTTAGATTATAAACTGCTGCTGCATACCATATAACAGAAACAATGATACCATAAGTTACACAAATCGTCACGGGTGTAGTCACTTCCTTTTGTTTGTTACATCAGCATTCGTAATTTTTAGTAAGAAATTATTAAATACGCGGTCACAGTGTTTTAAACAGTATAGCTCAATTTTGACTTCCTGAGTTTGTGAAATAGTGTACGTTAGAAGCTGGCACTATCAGTATTTAGGAGCAAAATATATTTTTACGAAAGGTGAGCTTAGTTTTGCAATATTTATACTAGCGGTCACAATTCTGCATGTGTGTTGAAAGGGACAAACAAAAGCGTGTTGAAAGGGACATGTCCCTTTCAATACCGCATCTTTATCTTAGTAACGAACTTAATTTTTAAAAAAAATCCTTGCAGCTAACATAGATTTTAACATTAAAAATGAACTCAGAACCCAAGAAAAAAATACGTAAATCTAAAGAAACTATTCAAGAAGCTATTAACCATCGTTTTAGAAGGCAGAATGTCTATTAGATCTGCGGCTAGAGAATTTGACATTGCTAACTAAGTCTATGTTGGCTCGACTAGTTGCAAAAGCTAAAGTTGCTCCACCAAATACTGCATTTATTTATGAGCCAAAAATAGGGAACAGAAGAATTTTTACGGTAGACGAAGAAAATAGTTTGTAGATATTTAAAAATTTCATCCAAAATGGCCTATGGCCTTACTTATATCCAAACAAGAGAACTAGTATTTCAATATGCCATTAAATTAGGAAAAGACGTACCAGAAAATTGGACAAAAAACAAAATAGCGGGGATTGATTGGATGAAGTTATTTATGAGACGGCATAATGATATATTCTTACGTCGTCCCGAAAAAAAGTTTGGCACGGGCAACAGCGTTTAATCCAACAACTGTAAGAATATTTTTTGAAAAATTAGAGCAAGTGCTCACCAAATACTCGTTTACCGCGGATAGAATTTTTAATACAAATGAAACTGGTCTTACGACAGTATCAGAGTTACCCTGCGTTATCGCCGAGCGTGGTTCAAAGCAAGTGGGGCAAGTAACATCGGCCGAAAGAGGACAGTTGGTTACAATGCTCGCATTTGTGTCATCTAGCGGAAATTTTGTTCCTCCTGTTTTCATATTTCCAAGGGTACGGTTCAAGGATTTTATGCTAGAGAATTGTCCACCTGGAAGTCTAGGCTTATGCAATAAAAGTGGTTGGATGACAACTGATAATTTTGAACTAGCATTTAAACATTTTGTTGAGAAAGTAAAATAATCTAGAGAAATGCCAGTATTGCTGCTAGTTGATAATCACAAAGCCACATAAATATCGATGTCCTATTTGTGTCCCTTTCAATCCTGTTTCTGTCCCTTTCAACCATATGTGTTGGCTTGAAAGGGACATGAACGTACCTTTAAGTTTTTTTCTATATTTACCGGGAAATGTAATAATTTTCATTTTTTCATTAGTAGAATTTATAGATATACTTTATACAACAGAATAATGTTTATTTTAATACTAAAATATTTTTGTACTCGTTAATAAAAATCCTTAAAGTAAAATTGTCCCTTTCATGCCACCTCTCCCCTACATTTATAATTAAATACATTTATAAAACTTGTTTCTGTATAAATTATAAATAATAAATAGGTATAAAAGATAGTAGTATCTAATTATTAATGTAATAATTTACGTGATTCTATAGCCAGGCATATGACGTATAGTGTCATAGCGAAGTATGTTCAGCATCGGCCTTTATCCCCACCACTCAAAAATTCAATGAGTCGGCCCGCTGGTATAACGAAGGCCTTGATAGTGCCGATGCTATGGCATATTTAAATACAAAACATTGTTTCTCGGAATTTTTATTTAACACTCTGTTCCTTATTTTCAGATTTTCCGGAATATCGGTTTGATTTTCCGAAAATTTTACTAAACCGAAGTTGTAGCCCATAAAATTTGCTATCAGGAATGGGTCGTTTGTATTTTTGTACAACCTTCCGTTTTAAAGATACAGCGGTTGCAAAGTCTATGAAACAATTAAAGTTTTTAAATTTTTAACATTTTTTTGTACAAACTGCTTTATAACTTTTAAACCATTGCATGTAGATAAAAAAAGATTAAAACCAATTTTGTAGAGTATTCCATACTCTATTAAAAATCTTCAAAGTATTTTACGATAAAATTGATATTTTCGGCGACAGAACCTTTTAAATGCAAAGTGTAAAAAAAAATCAAGCAAGTGTTGATATCTGCTTAGCAATTGATCTTAGGAAAAAGTTTTACTGGATTTTTTTTCTTAGAAAAATGTACCACCACTTAAAATAATTGCGCCGATAACGAGGACGATAAAAAGAAGGAATTTGGTAAAACCCGATGTACCTACCTAATTGTATATTTTACACCCATAATAAATTTGTATTCTTCATTAAAATAACGAAAAATATCTAAACTGGTGTTAACCTTTTGAAATTAATTTTTATTGTATTACTTACTCATTATTTCAGGAAGATGCGGTTGTTTTTTCAGCCATTCTTTTATCGCAAAAATATCTTGTTGCAATGATTTTGGGGTACGCCCAAATACTTTTAGTATCTCGATTCTTTCTTGCTCGGAATATACTAATATTGTGCTCTTTGACATTGTGCCTAAACAAAGAAGTACAGTATAAAATATAGAAAACAGTACTGGCCTCAAAAATGATAGCGAGTGGTTAATTAATAATAATAAAAAATAAAACTCATCAATTGTTTTTATTTTACTTTAGTGTTGTTTCATTAAATTTTAGAAACGTGAGCAATTTTAGTAGACTTATGTAGTGTATTAAATCGTCAGAAATGTAAATCCTTAAATATGTCAAAACAAAGAACGATTGACGTACAGGGTGGGCAAATTTCGATGTTTTTATAGGGAATCTCGGTAACTGTAAGAGGTATCGAAAAACGGACCGCGCATCCTCGATCTCTTTTTTCGAGAAAAAGTTAATGGTGAAAACCAAAATTTGTTATCGTCGTTTGTTTTCGAGTTATCGCAGATAACTCGATTTTTCGACTTTTCGTTTTATGACTGTATCTCGCTTGTTTATGAAAATAAAGAATAGTATATTTTACAACAAGAGATGAAAGTCCAGTTTTTTCTCACGAACGAAAAAAACTGATTTCATCTCGAGTCGTAAATGCTATTTTTTCTACGAAATTAAAATTATATTATAGAACGAACGTTAATGTAAACGAACCAAATGACAATTATTATGTATAAAGTTTTAGTTAATTATTTCATTTCCATAGCCACACCACCACACTGACATTGACATAATAGTTATTTATGTA
The DNA here is from genome assembly GCA_947652605.1 of Elmis aenea. Taxonomy (NCBI): domain Eukaryota; kingdom Metazoa; phylum Arthropoda; class Insecta; order Coleoptera; family Elmidae; genus Elmis; species Elmis aenea. The sequence continues at coordinate 26,491,743 of OX393583.1, read as the reverse complement.
TCAAGGCCAAAAAGTATGTTTTGGCCGAGGTGCATATTACATTTTTTGTGCGATCGAATTAAAAACAATTTAAATTTTTAGTATTTTTCAAAAATATAGGTTAGAAACTACGTGACATTCTGTCACTGACAGATGACGGCGTATGCTGTTAGCTTTAATGCAAATTTACGCTGTAGCGGCCGAAAAAGTCACTTTTCAGGCCGTTGCTAAGGGTAACGGCCTGAAAAGTTACTTTTTAGGCCGTTGCTAAGGATAACGCCGGTAATGCAGTACTTTATGGCAAACAGCTGTTTCTAGTACGATCGCACAAAAATAAAATTATAACCTGCAAATGAAATGTACTTAATATTAATTGTTTTACCATTCTTAGGCTTTTATGTAAAATGCTACATTAAAATTAAATTATTTGATAAGAATATTAACGCAATTTTAGTTTATTATGAGTTTAAGCTAAAAAAAATCGTAAATTTTACAATTTGATTTTGACATTGACATTATTTTCGCCACTAGTGGCGAAAGTTAATTTTCGCCATTAGTGACGAAAGCAAAACTTTCATGTAGGGTAAGGCAGTGAGAAAATGACATGAGTAGAAAAAATTAATTTTGACATTCTACATGCACTTTTTTGATAAGAATGCAGTGTCGTAGACAATTTTCCAAAAACAAATTCGAAATTCGAATTGTGATATAAGGGGGGGATTTTTTCCCGTTTCCAGTAATATACAGTGTGTCCAAAAAGTAACGTAACAGATCAATATCTCGTCTCGTTACAACTTTACAAAAAAAAAGTTTTATACAAAAGTTGTTTGTGGTAATTTACTACATAACCTTAAATTATTTTCAACTATACACAATGTTTTGTTTTTGCTCACCGATACGTCACTATGTTTTTTTTAAATGGAACACCGAGTATATTTTATGATTTTTAGATGTAGAATTGAATTCTCTTTCAAAAACATATAGGTTTTATGTATCTAAATTCAGTCGTTTTTGAGTTATTTAAGTTTTTATGAAAATTTTGACAGAAACAGGAGTCTAAAAAAATAATGATATTTTTCACAACTTGGCTAGGTCAGAACAAATTCCTTAGAAACTTTGTTCGACTATAGTGTCATTGTGATTGCTGACTAGTTAAAATTTTCAAATAATACACAGGGTGTTTTTTATGCTGGGTCCAATTGGGTAAACTTCAAACACGGTTAAATCAATTATTTTAAATTGAACGCCCTATATATTTTTACATATTATTATCGAAAATTGAATTACCTTTGAAATTTGAAATTAAATAATTTTTTATATTTTTTTTTTAGTAGTAGGCTTATGACATTAAGAATATATCTGATAAAACAAACTGTCATTCTGTTGTTTTTACGATGATTTGACAGAAGTTTAATTGTTAATTGTTTTTATTTTTGTACCTTAAAAACACGAAATAGCTTACGAATATTACGAAAAGTATGATATGTGAGAATGTTTTATTCAATGTAATAATAATTGTGAAGCTGCAAGTGAAACATATTTTAACCGTTATCCATAAAGAAGACCAACCTAATAGATCTAATTTTGAAAGATTAAAACAAAATCTCATTAATTGTGGCACATTTAACGAACCCAGAACAAAGTATGTAATACAAAATTAAATATAGTGAAGAGGTTTTTACCAAGTATATTCTTAATGGCATAAGCCTATTACTAGAAAAAAACTAAATATAAAAAATTACCTAATTTTTGCTATAATGTAAGGAAAATGAATAAATCGACCTCACATGATATATATTACTGGAAACGGGAAAAAATCCTCTTTATCGTGATGCCACAGCCAACTATGGGTTCCATTTAAAAAAATACAACTTTATGTCAAAACTCGAATTTCTATTTTTTTTTTTTGAAAAATTGTCTACCCCACTGCATTCTTATCAAAAAAGTGTCTGTAGAACGTCAAAATTATTTTTCTATATTTTCATAAACAAGCGATATATAGTTATAAAACGAAAAGTCGAAAAATCGAGTTATCGGCGATAACTCGAAAACAAAAGACGATAACAAATTTTAGTTTTTACCATTAACTTTTTCTCGAAAAAAGAGATGGGGGATGCGCGGTCCGGTTTTCGATACCTCTTATAGTTACCGAGATTCCCTATGAAAACATCGAAATTTGCCCACCCTGAACACCTATTTCACAATAAACTCTAATTATTTAACGATTTAAAACTTACTTGCGATTGTACACGGTTAACACTATAAGATTACCATTATAAGACTGTTGGCTTTGCACAAAAATTTCACTAAACTGTCAACAAAGACCGATGCTGAAATAAACTGAGCCTTGACAAAAAACAAATATTTTAATTAGAAAGTCAAGTACTTAATACTCATACAACATCTTTCCAATTTGTCCACTGAATACTGATGCATAGTTATGAAACAATTGAAGGTTGTAACCGACTTTATCGTTTAATAATATTTGAAGTGTTGAAATTGGGGTTTCTGTCCCAGGGATTAATCCATTTTTTGTAGTTTCGAGTACCGGAAAGAAGAATCCGAAACTCGGGATTTTAATACAATTTGATAACAGTTTAGGAACCGCTGTGCTATAGTACATTCTAAATTTAAAAACTTCTCAAAAGAGTGATAATCACAAAATAAAAATATGAAACTGAACATAGCGTTTTACAATTCACTCAAACAAGAACAAAGATTTTAAATTACCACTATTTTGTAGCAAAGCTTAAACAATCGATACAAAAACTTATTTTTTGTGCGGTCGTACTAGAAACAGCTGTTTGACGGACGCGTTAGCAACCATAAAGTACTGCATTACCGGCCCTATCCTTAGCAACGGCCGTAAAAGTAACTTTTACGGCCGTTGCTAAGGAGAGGGCCGGTAATGCAGTACATACGCCGTCATCTGTCAGTGACAGAATGTCACGTAGTTTCTAACCTATAATTTTGAAAATTACAAAAAATTTAAATTGTTTTTAATTCGATCGCACAAAATCGGCCAAATCGTACTTTTTGGCCTTGATACAAATAACTATTAAAGCGAATATTCCATATCAACATGGGTCTATAAATATTTCATTCTAAAGATACAGAGTGTTGAAATTTTCGAAAAAATATCGATAATTTTTAACCGATTCCCAACTAATAGACATATTTAAACCAAATTAGCTATACAGCACCACCTTACAGTGAGAATATCAATCCCCACAAGCAACCAGTGGCGTAATTGTGGCGGTTCGGTTTCAATAAATGTTTGTACATTAGCCAAAAAGTCGTTATAATCGTTGGTATTATGTGTTCGTAGAAAAAGTAAGCTACATAACACGAGTTGGAAAGCAATGATGCACTCGTGGAAATACGCAACTTTTCCACATGTGCGTAATATGCTTCTGACAACTTTTGTTATGTAATATTATAATGCTACCTATTAAATAAACGAAAAGTTGCTGGTTTTCAGACAGATTTATTCGTTGCAAATTTTAAAAAAGATCCGATATGTTTCGCCGATGTTATTTTGTCGGCATCCTCAGGGCTTGTGTTCTTCTGTTTTCGCTAATCTTCTTTGTTCTTTGATTACCTTCTTGAGATGTTCGGTGATGTTATTACCATATTTTTGAGAGATTTTCTTGAAAAATGACATTTTGAAGTTGATTTAATTACTTTGACCAGATGAGATTGATTGATAAAGTTGGTTTCTCCTGTTGTTTGATTATAGGTTAAATAAACCAAAAATGTCGGATCTTTTTTAAAATTTGCAACGAATAAACCTGTTTGAAAACCAGCAACTTTTCGTTTATTTAACCTATAATCAAACAACAGGAGAAACCATTTTTATCAATAGCTACCTATTAAGTTAGAGGAGTTCTGAAATTTTATTGTATATATTTTATATAGATATGTTAAGTGACACTTTTAATTTAGTTACAAAAAGCATTGTAATTCGTTTACAATCAGTATACTTACTGATTTTTCCCTTGGTTGAATGAAACTTAAGTGTAAAATAAAACTAGCCATCAGCATCACCACAAAAATAAAAATTACAATACAAATATAGTACAAGTGTAGTACCTATAGGTATAATTAGCAACAAAATGTTTAACAAGTATCTACATATAGTTTAAAAACTCAACTAATATACCGCTTGACCCTCGCATTATTGAATATTTACAAAGTTTTGCAACGATACCTGATGGGTTTAAAGTGTTTACTGACGAATAAAAAGTTTTAAATCAAGGTAGCACACATGTTTCTTCGATACAAAAAACAAAGTAAATATCGGAACAAAGTATAAACACCTCGGGAACAAAATTAATTTATTTTTAGAAATAATCCAAAGAACACTCAAATATAATTAAGTTTGTTGAAAGTCAATCCAATTATTAAGCAAAAGAATGTGTAAATTCTAACGCAATATTTACTAGAGGTTTCTTTCAGCAAAGCTATGATCAGGGCCGGCCTTAAGCACATTCCACCGATTCTCTAGCCTAGGGCCCCGCGCTCAAAAAATAAAAACAGTCCTTATTAATAGCATAGAAACAAAAAGCAATTCTCTATCATATCACTTAAAAAAGTTATTGTTCGAGGTTCAATAGTGAAACCCTAAACTTAATAAATAAACTATACCACAGTAAAATAATAGATTATTTATCAAATATTATAATCAAATCAATTAACGAAAGCTTTCGTGAAATAATTTCAGTTGAAACGGTTACGGAAACGGAAAAAGTGAAGTAGAATCTTTGGCTACTCACATGAAATATTACAAATTCTTGGTATCTTTAGTTTTCTGGCATGATTTGCTTTTTCAAGTGAACTTAGTAAGCAAAGAATTACAAAGTGTCCTCGGGAATACTCACTTTTGAAAAATTGTGCAAATGGCTAGAAAGTACCGAGAAAAAGGCAGGGCCGATAAGAGGTCGGGGCAGGGGGGGCTCTGAGCCCCGGGCCCGGAGGTAATTTAAGAGCCCAGGAGCCCACATACTTTTTTAATTATGGTGTATTAAATATTCATAATTCACAATTCGTTTTTTTTTTAAATAAATTTTCAAATTATTTATTTACTTGGGGCCCATGTAATTTTTTTCCCCGGGCCCGGCGACGTCTCTCGTCGCCTCTGGAAAAAGGTTTTAAAGATGCATTAATCGGTGCAAATGATCTTGCAAAAAAATTAGATGTTGTTCCACAATTCCAGTTGAAACGTTTATGGAAACGCAAAAGGAATTTGCATACGAGTCCTCAGACGACCCTGTTGTTGATGCAAAGGAAGCATACACAATAAACTGTTTTAATCAAGTGTTAGATAAAACACTGCAGTCTCTTCAACCTCGATTTAAACAATTAAAAGAGACAATAGATTTATTTAGTTTTTTTTATGGACATTTGACATTTCACAATCACAATCAATCCAAAGAGACAACCACAGAACAGAGAGAGACAACATTAAAATGTGCTGCTGAATTACAAACTGCTTTAAAATACCGCGAATCGGTGGACTTAAATGGATTCATGTTGGCGGAAGAAATAGAAGCTTTAAAAGTAACTATTGTACAAAGTTGTTGCAATCTTTTAAATATACTTAAATATTTGGCTAGTAATAATCGTCCAACCTCGTTTCCAAATTTATTTATTGCACTAAGGATCTTCCTTACTATACCGGTAACAGCTCTGCTGGCGAAAGAAGTTTTACAAAATTAAAATTAAATAAAGTATTTCCGATCCACTATTTCTGAAGGACGTTTAAATTCACTCGCAATTATGTCAATAATTGAAAGTGAAATCATGAGGGAGATGGACTTCGACAACCCATTAAAAGACTTTGCGGAAGCAAAATCTAGAAAGATTAATTTTAATTGAATTTCTATTTCGTATACAAAAATATCAGTTGTGTTGCTTTCCTTCGTTCATAGTCAATTTGTCAAATTTTGTTTTGTTATGTTTGTTATAGTATTATTTTAGCTTGTTCAAAATGTTATTTAAAAAATAAATTATTTGTATGATAGTGTAAATATAATTTTATTGCGGGGAGGGGGCCCTGCAGCTTGTCCTTGCTTCGGGCCCCGCGCTTACTAGGGCCGGCCCTGGCTATGACGTATGATCCGATGAACGATCAGTATTATTAAAAGTGGATATTGTTTCTCTCTAAATCAATATATAAGAATTCTCCAACTGTCTACTCAATTTCATGATTATTATTTAGCAAATTCATCGATCCCGAGCTACACCCCCAAGTGAACGTTATCTTTGCCCTTCCTTGACAATATTATGCCCCGAAAGCGATCGATAACAATCAAAAATTTAAATCCATTTCGGAAATATAGCCCAAAACCAAAACAAAACCTGGATGTTTGTTAAAACATGCTCATGTCGACGGGATCCCCAGTGTGAATCACGCCGCAAATAACATTGTTCAAATGAGAAGTAGACCAACTGTCTGTAAGACACTTTAACTACTAGTGTTGACGCTAGGTTATGTTAGTTAGTTGACGTGTCGTTGTACGCAACTTAAACAATAATAAATAATAATTAAAATGCGTCACATTTGTCGAACGTGTTTAAGATACACGGTAGATGAAGGAAACAATTACGTCAGCTTGAACAGAACACAAGTTGGAGCAAAAGTACAAACCATTAAAGATAAATTGATAACCTGTGTCCCAGAATTGGTAGGTCATATTCATTCAACTCGTGAGTGGTTGAGTGTAATGTTATTCGATACCTTTTTAGTCGTTGCATGGCGTATCCGAACCCAAAATATGTGGCTTTTGTTTAGCCGCACTTCAACTTGCTTATGAATTCAAACGGCGATGCCTGCAAACCGAAAACCAAATCAAAACATTCATACAGCACACGAAACCACCGACGTCGTTCATCGAATTGAAGGATATAGTGGAATATAATTACCAGATTAGTGCTAAAAATGATAACAACGCTTACACGAATATTACTTTTGACAAACCCGAGCACGAACAACATACTAACCTCAAAAATGATTTAGGGCCGAAACACGATATCAAAGTACAGTTTGATTCGGATCCTTTACAGATTGATAATTTATCTTCGAGTAGTCGAGGTAAGTTCTTGTTGATCCACGATTGACTTTTTAATGTTACAAAAAATTGTCTTAGATGCTACGAGTGCATGTTCCAAACAACTTTCAACGCAAGCCAGTGATACATACAAAGAGGCCGAAGATTTCACGAGGATAGATCCTGAGTTGGTAATCGTTAAAACGGAAGCTGATGACTTTGAGGAGGTTCAAGACGAAGCGGTTGAAAATGATACGGAAAATCCCGATTTCCATCAGATTCTCGTGCCGGCGGTTAGCATGGATAATCCATACGACACCAGCAACGTACCAGAACCCGTCCAGGACCAACAATGGATTCGGACTTCCGTTAACAATGTAATAACATACACCTGCACGACTTGTACGCGACCGTTCGCTTCTAAAATGGCGTTGCGCAATCACAGACTTGTCCACGACGGAGAGCGACCTTACATCTGCAAAATATGTCAAAAGGGCTTCAATAACAATAGCAACCTCCATCGGCACGTGAAAACCCAACATTCCGGCGAGCGCCCGTACGCGTGCGATATATGTTTCAAAACGTTCACTCAAAACGTGCATCGAGTTTCGCACATGCGGACGCACTCGGGCGAGAAGCCGTTCAAGTGCGAGATATGCGACAAGCGGTTTAGTCACGCGAACGTGCTACGGACTCACGTCAGGACACACAGCGGTATTAAACCGTACTCGTGCGAGGTCTGCGATAAATCGTTTAATCAACGTGAACATCTTAAATTGCACATTCGGACGCACGCGAACGAAACTCCGTTCAGGTGCGAGGTGTGTAACAAGGAGTTTCGTCACGCGAATCTTTTGAAATCGCACTTGAGGATTCATTACGGTAACATGGCGTTTCAGTGTGACGTTTGCAACGAAACTTTTAATCATAGCGAACACTTAGCACAACACATGTGCACTCATGATGATAGCGAACAAGTCGACCACAAATTTGAGAGTCCTGAGACATTTTAGTCGAGCACAATTCACACATCCGATTCAAGAAATTGTGAAATTCAAGTTTAAGAGATTTTGATAATCGAGTACACCATGAAACTTAAAAGACTATAAAAATTAATTACAATTTGTAAAGTATTTGGCCAAATTAAAACTTAATTTGATTTGCAAGGAGTTGTCTTGAACACCCAAGGATAAATTGCAATTAACAATAAATTTTTACAACCAAGTTTTTAAAAAATCTTCAAATTTGGGTACAATCTATAAAACGTTTAAGAAAATTTTAAAATTGAGTACAATTCGTGGAACTTCCAAGAGATTTTCAAAATTGAGCACAATTCATGAAACTTTCAAGAGATTTTCAAAATTGAGTATAATTCGTGAAACTTCAAAGAGAATTTTAAAATTGAGCACAATTCATGAAACTTTCAAGAGATTTTTAAAATTGAGAACAATTCGTTAAACTTCCAAGAGATTTTCAAAATTGAGTACTTTTGTAAAACATTCAAAAGGTTTTTAAAATTGAGTACAATCATGAAACTTACAAACGATTTTCAAAATTGAGTACAATTCGTGAAACTCAAGAGATTTTCAAAATTAAGCACAATTCGTGAAACTTCAAAGAATTTTAAAATTGAGCACAATTCATGAAACTTTCAAGAGATTTTCAAAATTGAGAACAATTCGTGAAACTTCAAAGAGATTTTTAAAATTGAGCACATTTCTTGAAACTGAAGAGATTTTCAAAATTAAGCACAATTCGTGAAACTTCCAAGAGATTTTCAAAATTGAGTACAATTCGTGACACTCAAGAGATTTTCAAAATTATGAACAATTCGTGAAACTTCAGGGATTTCTAAAATTGAGCACAATTCATAAAACTTTCAAGAGATTTTCAAAATTACGTACAATTCGTAAAACTTCCAAGAGATTTTCAAAATTAGGTAATTTTATGAAACATTCAAGGCTTTTAAAATTGAGCACAATCATGAAACTTGCCAGAAATTTTAAATATTGAGTACAACTCGTACAACTTCCAAAAGATTTTCAAAATTGAGTACAATTCATGAAAATTTCAAAAGGTCCTCAAAATTGAGGCCAATCATGAAACTTCCAAGAGATCACGTAAATAAAATAAAATACGTTAACGATTATACTAGGTGTAAATGAAAGCCTGGAGTTATGCAGCTCCATTGAAGTAAGCTCGCCGCCTCTGTTTTTACATGCAGTGTCCTGTAAATAAATGAAAAACGAACTGAATGATGCAGAAATTGAAAATTCTGCCGACGAACTTGCCAAGTGATGTCGTTTTGTATAGAAAAGAGCAAGACAATTTTATAGTTGTAATATTTTACATTAACAGTGTTAAATGTTTACTTGTACATTAAAGGGCTGTGCAAAGTTCGTTTTTTCCATAACGCATTTATTTTGTATGCAATATATTTAGTGAAAATTGTGTATAAAAATGGTAATGAAGTTTACTCGCCTGCGAAAATTCGCACTGCCATAACTTAACATAACCTCAATAATATCCATAGCACCTATGAGCGCAAAGATAATCATGTGGCGGTAAATTTAAACATCAAAATCTCTAGGTTAGTTCTAGCAAGGCTATATACGATGCTCAGTCGATATCGCGTTCCACAGTCTCCGAGAGTTCATTGGACAGTTAGTCAGCTGTTCCTGTAGTTATCATCAGTTTGTGAATGGTGAAAACAGTACATGAACGAATGCAAGAACGAATGCAAGAACTAGCGCTGGGATTTCTGAACGCATGCGCTGCTCACAAATAACGTGGCATCTGGTAGCTATGCATCGCCCCTTCGAACCCATGTTCTGGTTTTTTAGATGTTTATACTGGCGATGCGTAAATTTCCAAGAACCCAATAAACACAAATGTCACTTACAGTTGGGCATATAGAAAAAGTTGGTATTTTAAAGCACAAAGTTATGTTTGTGTAATAAATGTTAAACTGTTAGCTACTACGATAATTTTACCTTTTTTTTTCTCACTGACTTTTTAAAACAATTGTTCATATACAGGGTGATTAAAATTCGAGTTTAAACAATAGACTTAGAGTTTAAGTAATAGACTTTCAAAACTTTTAGTTTGTTGATTAGTTGTCATGGAAACAACATAAACTACAACAACCGGCCTACCTGATTTATAATGGTTATTGTTTAAAACCCTTTTTTTTAATTTGGCAACGAATAAAGAAGTAAATACCATGTGTGATACATCCATGCATTCAAAAAAACAAATGCTATTTGATTATGTAAATAGCAAAAATTGCGTCCACAAGAAAAACTAAAGTGGGTCATCATAAAACAAAAACGAATCGATCTGAGAAAAATTTGTGACCACCATCCGATTCGGCTTAAAAAGTTGTTTCGGCAATGTTTTTACACATTTTAAATATTTTAAACTACAAAGGAGTTATAGACGATTTTCAAAATTCGTATTTTCAGGTTTTTCCCAATTTTCTCGGATACCGTTTGAGATATCTCCAATTTCCTTCGGATTATTAATGAGCACCAAATTTAGCAACTTTTTCAAATTTAAACCTACACTCTAGCTATTATACTAAGCGAGATCCCCATGCTTTAACTCGAATTTCAATCACCCTGTATATTTTCTGTTGTGCTAAAATTGTGGAGGAAAATAAAACTACCCTCAATTTTGTAATGTCGAATCTGGAAACACTGTTTGCTTAATTTAAGCAACGTAAGATCCAAGTAACATATGAAAAAGTTAAAGATACATATAGATTTGTTTCTTAAAATATGTGCTAGTGTCTGTCATTTGTTTCATGATGTGAATTTGGTTTTTTCTTGATGGCAGCACTCATATTTTTGCAATTTTCATAAACACGACTTCTAAAATTATTGGTTAATTAATGTATTGAAACAATTTTTCAGAGTTACTTGGGTTGGAATTCGACATCCGACACCAATGAAGAAGTAGATGCTAATTACACACTGCCCCGCCAAAAAATCATTTGGAATTTTTTTACGAAAGTTAACGAAAACGAGTCGCTCTGCCACAAATGCAAAACCAAGTTACAGACGCGTAGCGGCTCGACCATTATGTTAACAAGACATCTTTACACAAAAAATCACGAACAACAGAAACACGAATACGAAATTTTAAAAAAAGAAACCGAATATGATAAGACAAAAATAAAACGGAGAAAATGGGTGCGAAAACAGACTATTAAAACTTGATCAACTCTCATAGTCGTGCAATTAAGTTTTGTTGCAATTGAACTTTTGTTTTGTAAATATACTATTTTGCAAATTTTACAAAATACAACACTTTGCACAGCTCTAAACCTAATTTAAGATTGAATGTACAGTATTAGTTGTTTAACAGTAAAATAAAAACTTTTTTTCATATACCAAGTTTTATTTCAAAGCGTAGCGGATTATGAATGAAGTTGGCTATGAAGAAAAATCACCGAGGGCGCTACCTGCAGCTGGATTCTGTAACTTTGGATTTAACGGAAATGCAAGTTCATTACTACCTTGTTAATATGACCCACTTCTACGAAAAGCGATGCTCTAACCCACCGGTGGTAACTCACGGCGGGTTTACCCAAGTTAAAACCTGTATCTACTATTTTAGGAAAGTTAGTACAGAAAATCCTACTGCGCACGTTCACAACTGAAATATGCTTAACGCGTATTTGTTTAAAAATTACCGCCATGTAACTTTGTACACTCTGTCTTACATTAAAGAATTTATGGTAGTTTTTTTTTTAAGTTTTGATGCGTTTTGTTCCTATTTTTATATTACACAACGATTTTGTTAAGTTTCTTATTTTATAGTTTGTTTACTGAATTAATTTTGTTTCAATGGTCGGCAGCACTTTGGGTGGGTATTTTTTAAATTCGGCCAGTGATGTGGTAAAGTAATTCTATTTTGTTTAGTTGATTTCATTTATTTATTGCACTATGTACGTTACAAACAAATATACCATGTTATTTATATATTAAGCTGGACTGTGAAATTAAAATTGGCGAATAATACACAAAGATATGACAAAACTTAATTTTGATATAATTTTGTGCATCTCGCAAGTTACGTTTGCATATTTCTTAATGTTGCGTTTATTCTTTTCTTCGTTCCACCATAAAATATGTGTTAGATGGGCCATCATTCTGAAAGAATGTAAAAATACCAATATACTGTCATGCGAATAATATACATTACTAGTTTACATGAGGTATTTATTTACTTGTTGAATGAACACAATATAATATTACGGATTTAAAAATGTAACAAAATTAATATCAATTTGTAAAATAAAAGATTTACTGTACTTACCAAAGCGCTATTTCGTCGCTTCGTTCCTAAATTTACTTATATCCAACACACTTAATTATTGTTAAAAATAGTTTCTTTTTTAATTCAACACAAATACAACACTCCAAAAATTTACTTAAATATAACATTTCACCCCCAATCATTAAATGTTATTGAGTATTGAGTAAACAAGTCGAAATGACAGGGTTTTAGCCTTAAACGCGGCTGTCGAGCCGGTTTCACACGAATTACGTCTAGCATTTACGGTTAGGGTTCATCCTTGGTCCTCAGAAGAAACGGAATATCAACTACCCGAATTGGGAAGTCACCACTAACGCGTGGTGTTTACGCTGGTGTTTAAAAGTTACGGAATAAGGGGGCTGATGTCCTATTTGAAAGCTGATTCCGACTGCTCACAACAATAAACAATTTGGAATTGAGACGGCCCTATAGGTAGCTAAGCGGATTATGAATGAGGTTGGCCATGTAATTGCAAGGCCAATTTAATAGCGGCTGCTAAAATTAGGGTTATGGCATTCTTAATTTTTGACCATATATTCAAGTAAAATTTAAAATAATAAGAATTGAAAATAACTAAGTGTAATATACTGAGCCCGCGGTGTAATAAAATACTATTTCCGTTCAAACTATCTTTAATATTAACACAATCTTTACATACGAAAATTACACGTTATGAACACACCTTGCGTTCTTGGCGGTTAACTTGTTAGTGCTGCCAACCTAAATATACCACTACTCTACACTAAGATAATAGACCGTTTGGGGACTTTGTTCTTATCCTCTTTATGTTACTTAATACTATTAATAAATGTTAAATGGTACTTTTCTATTTCTTGAAAACCAGTAGTGTCTTTTTTGTCACTGTTTGCCAATCAGCCGCTATCGTTGTATTCTGTTACCCTCATTGTTATTACTTCTATTTAAAAAAAACTTTAACCTGAACATTTTACTGATCAAATAAATGACGATCAGGTTAAAGGTCGGTTAGGTTTTTTTAACAAGAAAACCAACGGTATTTGTGATCCAGTGACAATAGACACTACCGGCTCTCGGGAAAAAGAAAAGTACCAAAGTTGCTTTGAAATTGTGTTCTTTTGTTATAACAACTAATTGAATAATTATTAAGTCATTATTTGAACATTTATTGATCCTTAAAGCCATTTAATAACTCCGACACTGGTACGATGAATAGTTCTTTTGTATAGTTTATTTGAACTACCAAGCGTTAACTAGGTTATTCAAATGTCACTTAATTTTCTGGTAAATGCAGTGCGTTTTATATCAAAATCTTTTAATAGAACAGTGGGTAATAATAATTACCACCACTATTGAAAAAAACATTCGGGTCCAGAGGGCTACTGGTGTTGTGTAGTTAATAAGCATTGAGGCATAAGTGTTGTGTATCAGAGCAGTTCTAGTGAGGCACACAAGTGTTATCTCATGGCAGTCAATATCAATGCCCAAGAGTTGATCGACAACGCTAAAACTTTGAAAATGGATGATACAACTATTCAACCGAACGATGGTAAGCAAATATACGATGTACCAGATATTGTCATTATAAAACAAGAGGTAAAAGACTCGGAAGATAGTGATTTCGGTGTATCTGCCTATGCAGATAGCCACCAGAACGGTTCTCCTGTCCCTAAAAAATGGGACGGAGATGAAAACGTTGACGTAAAACCAAAAATCGAATTCTATGACGATCAACGTGCTTCCGATAATCATAATGTTATTCAGGATAGTACTGAAAACGATCTGCTAGTAAGCTGGAGTGTAAAATACGATGGCGAAGACAAATTCTACAGGCCAACAACCAACTCGAGCGAAAACTTTGATAACTCTTACGACCGTTTATATCTAACGAAGTTACTTTATAAAAACGAGGATAACGCGAGCGAGGAACATTTCAAAACTGAAGACAGAAGGCCATACGAATGTCCGGTGTGTCCGAAAAGGTACGTCCATGCTAGCAAGTTGAACGAGCACATGCTAACACACAACGACGGAAACGTGTTCAGATGTGAAGTTTGCCCGAGAAAGTTCAGGCAAAGGGTTGCCTTATTGCGTCATCTCGAATCGCATCCAGGGGAAGTCCCTTACAAATGCAAATTGTGCAATAAGCATTTCAGATTCCTAGACAACCTGAACGCGCACATAAAGCGACTCCACCAGCCGAAAACGAGACTGTACAAGTGCAAATTTTGCGGCAAACGCTGCAAGAAAACCATGTTGAAGGTGCACATGCGGTCCCACAAAGGCCAGAGGCCCTACAAATGCGAGCTGTGCAAAAAGTATTTTAGCACGACAGCTTCGTTGAAGGTCCATATAACGACTCACGCTGGAGAACGGCCCTACAAATGCAATGAATGTGGTAAGCAGTACGCTCAATTAAACGGCCTAAAAAACCACGCCAAGACGCACCGTAAAAAACAGCTCTACAAATGCGAAGTCTGCAACAAGAAATACAGAACATTGCAGAACTTGTCGTACCATCAAAATCACAAAACCGACGATGACTGTGTTAAATGCGAACTTTGCTGTAAACGCTTCTCTAGTAGTGATCTTCTAAACCAACACATGGAGACACACGTCATAAAACCGTACCAGTGTGAAGTATGCTTATATCGTTTCTTAAAACCCGAGAGCCTGGAAATTCATATGTATGTTCACACGGGTGCTACACCTTACACGTGTGAAGTCTGTCAACAGAGCTTTAGGCGAGCCAATCATTTGAAAAACCACAGCCTACTGCATGTCATTCAGAAACCGTATACCTGCGACATTTGCAATGGATGTTTTAAAGGTCCACGAAACTTCAACATGCACATGAAAACTCATACGAACATATTAAACGCACTAAACTCGATGTAAATGATGGAACGTTCGCCAGATAATAAGTTTTTTGTGTGATAAACTGTAAAACTGCGTTAAAGTGTTGTCACGTATACGATCGTGTGAACCTGTTATTCGCGGATCTTAAGGGTAAGCGCTAAAATGCAAATTATCAGTTGTGCAACAGTTTGGTTTCGGGAGTCACTGCAAAGCGTTTCTATGACAACGCGCTCACATGCACCTGGCGTACAGCTGTAAATGTCGACAATTAAACAGTGTCTTGACCACACTTCAAGCGGTTGAATCCGAGTGTCTTACATTGCACCAAAGTCCAACCGGTTGATGGATGACGTCATTCACCGGTGAATTTGTGGTTGCTCGAAAACAGCGGATTAATGTAAGACGCAAGCGCTAGAACCGTGATTGTTTCCAACCTAACTTCACCTGTTGCCGTACGTTGACAGTACGGTAAACAATAATGGCTGACTACCTCTTCCACAATCCACCAGAAAAACACCGGCTTCAATTTCGGTGGATTAAATGGCTGCCGATGGCACCAAAAACTCCCCACCGGTATAATACAAGACAAACGCGATGTTCCCACCACACTTCAACCGGTTGAATGTAAGACAGTTTTGGTGGAACCCATGGCATCGCAGGTGGAATGTAAGACACACAGTCTTACATCCCACCGGCGGTGCCACCGGTTCCATCAAAACTGTCTTACATTCAACCGGTTAAAGTGTGGTGGCACATCGCGTCTGTCTTGTATTACGGCGGTGGGAGTTTTTGGTGCCATCGGCAGCCATTTAATCCACCGAAACCGGTGTTTCTGGTGGATTGTGGAAGGGGTAGCCAGCCTATTGTTTACCGTACTGTCTTATACGTCGACAGGTCAAGTTGGGTTAGAAACAATCACGATTCAACCGCTGTTTCTGAGCAATTACAAATTCACCGGTAAATGACGTCATCCGTCAACCGGTTGCGCTTTGGTGCAATATAATGGTGCCTGTCCACGTGAGAGTAAACTACTCTCGATAGCAGCGTCGCCAAGGATACAGTCCCTGAGAGTAACTCGCGATTGGCTGTATCCTTGGCGACGCTGCTATCGAGAGTAGTTTACTCTCACGTGGACAGGCACCATTAGACACACGGTTGATTTTTGAGAACCGTCCCCTTATCTCAAGAGCACACACGGTAGCTAACTCGTGGAAATTTATCTTAAAACCAAACAATTTAGTTGCTTGTGTGCTTGCATCTATGTGACTCCTGATTTTGCGTATGTGAGCGCAGTTTGGTCATCCGCGGATCAAACTGTTGTAAAGCTGAATAATTGCATGTCGGCGCCTAGCCGAAAAATGTATACGTGTCGGCTAACGAAAGAGCGAAGGTGTACTACATAAATTTAGTGTATAAAATGTTTTGTGCGGGGCGTGGCAATAAGCAATAAAACAAGTTTGAAGTAGAACCATCTGCTAAAATTAATAATTCAGCAGACACAGTTAATACAATAATTTTTAATTTAAAAATTAATGGAAAATTTGTAAAAACAAATAATAAATTCTATTACGTTTTGTCCATTGTCTTGAGCCAACAATAAATTCTTAACGTAAATAAGTCGTTTGGAAAATTTAATGTTACTGTTTTTCTTATATAAACTTAAACAATAATTTTATAGACGATAAAAACTGAGATAATTCTGCACATAAATAAAATAAGGTTAACATATCAAAGAACTCATTCAATTTATTATTTACAAAAATTAAAGAAGTAGGTACTCCCATGCTTTAGCAGTTCAAATAGTTTGCGGTAGTTCAAAAGGCTACACCGTGTAAATTCAAACTACAACCAGTGCAGATCAGCCTTACGAAACCGCCAGTAAATTTTCATCCCAGAATAAGAGTGCTTCTATTTAACGACATACGAAAAAATATCATTAGGAAAAGACGCTTAAAATAATCAACCACTTTTATTTTTCTCCAATACACAATAATTTTTACTAGACTCATTTCATTTAGATAAAAAAAGAAAGCAAATTGTTTTTAAATGTGTTTCTCCTGATTTTCGTTTTGAATATTTTCTTCCACCAAAGCATCGTCATTTTTGGGTCGTTTGTTTCCATTTATTTACATTTGGCGCCTTGTTTTTTTGATGTACTTTGAAGTGCCGCAACAACTGTTCATTTGTCTTGAACGATTTCAAACAAAAGCAATCGTATAGGTTCTTGGGCGCATCGCTTTTCGACTCATTCGCTTCTTCTGGTTCGTTCTGTAAATTCAAGTGACTGTCAAGATGATGTTTTAAGCTCTCAAAACCATCAAAAGACTCGGTACACAATTTACAGGGAAACTTTCCAATTTCAACCCGTGAATCACCATTACAATTTTTGGGCAATAATTGCTTATATTGTTTTATCTCTGTGTGTTTCTCTTTGTAATGTTTTAGAAACTCGCTGTGCGTATTAAAACCTTCTAAACAATATTTACATTTAAAATTTGCTGGGGTTGTATAATCTTCAGTAGGAATTTTGGGTACAGAAGCTTTTACCGGCTTCTTGTTGTGCTTTCTTGTGGGAGATGTTTCAAAATCTGCAAACAAACAAAAATAGGTGAAAGAATATCAAAAATTAATACGTAATGAGGATTTTGAAAAAAAAATGCCTTTAAAAATAAAAATAAATGAGGGTTTTTGATTTTGTTTAAATTACCCAAGAGCATTGATAATGTCTTGTGGCTACGAAAACATGTTGCTTGGTAACAGCTCGTCGCCGTAAGGTCATTCTGAAGGCTTTTATAGCAAAGATGGAATGCGCAACAAAAATTAAAATGGTAGAAAGTGTTGTCAAAGCAGTGGTCTCCAAAGTGGGGTGTGCGCAACCCCAGGGATGCGCAAGTTAATTTCTGGGGTTCGCGAGATATTTTGTAATAACTTAATATTTGTTTAGACAGCATAACTTTTTTTTTTTGTAAAAAATCGTTTTTAATTTTTATTCTGGGGTGCGCAGTGCGCACTGATTCTATAACATTAAAGTAAGGGTGCGCGACCAGTAAAGTTTGGAGACCGCTGGTAAAGAGACCCTGAAGCTAATGACGTGTTGAAAACTAGTGCCATCAATGTCCTAGTGGGTAGGGCAACTAATTAAAACGAGTTTGTCCCAATAAATATGTAAAGCACTGTACAACTAACCAACACCAGTGGCGTAGACGGGGGGGGGGGGCAAACCCCCCATAGGTTCGCAATAAGTCGTTATAGAGCCGGAGAACTGTAAATTTTGTGCTTGAAAAAAAGGTCTTCGGCTCTTTTTACCGTTTGTAACCCCCCATGAAGAAACCATCAAACATTCTGCCACAAAAAAAACAGTGGTGACCTAAAAAAATGGGTCCTCAGCTGTTTTTGCGTTTATTAATCCCCCCCCCAAAAAGCATCCTGCCTACGCCACTGACCAACACTTTCTTACATATGAAAGAAAAAGCACTAATCACATATCTACAGAGCGACAAAGAGACATACAAACATGTCAAATCAATTTTAAAAGTACTTTTTCGGCGTCCGTCCAGAAAGTCGACTATTTCTGATAATTTTTTAGACTCGAAATTACATCTTTCCCGATCTAGGCGAGAAAGTTGCACAAGGGATCGGTAATAAGAAGTCATTTTAGGCGTCCGGCCAGCAAATCAACTGTTTCAGGCTGGAAATGCATCTTTACTGATCTAGGCCAGAGAGTCACGCAACGTATCGGTAATTAGCTATTGTTTCCGATCTTTTTTTTTAGACTTGAAAATACATCTTTGCCGACCTAGGCCGCAAAGTACATGGTTGCCATGGTGATGAGTTGTCTTTATCGACTCGAGTTGTATAGTAGATACATTACAAGAGTTGTAAGAAACATATTACGCACGAATAAAAAAGTTGCTCACAGAGCCGCGTATCGGCGAGTGCGCATTTCCACGAGTGCGTAAATGCTTTACAACTCGATTTTGCGCTATACTTTTTCTACGACCACATTTAATATACGATTTGATCGGTCTTTTGGCCAACAGTTAACTCACTTTTACGTACATACTTAATTGTCAATTTTGACGTGACTCTACTTTGATCATTTCTTGAAAACTGTACTTTTAGCTTATCTATTATATGTGGTCGTAGAAAAAGTATAATACAAAACTCGACTTATAAAGCTATTGAGCACTCGTTGAAATTCAACTTTTCGTGATGAGTAATCTTTACTGACCTAGGCCGGAAAATACATGGTTACCATGGTAATGAGTTGTTTTGAGATTTGCGTTGTCAAACAGAGTGTTGTTTAATTATGGATGGCGAATTGGCGACGATACTGATTTTGGTCGCAAAAAAAAAAGTACGAAACACACCCAAAAAGTGTCTTCACTGAACTCGTATGCTTCCAGGACTCGCCTTCTGCTCGTCCCAGAACTGCCTACTCGTTCAGTAAAGTACCACTTTCCGGTCGTTATGTAAATAACTATTACCGATTCTGTTTCCATAGTAATGAGTTGTTTCGCGCTGTCAAGGAAACGCCAATAACGCATCAAGCAAAGTTTCCACCTGCAGTTTGTTAAGGTATTGTTTAATTATGGATGGTGACGATAGTGATTTTGGTTTCATAGACGGACGCAGAAGAAACATTGCACGTAACATACCTGGAAAGTGTCTTTACTGGACTCGCATGCTTCCAGGACTTGCCTTCGGCTCGTTCTAGAACCTGCCTGCTACTCAAGTAAAGCATCACTTACCGTTATTGTTACGTAAATAACTATAAGAGCACAAAAAAGTAGCGCCATTGAATTTTCCCGCAAAAAAATTTGAAAACTCACCATCGACGGAGTATTTTTTCAAACTTGCTCGACAAATCCGGTCGGATTTCCTTAGTTTTGGCAACTGTTCTGCAGATTGCGGAACACTTCTATTGCCAACCTGTTTACTTTTACCATCAGGAACTTTTTTGAATACACCCTTTCTCCTGCGGGCCTTTTTACAACCTGAAGCATTCGAAATGTTCCTCAAATGTTCATTTTGCACAGAATCTGTTATTTTTCCATCTTCGTCTTCCGTGTGTGCCCGTTTATTTTTCTTTGCAGTTGACGTACAGGCTTCGTTGAAATTTATATTCTGATGATCCCGGACATTTTTGAGTATCAAATCAAGGTCTAATACATTTACTCCAAACGTGTCTCCGTTGCCGCCAGTTTCAACGCAAGTGTGTGGCAAGTTTTTGACGTCGATTTGGACAATAGTGCACTCCACTGGTTCCGGCTTCGTGCCCGCATTTTTTTGTTCACATTCGCTGGGGTTTAAAGTTACAGTTTGGGTGTTTATCACACAAAATATCGGCGCATTTCCAACGCCTCTGTTTCCAAAACCGGCTGTTTTGCCGTTATCTTGGGGTCCGTCAACGCCTCTGCCAACGTTTGGGTGCTTATCAAGGTCAGCACAGAGTGTTTTTCGTGAATAGCATTGTAAAGAGCACACATCTTTAGAAAAATTCAGGCTCGCCATCTGTAGTCACAGAAGATTTGCTTAGTTACACGATCGAATGGTATAGAATTACGCAATTTGATAACTACGTGTTGCAACTTATAAAACACAGCCTTGTGTCATATTTTTCACGTAGTTTTAATATTATTTAGATAAGATAAAAAATAAGGTACATATTTAATCAGCACTCCAAGTGTGAAATCCCTTTCTAAATAAATATTTGAGTTATTTAGGCGATTAATTTTAGATACAAATTATGTATTTAAGTTTAGTTAAAAAATATCTGCGAGAGAAGTATTTTTAAAGAAAATTGGAACGCTTGTCCATTTTTATTTATTCCAGATAGTTTCCTGTGACGAAAAGTCTAAAGATCTGCATTTCAGTGTATTACAAAATACTAATATTGTCTACTAAGTTAGCCCACGTTTTTATAAATTTAATTATACATGTACATTCATTGAGCAAATAATTTTTTGGGGAATTCACTAAACCAAATTTTTTGAGACTTAAACCAATTTCATAATTATTGCATCGCAAGTAACAATAATATTGGCCAAATATTGTACGCGGGCCCAATATTGGCAACATATAGCCAATATAGCCTTTTTCTAGCTTTTTAATGAATCACCAATATCAGACAACTCAATGTTAATATGTTATTGGTCCAATATATTTATATTGTTTTGTAGTAGATTATAAGTTTAAAATTTGAATTTGGCGCTCCAGGATGTAGATGGAGTTATCGTATAGCGTATGTTAGGGTACCTTAATAAACAGGGTATGGTCAGCCGAGAACAAGTTTCTATTGGCTGAGGTGTATATACGGTCGAGTTTCGCTTGCGACTAGGCTGCGACCTCCAGATTTTAAATAATTTGTATGGAGAGCATAGGGGAATATTCACATTTTATTTTTTTCTTGCGTGTTTAGAGTGTTTAAGTGTGTTCTAAGACTTTAAAAGACATTAGTGATAGTTGTGTAAGTTATTACCATACATAAACTTCATAAGTTTAGTTAAATACAATTATTTTTTTAATTTTTAAGAAAATGTATCATTGGTCTACATCGAACTTAATAGCAATGATTGGGATTAATAATGTAATTTTATGATAAAAAATGAAATTAAATTGATGAACCTATACTTTTCAGTTGCTCATTGGACATAAAAAAATACGTTTATTATAACGTCTTGTGTTTTATTCCTTACATGAATACACCCCATGATACACGACGTGTATCATGGGTTGCATGCCTACCATGGAAATACGCACTCCGTAAACGTTTTTTAAACATTAATAGCTAATAACAATTGTTAATCCTTCATTTTACTCATTTTTTAATTGCTATACTTATTATTGCATCTATTTCTGCACGCCAATTAAGTTTTTACCTACAAATTTCGTTTAAAAATTGAGTTATTAAAAGAAAACCTATATAATCCCATAGTGGCTATTAGAAATTTGGAGGGTTTGTGAAGCGTGGCCATACCCTGTTATATAGAGGTACCCCAGCGTATGTTAGGTTACCGTTGGCGGAATTGTATTGTAATTGGCAGAATGAAAGTGTGTTTTATGTTTGCCCTCTTAGAAAGTTTAGAATGATTTATGTGAATTTATGTGAGCCATTACCAAAGTGTTCAGAAGAGGGACCAGGAACTGATGAAGTCATTAGTTTATAGTGTTGGATTAACAGGTTATTTTATAGTATTTAAACATTCGCACTGTAAACGTAAAACACATTTTTGAGGTTAAGTTTTACCACGTTTCAATTTTAAAAATGAGTGAACACGAAAGCATTATCATGTCGGTTGATGATATAATAGCCAATGCAGTAAAAGCTATGATAGATAGTGAGAATGCTAGAATGAAATTAAAAAAAGTGGCGGCTTTTATACCAAATTTCGATGGAAGTCCTGAGTCGGATATCGATTTGTGGTTTAGTCGGATAGTGCTCCTAATTGTTGTTGGAAAACTTTCGGCAAAGTTGCTAAATTTCGTGCTCAATAATATTCCAAAGACAAATTGAAAATATCTCAAACGGCATCCGAGAAAATTAGGAAAAACCGGAAAATACAATTTTTTAAAATCGTCTATAACTCCTTTGGAGTTTGAAATATTTTAAAAATGTAAAAACATTGCCGAAGCAACTTTTTAAGCCGAATCGGATGTTGGTCTTAAATTTTTCCCAGATCGATTCGTTTTTGTTTTATGATAACCAACTTTAGATTTTCTTATGGCCGCAATTTTTGCCATTTCCATAATCAAATAGCATTTATTTTTCTGAATCCATTGATGTATTACACATGGTATTTTACTCATTTATTCATTGTCAAATTTAAAAAAAGTTTTAAATTATAACCATTATAAATCAGGTAGGCCGGTCGTTGTAGTTTATGTTGTTTCCATGACAACCAATGAACAAACTAAAAGATTTGAAATAGTTCATTTTATTTGATTACGAGTGAGAGTAATATTGACAGCTAAAATGTTGGTTATGTTCACGGCGGACTTTACAAATCATAGAAGGAATCCCGTCGTGCGGCGGAATGTAACTAGCAAATACCCTCGAATCCGCCGCGCGTGCACATAACACAGCTTTAACGGCGGAAAGGGCCTCTATAACGTATAAAATCCGCCCTCCGGCGGACTTTTAAATCTATATAAGCTATTCCGCCGGCGGTCATATAACCACTTCCTTTAAAATTCCTACTGTTTTTTTTTTAAATCTCCCTCATCCCAATTAGAAAAAAACTTTTGGCTTCACCTCCGAACGTTAGCACAATTTGAGGATCCCCATGAAAAGGAAGCATGGATTTAATAAAACAATCAATTACGAAATAATTTATATTAGCAAAAAATTATTAACAAAAACCTTTACAGCAGTCATGATTCGCTACGCGTAGGTGTATAACTAAATAAAAAAACATTTATTTAAAATGGAAAGTATTTACAAAACACATTTCACTGGGCAAGACTTCATAAAACAGTTACATTTTGCTCTTTGTTTATATCCAATGGCGCTAAAACTAGGAACAAATAAACTGTATAACTGACAACACAGTGTCAAAATTCTTAATCAAATTTATTGTATTACGAGATCAAAAACGAAATATCACCTCATGTAACATGCTGGATCTCATTCTATCAACAATTGTCAATACAAAAACAACACAACATTCTGAGCAATAAGACATTTAATTTAAAAAATATGTTAAAGATGTATCTACCATCAATTACAAATTACAAATTTAAATTTCCTGTCAAATGTTTGCTAATGCCTCAAGAAGTATTAATATTATACCATAATTCCAAGTACATGAAATAAAATACGATGAACAAAACTGTAAAATTATCTAAAGAAATATAGTTTCTCATTCTACCCAATATTGCCAATGACGAAATGACGATAACGTACTTCGCAAAACTATAAATTCCGTGAAATCAGATTTCACGAACAGAACTGCGTTTCTTATCATTTCTATGTGTTTTGAATTTTGCTAATGCGAAAATGATATCCATGTTTACCGATAATATTAAGTTATTAAAATACTACAACCAAAACTGAGGTGTAATATTGCCCTACAATATTTCTAATGCCAAATTGAAGTTGCCATTCTATCCCATGTTGCTAACGCCAAAATAGTCAATAGCAGTGTAATAAGATTTCACGAACAGAATTGTAGTGCGTTAGTCCAGACAATTTATTAAATTTATATCCCATGTTGCTAACGCCAAAATAGTCAATAGTAATAAAATTTCACGAACAGAATTGTAGTGCGTTAGTCCGGACAATTTATTAAATTTTTATCCAATGTTGCTAATGCCAAAATTGACAATAACATTTTTAACAATAATTCAAAGTTATTGTAATATTACACCACCAACAAAACTGTTAAATGTTCTTAGATAAAATTACGGTTTTCGTTCTATCCAATGTTGCTAATGCCAAAACAGTCTAAAACATTTAAACGAAATAACAATGTCTTGAAATAAAAATGTACAAGTAAAAGTGTAGTGCGTCTTTTGGGACAATTTTTAAGTTTGTATCAAATATTGCTAATGCAATAATAACAATAAACATGTTAAAAATGATTCAAATTTCATGAAATAATACACCAAAAACAAGAATGTTGAATTACCTTAGTTGAAATTTTGGTTCTCATTCTATCCAATGTTGCTAATGCCGGAGCATACAATAACATTGTACATTTTACAAATTTATTTTTCTCCATTGTTGCCTATGTCAAAATTGACAATAACATTCTTAACAATAGTTTGGAGTTGTTAAAATTTTACACTAAAAACCAGAATTTTAATATCTTTAGATGAAATTTTGATTCTCATTCTATCCAATATTGCTAATGCCAAAGCATACAATAACATTATCACTTGATTTTATTTACAAATCGTACTGTAGGTCTTCATTTTTATAACTTTATTTTTCTCCATTGTTGTTAATGTCAAAATTGATAACATTTGCAACAATAATTTAGAGTCATTGAAATATAACACCAAAAACAAGAATGTTAATTTCCTTAGATGAAATTTTTATTCTCATTCTATCCAATATTGCTAATACAAAAACAGTCTGAAACATTTAACCGAAAATACAATGTTCATGAAATCAGAATTCACGATCAAAAGTGTAATACGTCTTTTAAAAAAAAATATTTATATTTCTATCCAATATTGCTAATGCCAATAGTAACAAAACAAATGTTAAAAATGATTCGAACATTTTTAACAATAATTCAAAGTTATTGTAATATTACACCACCAACAAAACTGTTAAATGTTCTTAGATAAAATTACGGTTTTCGTTCTATCCAATGTTGCTAATGCCAAAACAGTCTAAAACGTTTAAACGAAATAACAATGTCTTGAAATAAAAATGTACGAGTAAAAGTGTAGTGCGTCTTTTGGGACAATTTTTAAGTTTGTATCAAATATTGCTAATGCAATAATAACAATAAACATGTTAAAAATGATTCAAATTTCATGAAATAATACACCAAAAACAAGAATGTTGAATTACCTTAGTTGAAATTTTGGTTCTCATTCTATCCAATGTTGCTAATGCCAGAGCATACAATAACATTGTACATTTTACAAATTTATTTTTCTCCATTGTTGCCTATGTCAAAATTGACAATAACATTCTTAACAATAGTTTGGAGTTGTTAAAATTTTACACTAAAAACAAGAATTTTAATATCTTTAGATGAAATTTTGATTCTCATTCTATCCAATATTGCTAATGCCAAAGCATACAATAACATTATCACTTGATTTTATTTACAAATCGTACTGCAGGTCTTCATTTTTATAACTTTATTTTTCTCCATTGTTGTTAATGTCAAAATTGATAACATTTGTAACAATAATTTAGAGTCATTGAAATATAACACCAAAAACCAGAATGTTAATTTCCTTAGATGAAATTTTTATTCTCATTCTATCCAATATTGCTAATACAAAAACAGTCTGAAACATTCAACCGAAATTACAATGTTCATGAAATCAGAATTCACGATCAAAAGTGTAATACGTCTTTAAAAAAAATATATATATTTCTATCCAATATTGCTAATGCCAATAGTAACAAAACAAATGTTAAAAATGATTCGAACATTTTTAACAATAATTCAAAGTTATTGTAATATTACACCACCAACAAAACTGTTAAATATTCTTAGATGAAATTACGGTTTTCGTTCTATCCAATGTTGCTAATGCCAAAACAGTCTAAAACATTTAAACGAAATAACAATGTTCTTGAAATAAAAATGTACGAGTAAAAGTGTAGTGCGTCTTTTGGGACAATTTTTAAGTTTGTATCAAATATTGCTAATGCAATAATAACAATAAACATGTTAAAAATGATTCAAATTTCATGAAATACTACACCAAAAACAAGAATGTCGAATTACCTTAAATGAAATTATGGTTCTCATTCTATCCAATGTTGCTAATGCCAGAGCATACAATAACATTGTACATTTTACAAATTTATTTTTCTCCATTGTTGCCTATGTCAAAATTGACAATAACATTCTTAACAATAGTTTGGAGTTGTTAAAATTTTACACTAAAAACAAGAATTTTAATATCTTTAGATGAAATTTTGATTCATTCTATCCAATATTGCTAATGCCAAAGCATACAATAACATTATCACTTGATTTTATTTACAAATCGTACTGTAGGTCTTCATTTTTATAACTTTATTTTTCTCCATTGTTGTTAATGTCAAAATTGATAACATTTGTAACAATAATTTAGAGTCATTGAAATATATCACCAAAAACAAGAATGTTAATTTCCTTAGATGAAATTTTTATTCTCATTTTATCCAATATTGCTAATGCTAATACAAAGAAAAACTTTTAAACAAAATTATGATGTTCATGAAAGCAGAATTCGCGAGCAAAAGTGTAATACGTCTTTAAGAAATTTTTTTGTTTTTATCCAAAATTGCAAATTTTAAAATAAAACAAATTTGGCTTATATCTCAAAAACCGAGTGTGCCATGACTTTTTGGATAATTTTTTCTTATTCTACGTACAATTATCTACAGGAATCATTTTACCATCGATGTCTATGGATTTATTTAACATTGAAAAAATCGCCTGTTTTTAGTTTTTCCAAATATTTAGAAAAGTTGAAGGTGTAAGTGAAATGTCAAAATGGCATTAAATTTGTCTTGAAATTCTGCCCAACTTTGTTAATATAACCGACCAAGTAACTCTTATAATAACAAAGTTACAGATACAACACATGTAGATTATGGCCACCGTTTTTTTTTTATTTGAGAAAGTGAATTTTGTTTTATTATAAATATTTTCTTATTCTATCCAATGTTGCCAAAACCAAAGCATACAATGACATTGTCAGTAATATTTAATATTATTTACTAACAAAATCTAAATCATCCCTTTTTATAACTTTATTTGTTTCTATTGTTGCTAATGCTAAAATTGACAATAACATTCTTAACAATAATATAGAGTAAATGAAATTTTACAGTAAAAACAAGAATGTTAATATCCTTAGATGAAATTTTTATTCTCATTCTATCCAATATTGCTAATACAAAAACATTTAACCGAAATTACAATGTTCATGAAATCAGAATTCACAATCAAAAGTGTAATATGTCTTTAAAAAAAAAATTATATTTCTATCCGATATTGCTAATGCCAATAGTAACAAAACAAATGTTAAAAATGATTCGAATTTCATGAAATACTACACCAATAACAAGAATGTTAATATTCTTAAATAAAATTTTGGTTCTTTTTCTATCCAATGATGCCAATGCCAAAGCACACAATAACATTGTCAGTAATATTTAATATTATTTACTAACCAAATCTAAATCATCCCTTTTTATAACTTTATTTGTTTCTATTGTTGCTAATGCCAAAATTGACAATAACATTCTTAACAATAATATAGAGTAAATGAAATTTTACAGTGAAAACAAGAATGTTAATATCCTTAGATGAAATTTTTATTCTCATTCTATACAATATTGCTAATGCAAAAAAGTCTGAAACATTTAACCGAAATTACAATGTTCATGAAATCAGAATTCACAATCAAAAGTGTAATATGTCTTTTAAAAAAAAGTTATATATGTATGATATTTTCTGGGTTCAACTCATAATATCACCATATACGATAACAAAGTATATTTGTTGGTACATTGCTTGGATATGGAAACACAACATACTTCGACAACCCTACAATGAAGAAGAAAAACTGTATTTAATTCGCATATATTTTTAAAAAAATATTTATATTTCTATCCAATATTGCTAATGCCAATAGTAACAAAACAAATGTTAAAAATGATTCGAACATTTTTAACAATAATTCAAAGTTATTGTAATATTACACCACCAACAAAACTGTTAAATATTCTTAGATGAAATTACGGTTTTCGTTCTATCCAATGTTGCTAATGCCAAAACAGTCTAAAACATTTAAACGAAATAACAATGTTCTTGAAATAAAAATGTACGAGTAAAATAGTAGTGCGTCTTTTGGGACAATTTTTAAGTTTGTATCAAATATTGCTAATGCAATAATAACAATAAACATGTTAAAAATGATTCAAATTTCATGAAATAATACACCAAAAACAAGAATGTTGAATTACCTTAGTTGAAATTTTGGTTCTCATTCTATCCAATGTTGCTAATGCCGGAGCATACAATAACATTGTACATTTTACAAATTTATTTTTCTCCATTGTTGCCTATGTCAAAATTGACAATAACATTCTTAACAATAGTTTGGAGTTGTTAAAATTTTACACTAAAAACAAGAATTTTAATATCTTTAGATGAAATTTTGATTCTCATTCTATCGAATATTGCTAATGCCAAAGCATACAATAACATTGTCACTTGATTTTATTTACAAATCGTACTGTAGGTCTTCATTTTTATAACTTTATTTTTCTCCATTGTTGTTAATGTCCAAAATTGATAACATTTGTAACAATAATTTAGAGTCATTAAAATATAACACCACAAACAAGAATGTTAATTTCCTTAGATGAAATTTTTATTCTCATTTTATCCAATATTGCTAATGCTAATACAAAGAAAAACTTTTAAACAAAATTATGATGTTCATGAAATCAGAATTCACGAGCAACATTGTAGGACGTCTTTTATAAACAACTTTAGATTTAATCCAATAAAATTCAAAGATGTTCCTATTGCCAGAGCAAACAATAACATTATCAGCAATACTCAAACAGTCTGAAACATTTCAACGAAATTACCATGTTCATGAAAGCAGAATTCGTGAGCTACACTTTGTTTCTATTGTTGCTAATGACAAAATTGACAATAACATTCTTAACAATAATTTAGAGTTATTAAAGTTTTACACTAAAAACAAGAATGTTAATATCTTAAGATGAAATTTTGATTCTCATTCTATCCAATATTGCTAATGCCAAAGCATACAATAACATTATCACTTGATTTTATTTACAAATCGTACTGTAGGTCTTCATTTTTATAACTTTATTTTTCTCCATTGTTGTTAATGTCAAAATTGATAACATTTGTAACAATAATTTAGAGCCATTGAAATATGACACCAAAAACAAGAATGTTAATTTCCTTAGATAACATTTTTATCCTCATTTTATCCAATATTGCTAATGCCAAAGCATACAATGACATTGTCAGCAATACTTAATATTATTTACAAATAGAACTGTAAATCTTTCCTTTTTTAACTTTATTTTCCTCCATTGCTGCCACTGCCAAAATTGATAATAACATTCTTAACAATAATTTAGATTTATTAAAATTTTACACTAAAAACAAGAATGTCAATTTCCTTAGATGAAATTTTGATTCTCATTCTATCCAATATTGCTAATGCAAAAAAAGTCTGAAACATTTAAACGAAATTTCAACGTTCATAAAATCAGAATTCACGAGCAAAAGTGTAATACGTCATTAAGAAATTTTTTTAATGTTTCTATCCAATATTGCTAATGCCAATAGTAACAAAAAAATGTTAAAAATAATTCAAATTTAATGAAATACTACACCAAAAACAAGGAAGTTAAATACCTTGCACGAAATTTTGGTTTTCATTTTATCCAATGTTGCTAATGCCAGAGCATATAACATTGTCAGCAACACTTAATATTATTTACAAATAAAACTAAATCTTCCCTTCTTATAATTTTTCCATTGTTGCTAATGTCAGAATGGGCAACATTTAACAATAATTTAGAGTTATGGAAATATTATCCGTAGGTAAAATTTTAATTCTCATTCTATCAAATATTGCTAATGTCAAAACATTTAAACAAAATTACGAATGTAGTACGTCTTATTAGACAATTAGTACGTTTCTATCCAATATTGCTAACGTCAATATTTACAATAACATTTTTAACGATAACTTATTTAGTTATTGAAGTAGTACATCAAAAACGAGAATGATGAATATTATTAACCAGAGTGAAGCTGGCGGCCACTTCCAGCGGCCACTTGAGTAGCGTATTGTCAGCCTTAGAATTGACTACGCGCGCGGCGCGCCTAGTTCTATACTCTTCCCACCTACTAGGGAGCGATAGCTCCGTCATTCTCCATTCGAAGCGGTCTTCGCGTTGCTAATATAATTAATAATAATAAATTAAATTCTCACTACCTAAACGTTGTAACGGCAAAATAAATTCAGAAATGGCTTTACTAAGCGTACATACATCTACAAAACAAATTACAGATAAAATTATTAATCGGCAGCGGAATTATGGAATTAAAACCGCGCTCGCTATTATCATACTTATAGTAAAAAATTCATAATTTTTCACCTAATGATTGTTACGGCAAAATTAATTCAGAAATGGCTTTACTATGAGTACATCCATCTACAAAACAAATTGCGGATAAAATTATTAATCGGCAGCGGAATTATGGAATTAAAACCGCGCTCGCTATTATCATACTTATAGTAAAAAATTCATAATTTTTCACCTAATGATTGTTACGGCAAAATTAATTCAGAAATGGCTTTACTATGAGTACATCCACCTACAAAACAAATTGCAGATAAAATTATTAATCGGCAGCGGAATTATGGAATTAAAACCGCCCACGCTATTATGATACTTATAGTAAAAAATTCATAATTTTTGACCTAATGATTGTTACGGCAAAATTAATTCAGAAATGGCTTTACTATGAGTACATCCATCTACAAAACAAATTGCAGATAAAATTATTAATGGGCAGCGAAATTATGGGATTAAAACCGCCCACGCTATTATCATACTTATAGTAAAAAATTCATAATTTTTCACCTAATGATTGTTACGGCAAAATTAATTCAGAAATGGCTTTACTATGAGTACATCCATCTACAAAACAAATTGCAGATAAAATTATTAATCGGCAGCGGAATTATGGAATTAAAACCGCGCTCGCTATTATCATACTTATAGTAAAAAATTCATAATTTTTGACCTAATGATTGTTACGGCAAAATTAATTCAGAAATGGCTTTACTATGAGTACATCCATCTACAAAACAAATTGCAGATAAAATTATTAATCGGCAGCGGAATTATGGAATTAAAACCGCGCTCGCTATTATCATACTTATAGTAAAAAATTCATAATTTTTCACCTAATGATTGTTACGGCAAAATTAATTCAGAAATGGCTTTACTATGAGTACATCCATCTACAAAACAAATTGCAGATAAAATTATTAATCGGCAGCGGAATTATGGAATTAAAACCGCCCACGCTATTATGATACTTATAGTAAAAAATTCATAATTTTTGACCTAATGATTGTT
>OX393583.1:26409711-26459524 GCA_947652605.1 Elmis aenea | reverse complement strand
AATAGCGTGGGCGGTTTTAATTCCATAATTCCGCTGCCGATTAATAATTTTATCTGCAATTTGTTTTGTAGATGGATGTACTCATAGTAAAGCCATTTCTGAATTAATTTTGCCGTAACAATCATTAGGTGAAAAATTATGAATTTTTTACTATAAGTATGATAATAGCGAGCGCGGTTTTAATTCCATAATTCCGCTGCCGATTAATAATTTTATCTGCAATTTGTTTTGTAGATGGATGTACTCATAGTAAAGCCATTTCTGAATTAATTTTGCCGTAACAATCATTAGGTCAAAAATTATGAATTTTTTACTATAAGTATCAATAGCGTGGGCGGTTTTAATTCCATAATTCCGCTGCCGATTAATAATTTTATCTACAATTTGTTTTGTAGATGGATGTACTCATAGTAAAGCCATTTCTGAATTAATTTTGCCGTAACAATCATTAGGTGAAAAATTATGAATTTTTTACTATAAGTATGATAATAGCGAGCGCGGTTTTAATTCCATAATTCCGCTGCCGATTAATAATTTTATCTGCAATTTGTTTTGTAGATGGATGTACTCATAGTAAAGCCATTTCTGAATTAATTTTGCCGTAACAATCATTAGGTGAAAAATTATGAATTTTTTACTATAAGTATGATAATAGCGAGCGCGGTTTTAATTCCATAATTCCGCTGCCGATTAATAATTTTATCTGCAATTTGTTTTGTAGATGGATGTACTCATAGTAAAGCCATTTCTGAATTAATTTTGCCGTAACAATCATTAGGTCAAAAATTATGAATTTTTTACTATAAGTATCAATAGCGTGGGCGGTTTTAATTCCATAATTCCGCTGCCGATTAATAATTTTATCTACAATTTGTTTTGTAGATGGATGTACTCATAGTAAAGCCATTTCTGAATTAATTTTGCCGTAACAATCATTAGGTGAAAAATTATGAATTTTTTACTATAAGTATGATAATAGCGAGCGCGGTTTTAATTCCATAATTCCGCTGCCGATTAATAATTTTATCTGCAATTTGTTTTGTAGATGGATGTACTCATAGTAAAGCCATTTCTGAATTAATTTTGCCGTAACAATCATTAGGTGAAAAATTATGAATTTTTTACTATAAGTATGATAATAGCGAGCGCGGTTTTAATTCCATAATTCCGCTGCCGATTAATAATTTTATCTGTAATTTGTTTTGTAGATGTATGTACGCTTAGTAAAGCCATTTCTGAATTTATTTTGCCGTTACAACGTTTAGGTAGTGAGAATTTAATTTATTATTATTAATTATATTAGCAACGCGAAGACCGCTTCGAATGGAGAATGACGGAGCTATCGCTCCCTAGTAGGTGGGAAGAGTATAGAACTAGGCGCGCCGCGCGCGTAGTCAATTCTAAGGCTGACAACACGCTACTCAAGTGGCCGCTGGAAGTGGCCGCCAGCTTCACTCTGGTATATTATTAAATGAAATTTTGGTTATCCTTCTATGCAATGTTGCTTATGCCAAAGCATAAAATAACATTGTCGGCAATACTTAATATTATTTACAAATAGAACTGTAAAACTTTCCGTTTATATAACCTTATTTTTCTCCATTGTTGCTAATGCCGAAATTGACCACAACATTTTTAACAATAATTTCGAATTATTGAAGTTTACGCCAAAAATAAGGATGTTAAATTGCCTTAAATGAAAATTTCCCTCTCATTATATTCAATATTGCTAATGTAGATAAAAACATTTCGACAAAATTACAATGCCCATGAAATCAGAATTCACGAGCAAAAGCGCAGTACGTCTTTTTAACAATTTTTGTTTCTATCCAATATTGCTAATGCCAATAGTAACAAAACAATCATAACGATAATTCAAATTAAATGAAATACTACAAGAATATTGAAAACCCTCATATGAAATTTTGGTTCCCGTTCTATCCAAGGTTACTAATGCCAAAACATACAATACTTGTTATTATTTACTAACAGAACTCTAAATCGGCTTTTTTTACAACTTCATTTGTTTGCATTGTTGCTAATGCCACAATTGACAATAACATTTAACAATTTTTATTTTTTTATCCAACGCTGCTAATGACAACTTAGTGCAATAATAAAATTTTACGACTTCGCTTGATATAAAAATTAAAATAAATACAAAGCGTCCAAGTGAAATTTTGCGGCGACACAGTGGACGAAAATTTAAAAGCGACATATAAATGATTCGACTCAGTATAATAGA
Source organism: Elmis aenea (assembly GCA_947652605.1). Lineage (NCBI taxonomy): Eukaryota > Metazoa > Arthropoda > Insecta > Coleoptera > Elmidae > Elmis > Elmis aenea. Next base: position 26,457,279 of record OX393583.1, on the reverse strand, counting down.
AAAATAAATAACTCTACATGGGGACAACAACAACACGCCAATGCTCCAACAATACACATCAGTATTAATGCAATATTCATCAAACGCTTGGAACAAAAAACAAACTACATTACAATACTCAGACCCGTCTTAACAGCAAAATTACGTTGTCACTTGGTTTTGATGCCTAATACCATCTGACAAAACATTAATGATATTTTTCCATGTGAAGCTTCAATTTTTTACGTTCGATAAAGCCTATTTTACATTTTTCGCAATTGAACGGCCTTATCCCGTCATGGATCGTCTTGTGACGTGTCAGAGCAACCCGATGAACAAAACACTTACCGCACGTTTCGCACCCGTAGGGCCTCTCCCCCGTGTGAAATCGTTCATGTATCGTCAAGTCACTCTTTTGACGAAAACCTTTCTCACAAAACTTGCATTCGTACGGTCTCTCCCCCGTATGTATCCGCATGTGTATATGCAGGTCCGACTTTCTCCTGAAACTTTTGGCGCACATAGAACAAGCAAACAATTTCTTCTCTGCGTGGGTTGTCTTGTGATAATTAAAGACGTCCTTGCGGGCGAAACGTTTATTACAAATCTCACATGCGAACGGTCTCTTGCCCGAGTGCAGATTACGATGCATATTGAGTGTGTATATAGTTTTGTACGTTTTCTCGCAATATTCGCACTGGTGAGGACGGTCGTCCGAATGCGTCTTCATGTGGGTGTCGAGGAGATGCTTCTGATGGAACGTGCGCGAACAAATCTCGCATGTGAACATGTGCTGCAGTAAGTGGATGGAAAATTTCGTCGCGTCTTGAAACTTCATGTTGCACAAATCACACACGAAAACTTGTATATCGTTACTGTTAGAGCACAAGCTTCCGTCGTTGCAATTATTTTCCGAGCCGAACGATTCCTGGAGGAAATATCTCGGCCTCTTCGTTTCGGGATGCAGCGTTATCGGATCGTTTTCCCCTCCGACGAGCGACAAACCCGAAATCGGCTCATCATGCGGGGCCAAAGACTGTTTGGAATCGTCGGCGGATCTGTCGATTTCGCTTTCCGATTTAATGCGAACCCGCGACGAACCATCCGCCACGATTTCCTTGCATTCTTCGTAAGTCGTTTTGGATTTTTCACGCGTTCGCGTCGACTGTACACTCTCGACTTTGTCGCTAAACTCAGCGAAACTTTTATCGCCCTCTTCATTTCGAATTCTAGCACGTTTACGAGCTGAAATTACTCCAGCTTCGTTATATTCTAGTACTGAATGTTTAGTACGTATTCTTTTGTTTCGACTCTTGCTTGCGGTTGTTTCGGCTTCGTTTTCGTTTGTTTTTGGGCTCGAGTTCTCTTTGCAAGTACTTTCCGAAGCTTCGACGACGCTATCTTGAGATATCAATTGTTTGCTAACTTCACTTTGATCGATTACTTCACAAGCGGGATTTGGCTTCAAGATACTGGTCCAACGACGAATATTTTTAAAACTGCGTTGCACTCTTATCTGATTATCTAATGTGTCACTGTCGTTTTTTACAGACAAATCATCAGTTGCGAGCATGTCCGTGTTATTTTTTATAACCTCAAAATTAGTGTCGTTGGGCGATTCATGTTCTTCTCGACAGATAACAACCTCAAACAAATCTATATTCGTGGAAGCGTGGCTTTCTTCCACTAAATTATAAGTTGTGAGCTTGTCTGTGCCGTCACACTGTAAATTTTCCACAAAACCGCAATCCGTTTCTCTCGACGACTCATCTTCACTATAAGAATTGACCTCAAAACAGTCGTTAGTGTCATTTTCGGCAGATAAATCATTCGTTGCACACCAGTCTGTGCTATAACAATGTTCAATTTTCACGTTACTATCAAATTCGCTTGACGGCTTATCTTGAAACTTTATGAACTCGACCATTTCTGTATTCGTTGTAAGCGTGTTTGTATCGCTCGACCACTCACCTTCAACATTAAACTTAACGACTTCGAACAAATCAATGTTCTCGATGCCAGCATCTTTCACTTCAATAAAGCGTTTGATTTTCTTCTCCGTCGATACACATTGTTCTCGAAACGTGTAAGCGGAACATAGAAGGCCGAGGCAAACGGTGCATATTTTTGGCTCGGAAGTGATATTTAAAACCTAGAAAATGTTAAAATAAATGCACTGTTGTATTACATAATTAAAATGTACAAACCATATCGGGCATAACACATAAAAGCTTCTTTCTTACTGTAGGTAATATTGAAGCAGATTTGGTGTCACTTAAATCGAAAATATCGCAGTTTTCTAAGATTTTCAAGCACATCCGACAAATATTGTACATGTTTCGTGGCGTGTAATCACAGTACTTACAGATAACCACGTAATTATGATAGATAAACGTGTTGACGCAACGTCTCTTTAGATTACATAGTTATCAGGTCAGTTACTAACTCTTTTGAATACTTTATTTATACAAATTATCGGTAAAAAGTCATTTTATTTCACCGATCACTTATTTATATTTAGTAAGACAATTTAATCTACATAACCTCATAATAGCTTTTTAAAAATAAGAGAACTACTGGAGTAGTTCAAACGTTCGCTCCTAACCTAACTACTAATAATTAGTAGTTAGGTTTCCAATTATAATTAATATAATTGGAAATTGTGTGGCAATAAATGCTTCATGTGGAACTTTTTTCCTTGCAGCCCGATATTTGCTATTTTAAGTTTAAACTTTAGCTAGAACATTAAGCTATTATTTACGACGTTAAAATTTCACCTACTCGCTAGTACAAAAATTTAATCTTCTTCCAAAAGATCGCCTTTTTGAAGATCAACTACAGATTGCTATAATAAGGTTTATTCATGTTCTGAAAAACGTGATTCATAAAATTAAGAAATAAAATAATACTTTTTAAGTAATTGTTAAAGTAATAAAGCTAAGAATTTTAATGTTCAAAATTAAAAATATTTTTTGTACTTTCTTCACGTTTATTATTACCAATATATGAGAAATTATAACGAACAAAAGTATTAAAATTTAATTAGTAAAACATAAATGCATTTTAAAATTAATTGATGTATAAAAATCGAATATATCTACAATAAAATCATTCCTAATTTACATTTTTTCAAAAGTTTCTGTGAAGTTACAAGTAGTACAGGTATGTGTGTAATTATCTTCATCTTCATCGTAGGTTTCATCCCCAAACACATGCGTATGAGAGGCGGAAGATGTTTTGTTGTACAAACTGCTTCGTATACCCATGCGTAGCTGCTTCATTTCCTTGTGGTATTTCTTCGTTTTAGCAAGAATTTTTTTTTCTTCCCGAGCTTCGAGCTCCTCTTCAATCTTTTCTTGACTTCCCCAAACTTCCAACGCCCGTTCCTCCACTTGTATTTGCAGGTACAGCTTCATTTCGCCCCATCGTGGGTTATGAGGATTCTTACGTCGGATAAATTTTAACGAGGGCTCACGTTTATCCAAATCACAATCTTTAAGGAGGTACTGGTTCATCGCTTCACTTTTGGCAATAAGTTTATGAGCTTCAGGATCTTTACATTCGTCGCATACTTTGTAATCGAAAGTATCGAATAACCAAGAAGAGGCAAAAGGTTTTTCACATTGTTTACAATCAGGACGATCCGGTTCTAGAATCGGAGCTGGTTCTTGAGCCGGCACGACCGGTTCCTCAACTTTATCCGGTTCTTCTTCTAATAAAAATCCACCACCCGTGTCTTTATACTTTGTGGCGCCTATTTTTATGGTTGTTTTATCAATCGACACAATATCACTTTTTGCATACGGATGGACTGTTAAACGGCTTTGTTTTAACATGATTGCTCGTTGTCTGTTTCGATCCATCCGTTCCAGTTGTGCTTTAGTAAGTTTAACATCTTCTGAATCCATTTTTGCGGCTAAAAATTTTTATGTCACTATTTTTCTTTAATTTAACTCAATTTAAGCGCTGGTTTTAACATTTGAAATTGTTAGAATTCCACCATGTTTGTTAGGACGCGTTCGAGGGGCTTCACACAATATTATTATAAAGTAATTAAGAATTGCAGCAAGTATATTCACGTTTGTATTAATTTTTCGCAAATTATCGAGCTTTAAGTTTTTAAAAACTGTGCCTTAGTGGCCAATACATTAAAATATGTATTTTTCTGTGGACCATTCTTTGGTAGATCTTTTGTACGGTAGTAGGTGCAATAAGCTTTTAAAGGTCCCTTGGTGTAATGGTGGAAGAACTAAAATTAAGCAAGTTTTTTAAACAATTAAAGGTCTATTAATACATCCACACTTTCTTCCTGGCCAATAAATTTTCGAGGCTTATTTGGCGATGCTTAAAAAGCAAAAAATATGTAGAACTTGTTTTTGTGTGGGAAAAGAAAATGCAGAATTCTTTACACTGGATGATATACAACCAAAATTAAAAAACACTCAGGCTGTTACGATTAAAGAAAAAATAAGTGTCTGCGTGCCTGAATTGGTAAGTACACAGTTTTTATATTGTATAAATCCTCAGTAAACGGAACGTCAATGTTTTGTAGGAACTAAATATCGTTTCGAATGCCGTAATATGCAACACTTGCACTGAAACTTTGCATTCAGTGTACGAATTCAGGAATAAGTGTATAGAAGTCGATGAAAAAATTCATGCGTACATCCAAGACACTCCAGGCCTTACAGGGCGCATAGATCTCGATGTAATAATCTCCCAACATTGCAGTATTAAAACAACCGTCGATGATTCTGAACATGGGAAAAGACCGCACGATCCTGAATCATTAAAACCTTCAGAGGATTCTGTTGCAGATCGAAGAGTACAAATCGAAGGAGCACAAAATGCGTGTTCTGTTGGTTTTTCTACTCTTAAACTGGAACCGATGGATTACCCGGAGGATATCGCAGAACTGCAGCAACAAAATGACGATCTCGACAACGATACGCTAGAATTTAGTGACGAAATACAAAATAACAGCACACATTTTAACTGTACCGCGTGCGGAAAGATATATAAGCGAGAGGCAGGCTTGATCGTGCATATGAAAATACACGAGACGGAAAATGCATCCGATTCGTGTAAACCCGAAACTTGGTTATCGACGTTCCTAGTCAGAAACGACACGGAAGGCGAAATCAAAGAATTCCTGCCGAAACAATCGGAACAAAACGACGCCATCTGCGAAGTGTGCAACAAAAGTTTCTACAGCAAGAGCAACCTAACGGTGCACATGCGCATCCATACGGGTGAAAAGCCGTTTCGTTGCGAGATTTGCACGAAGGCGTTCACGCAGAAAGTTTACTTGATCGCGCACGAACGCACGCACACGGGCGAGAAGCCGTTCAATTGTTCTCTGTGCGAAAAATCGTTCGCGCAAAAATCGTACCTGCGCACGCACATGATCGTCCACACGGGCGTGCGGCACCACATCTGTAAAGTGTGCGGAAAGGGTTGCGCGCACACGGGCGACCTAAACAACCACATGCGGATCCATACGGGCGAGAAACCGTACAAGTGCGAACAGTGCGGAAAGTGCTTCACGCAGAGCGTACATCTCCGGTCGCACGTTAAAATCCACACAGGACAAAAACCGTACGGTTGTACGACATGCGACGCTAGGTACACGGAAAAACGTTACTTGCGCAAGCACATGAGAGTTCACACGGGCAGTAAACCGTTCAAGTGCGCGCTGTGCGTGAAGTCGTTTCACGAAAAGTACATCTTAACGGAACACTTAAAATCGCACACGGGCGAAAAACCTTGCGTGTGCTTGGTGTGCAAAAAACAATACAGTAAGACGAGTCACTTGAACGAACACATGCGCACCCATACGGGGGAGAAACCGTTCGGTTGCAGTCTTTGCGGTGGACAGTTCACGTACAAACAAAGTTTGAATGCGCATCTGAAGGCGCACGGCAAAATCGACAAAAAAAATAATTCGTTGGAAGTGATTAAAATTGAACCGACTCTTTGTGATGATCCACTGGTCACTAACGGCGTATTAAATTTGAGAGCCCGTGATGAACCAGAAAAGGATGTACCCCATAACGTTCCGGATATCGAATCCGTTACAAACGCGAATTGAAACAAATTTTAAATTATCTACAGTTTAAATTCGGTAATCTTCGGATCATGGGCATCGTCATGGCGTCCTGGTAGGTCAAGTGTACTTCGGATATTTCAGTTTCAAATATGAATGCTAGGATCACAAATACCGTTCGTTTTCTTAAAAAAAAAAGAGCTTTAACCCGACCGCCATTCGTTTGGTCAGTAATGGACGATCAGGTTAAAGCTTGTTTTAAAAATAAGTAGGGAAAGTGAGCATAACAAATTATTTTTATTTAAAAAAGGCTTCAACTTGACCGCCATTCATTTGGTCACTAATAGACGACCAGGTTAAAGCTGATTTTTGAATAAGAAATGAAAATGAAGGTGACAGGTTATTTTCATTTTTAAAAAAGGCTTTCAACAACCTTTAACTTGATTCTCATTTGGTTGTTTGTGAACCTAGCACTCATAATCGACCCGGAAATATCCGAGGTACACTTGATCTACCAGGACGCCATGACGGTGTTCAATATCTGAAGATTACCTAAATTTCGCCCGATCATGTATAATTATTTTTTCGAAACGTTTCTGTAAGTTTGCTTTTAAAGTTGGAAGTAACACTGTTATTGTTAACAAAAAAAAAAGAATAAAAATACTTGGCATAATAATTGCAAGAATATTAATTAGAACTGCAATAGAAATTTATTGAAACTGTTTACTAAAAAGTGTTATTTGTATGGACTGCAACAAAGTTAATTTATTTGTATAGTTTTGTATATAAACTGTTAACTGATTCGAGCAGCCTTTTTCAAAATGCAGATCGTGGCCGTTTAACGAGGTTATGGTGGAAATAAAAATTTTGAGAAACGCTGGTTTAGAGCTTATTGTGAGAGCAAATAATAAAATATGTTGAATTTTACAAGCTTTTTGATTACCTTTTTGCTTCTTTCTACTTCTTTTTGTATTAGGTTAGATTTAATCGTTTTTAAATACTGGAGAAGTTTTAAATTTGGCGCTTTTTTGTGGAGGGGATTGATGACGTAGGAAAATGGGAAGTAAAGAGGCGTGTCTAATGTTTCATTTTGCCATCGTGGCTACTTAGTTTGGAGAATAAAGCAACGTGCAGTGTTTTAATGTATATTTGTGGAATTAATTATTTAGTTTTGTTATTTGTTGAAGTAAAATCTACTGAATTAAATTATCACCTTAAATTGAAAACTCACAATCACAGAAATGCGACGAAAGGTAACTGTTAAGCGCGATATTTTGTTTTAGGTGTGAGCATCTCTGGTAGATTCCTGACGTTGTTGTGGTAGAACCCTGCGCTCAACCCTTCTCCTTAATCTGGGCTCGGAACAACTAATAAATCATAACTATGGGCTCAATTCGTATCTGCAATTTATTGCTGGCACGCCCCTGTTCGTTTTCCCCAAATGCGGACCTGTACAATTTTAAAAGTTACATTTATTAACTAATGCAGCTTGGAATTAATTAGATTTCCTTGCAATAACTTTTACTATTCTATTGTCGTTCTGGTATCTAAAATATTACATATTTGAAAATGTTAAAACATTTAGTTCAAATTCATTTGTTTTTAGTGTTCAATCTGGGGATTTTATCGATATTAGTACCTCAACGCGGGTTATTTAAATGTGAATAAATGTGCTTTTAATTTTTGTAAATAATTTTAATGAAATAAACTGCACATTCCTTTGCCGTATTTGAATTAAATAGTACTGCATCGCTATACTGTATTAATTTTCACGAACAATTCTTTAAAAATTGAGCATTACCAATTAAATGCGTTAGTATTTCAAAGGTAACGCGTTTTTGTGCTAATTACGTGGTACTCAAACGTGCTGTCAGTGACAATATTAATGTCAGTAGTGGTTGTTATTCAATGTCTTTTATTGTTTTGCTATGAATTTACGCTGACAGGATCGTAATATACACATGGCGAAGTGGTCTGGAACAGCAGATTCTGGAATTTTGCGTAAAAGGGCAGTAAAAGATAAACATGAGGAGCTGCTTGTGTTTGGATATGCATGCAAATTGTTCAGGGATGATGAAAAAGCCTTATATATTGATCAGGGAAAGCATCTTATACCCTGGATGGCGGATTACAAACTTAAAATTGATAGGTTAGTAATGTTTTATTAGGGCTTCATTCGAGATGTCGATGTTTACGGAAATCAAGTGTATTTATGGTAATAGGTATGATTGTCGAGGAGCCTTATCCGAATTGACACAGTATGAAGCGAGTCGAGAAGGCTATGATGCTACAAGATGGCTAGGCTTAAGTGATTCGGAAAGGCGTTTAGAGCAACTGTGCGACGAAGAACGTTACTTTGCGTTGCAAAATAACGATGAAGAAGAGGAGTTATATAAAGGTCCGTTACTTTCCAGTACTGTCATAATTAAAAATTTTAATCTCGAGCTTTCGAGTCTGAAGTTAGTGAACGAACTGGGTTGATTCGATTTTTTAAATATAATTATTTTGTGTAGAAGAAGAACTTAAAAGACTGCACCAAAAAGGCAGTGAATTCCAATATAATTACGATGTACCTGCCGATCCAGAGAATTCCCTAGAAGCCGTTTCACTGGCGGAAGAGGAAGACGAAGAATTCGTTCCTCCGGCTGGTCTAGACGTACCGTCAGATATGACCGTGGTAAGTCTCGAGAGAAGGCTTCGACCGCATCGTAAATCTCTGAGTTATTTATTTTGTTGCAGCCCAAAACGGTGAAAACAAATGCAAGAATAGAAAAAACTGCCATATTCGTCAGTAAGCAGGGCCCCCAGATGGAAATCTTGATCAAGACGAAGCAGGCAGACAATCCACAGTTCAACTTTATGAATCAAGATGACCCGCTTTACAAATATTATAAACATTTACTGACAGCTGTCAAAACAGGCCGATACAAAATTCAGTCTTCCGAAGCAACTTCAGGTTAGTTTCTGCCCAATGCTAACATCTTAAAAAAAGTAGTCTCGTAAATTCAGTGCCCCTTTATTTGTGTGTTAAGACATCCAAATTAAAGTATTTCATTTAAATTATATTGGTTTTTGACTACAAAAATGATTTTATTTAATTAGTTAGATCTTTGACCCTTGCGATTGTTTTACTCAACTGACTTCAATTGTTAATGAAAACGTTAAATTTAATTGTGTGATTGCTGCTTCTTGAAAGTTCAATATCTGCGTGCAAGATTAGTGCGGGTTGATTCTGTTGTTTAAAAAAACTTGCGATTGTTCTGATTAAAACTTTCATTTGTTTTGATTTATTGATTTTCCATTGTATTGGAAAGGATGACAATTTACACAAGAAAATTATTGTATTGCTTACATAAAAATTCATTATGGCTCATGCAAGATTAGTTTTGATCGATACTTTTAATGGAAGAACTTCAGATTGTTCTTATTTGTTGAACTTCAAGTGTTTTTGAAAATCTATGCAACAGTGATTCTAAAAAATGATTGTGTGTCTGTCAGTTATTAAAAGTTGGATTTGGTGGCACGCAAAGTTAGTATTAGCTGATTCTCTTGTTTAAAACAACTTTTATTGATTAAAAACTTTCATTTGTTTTAATTCATTGATTTTCGATTGTTTTGGAAAGAATGACGATTTCCATAAGAATATTATGTTATAATAATTGACATTCTTGCAAGTTAAATGTTGTGGTATGCAATTTGAGTAGGTATTGGTCATTGGTTTGTTAGAAAAAACTTTAAATCTATGAAACTTCAATTGTTTTTGAAAACACAGACATTTACACAACATAAATAATCATATTGGATGGTGATTACATAGAAATCGTTTTTTTTTTTTAAGTTGAACGTCGTGGCATGTTAAGTTGGTATTGTTCAATTGTTTTGTCTGGAAGAGCTGTCAATTTTTGATTTATTAAACTTTAATTGTTTTAATTTATTTAACTTAAATTCTTTATAATTTATTTAACTTCAGGTGTTTTAATGTATTAAACTTCAATTGTTTCAATTTATTGAACGTCAGTTGTTTTAATCCGTTGCTTTTTAATTGTTTTAATTTATTGAACTTCAATTGTTTTGATTTATTGAACTTTAATTGTTTTAATTTATTGGACTTTAATTGTTTTAATTCATTGCTTTTTAATTGTTTTAATTCATTGAACTTCAGTTGTTTTAATTCATTGCTTTTTAATTGTTTTAATTCATTGAACTTCAGTTGTTTTGATTCACTGCTTTTTAATTGTTTTAATTTATTAAACTTCAATTGTTTTGATTTATTGAACTTTAATTGTTTTAATTTATTGGACTTCAATTGTTTTAATTTATTGAACTTCAATTGTTTCAATTTATTGAACTTCAATTGTTTCAATTTATTGAACTTTAGTTGTTTGAATTCGTTGCTTTGATTGTTTTGATTCATTGAACTTTAATTGTTTTGATTTATTGAACTTTAATTGTTTTAATTTCATGTACTTCAATTGTTTTAATTTGTTTGACTTAAATTGTTATAATTTATTTAACTTCAGCTGTTTTAATGTATTGAACTTCAATTGTTTCAATTTATTAAGCTTAAGTTGTTTGAATTCGTTGCTTTGATTGTTTTGATTCATTGAACTTTAATTGTTTTGATTTATTGAACTTTAATTGTTTTAATTTCTTGGACTTCAATTGTTTTAATTTGTTTGACTTAAATTGTTATAATTTATTTAACTTCAGATGTTTTAATGTATTGAACTTCAATTGTTTCAATTCATTGAACCAGTTGTTTTAATTCATTATTGCTTTTTAATTGTTTTAATTCATTGAACTTCAGTTGTTTTGATTCATTGCTTTTTAATTGTTTTAATTTATTAAACTTCAATTGTTTTGATTTATTGAACTTTAATTGTTTTAATTTATTGGACTTCAATTGTTTTAATTTATTGAACTTCAATTGTTTTAATTTATTGAACTTCAATTGTTTCAATTTATTGAACTTTAGTTGTTTGAATTCGTTGCTTTGATTGTTTTGATTCATTGAACTTTAATTGTTTTGATTTATTGAACTTTAATTGTTTTGATTTATTGAACTTTATTTCTTTTAATTTCTTGGACTTCAATTGTTTCAATTTATTGAACTTCAGATGTTTCAATTCATTGCATTTTAATTGTTTTAATTTATTGAACTTTAATTGTTTTGATTTATTGAACTTTAATTCTTTTAATTTCTTGAACTTCAATTGTTTCAATGTATTGAACTTTAATTGTTATAATTTATTGTACTTCAATTGTTTTGATTTCGTTAAAAAAAAGTTGGGTTTTAGAAACGATTCTTGTTTCAGATAATAAACATGAAGATTCTTCCGAACATGACACGTCCGCCGAAGATCATTACTTGCACCCGAGTTTATTAGCTACCTCTGTTCAGTCGGTAGGTTTTATGTTCATTGTTACCCAAAATAAATGTAACCATAGTTTAGTTTTAGCGAGCGTACATTTTTTTTATAAACTTATGATTAGATTTTGTGCCGAATGTGTTTTTTCATCTGAGCTGGTAATAAAACTTGGTGTTTTACTATTACGATGTTGTTTTTTTTACCTATAGTGTGAACTTACTAATATTCTTTTCTGTTTACAGGTAATCATGTGGTGCCATGCTTTGTTTAAATTGAATACCGATCGCAGTAACGTTTTTCTTTTTTTCAAAACTAATTTTGGCCAAATTACGCATATTAAAAATGTATTTTGACTGTCAAACTTTTTTTGATCAGTAAATTTAAAATGAACACGGCAGTAAAAAAAAACAAAGTCCTGTTCTAAAATAGGCATTTTTTAGCAAATTAACAAGACAAAAAAAAATTAAATCCAAAGCATATAAAAAGTAAATTCTGATCTCGGGACAACAGTTTATTTTTAGACATTTTTTAGCTACGTGAACAATACTAAGTTTAAGAAGTCGGAAAACTTTCAAATATCTCAATTAATAAACAGGTAGGGGTAAGCCCCCCTTTCTGTTCAATTAAAATCTACGGTTAGACTATGAGGAGCACATTACTAATTAATAATTTGGAGTTTGTATGATGATGAATTCTAAATTCCCGATTTCGGGAAACAAGAATTTATTATCTGTAAAAAAAGGGCATTGGTTAATATTTAAAACTTTCTTCTTTACTTAATTAATAAAAATTCTGGGCTTAAAATAAATTTGGGTGTTTCACTTACAAAAAACAACACAAATACATGTTCTTTAAAAATCTCTGCAAGTTGAAAATTAATTTTCTCAATATACAAATACATATTAAATTACGTATTTTACATTAATAATTACTTAAATGTTAATTAGTCAAATTATGGCTTGAAATTATTGAATAAGGTTTTCATTTTCTTTCAATGAATAATTATAATGGTTTTGAACAAGCATTTGGAAAAAAATCTTAAAATGTTAGTGTTAAAGCTGATTATTTTTTGTATGTTTCAGTTTTATATTTTTGTGAGATTTTTAGCTTACCATCGATGTTTTTATTTCGTGAAACATTTTTATGCACTACACATTTTGAGATCGTTTATTATTGATTGACTATACATGTACATTATACATTTTTATTTTAAATCAAGTTATAGTGACCGGAAAAAAAATTGTGATTGAGAATGTGGCTGTGTTTTGCATTTTTTGTTACATTTTCGTATGTATCAATGTATCACCACAAATGAAGAAGAAAACAAATGAGCCACTGACAGCACTCTTGTGTTAAGAGTGCTGTACTGTGAAACAAGTGAAGATCTGAAGAAAACAAGTGACTTCTATACTGCCCTAAAACAAAAGAAGAATTATGGTGTCCAAAGAGTCGTCGTTTTTTTTTTTTGTAGTGTTGTGAATACAGTAGCGTTGATTCGTCCTGGTTTGGAATATTTTCGCCACATCGTGCTTGATATGTCTCCCCTCCATTTTTAATATAAAAATGTTGAATGTACTAAGGTCTTAAAAACGAACAGGATCGATATTTTAACAGCTTTGCGTGTACGAGAAATGCAAATTTAAAAAAAAATCGAATCTGCGACTTGCAACGTTGCAATGAATATTTTTTTATCTGTGTGATTGTATAATAATATTGCTTTATTGTTGTACAGGCAGCTCCACCTTTGCCCACTGTGCACTACAAACCGTCCGCCGATTGCGCGTACTCCCAGTTGGTGAATCGGATACAAGGAACGCAGTCGGAAGTAGCCACGCCCCCTCCCCCAGAACCGACGCAAGCCCAAATCCAACAAATGACTTACGAGCAACAACAGCAATATTACCAACAATATTACTACGCCGCCCAGTACTACGAATACTGCAAACAAATGATGCAACAGTACCAAAGCCACAACCAAACGCAAAATTTTCCAAGCGGGGGTGACGCGCAAAACCAACATTTTGACATGAATCATCTCGCGCAAAGTCAGATGGCGTATGCGCAGTACATGCAACAACATCAGGCCAACAACCCGTACGCCCAGATCGTATCCAATTTGTCCCAAACGAAGGACGCGCAAAACCCATACAACGTGCTCACATGTACTGCGCAACAGAGCGTTGCACCGAACAGCGACATAGCCAAAGCCCCCATTTTGTATAACCAAGGCGAAAAAGTTGACGTGGGTGTTGTTGCGCAAACGCCGGCGCAACCCGCAACGCAAGTTGCGCAAAAAGTCACGCAAAACATCCAACAACTTCCGCAAACAAGTTCGGTACCGGCTACCATCGATACGGCCCCCCTAATTGTCAGCGACGTACCGAAAACCAGCGAAAGCATCAAACCGGAAGTTAAAAATTCGCTGCTGCCGCTTGCGGAATACGGATCCGATTCCGAAAACACGTCGTCGAGCGACGAAGAGGAACAAGTGACGCGAACGGTCGTGATCGAGTCGAACTTCAAAGTGCCGCCGGGCGAGACGCAGCTGATTATCGACAAGATGGCGAGTTACGTTTCGAAAAACGGAAAGGACTTCGAGAATATCGTCAAGTTGAAAGGGGACACCAGATTCGATTTCCTGGACGAAAGTCACGAGTACAATTCGTATTACAAACATAAGATTAGCGAGTTCATGGGTCTTGTGCCGAAAAGTGCCGAGAAAGATACCGCCAAGAGTGGAAAAGAAAAAAATGGCGTGAGCGGTAAATCGAAAGAAAAAAAAATTATAGGTAAGAATTTTCTTTCATTTTTTTACATTTATTACAGGATTCCTTAAGTCTCGTTTTTATAAGTCAAGTTACTTGAAACTTAAAAGCACTTGTTCATTGTGAACTGATTGACTTGAAGTTCACTTTCAAGTTCCTTTCAAGTAAAGCCTTGTTCTCCTTTAAGTTTCCTTCACATTATTCAAGTTGCATGAATTCAAGTAACTTGAACGTACTTTGCCAATATGAACGTGATATTTAGTTGACTTTCAAGTTCCAAGTAAAGCCTTGTTCACATCAGTCAAGTTAATTGATTTCAAGCAACTTGAATTCAAGTCTTGACTTGTGAAAATGAAGCTTAAAAGTCATCCTCAAGTCAACTAATATCCAGGTTCATATTGGTAAAGTTACTTGAATTTAAGTAACTGGACTAATGAGAACGTGGCTTTGCTTAAAACTTGAAAAAAATTGAAAGTCAAGTTCAAGTTAACTAAGGTTTACATTGGTTAAGTGCATTCACGTTACTTGAATTTAAGTCACTTGAATTCAAGTAACCTGACTTATGAGAAGGAGACTTTTAAGTTGGTGCTAAATAATGTTGTGTCCAATAAATGCTTCTGTCTATTCAGTTGTTTTTTCCAAAGCCAACTGCAAACCTTTTTTTCTTCCTGGATTTTATTAACAGCTATTAATCCAGTCATAATCTTTATCAGCAAAACGAATTAAAAAATATGGTGCCAACTAAATGTCTGTGATTCTAAAACTTTTGCATTTGAAAATTTTGTTGTTTGTTAATTATTTGCAGTTTCCTTAAAGAACTGGCAACAACAGTTAGTTTTTCAGGCAGTGTTGTCATTTTGCCCAACGTTGCAAGTTGAGCTGACTGCATTCACCATTTACCCATTCATAAATACTTGTCACCCTGTACAAATATTCGCAAAATTTTGAAAATTTGCTTTAACCGCAATTGTATTAAATCTTTGCAGCGCCCGTCAGTTTTTCAATCAAAAAACACAAAGAAGAGACACCGAAGGAAATCAAAAGTGCCCTTCCGATCGAAGAGAGCGACGACGAGACTGAAGAAGAACCAAGTGCCAAAACTTCTCCCCCTTCCCCCGCTGTTATTACGGCGACGACCGTAGCTTCCAGCACGAGCCACAATCCTAGTTTAAATAGCAACAATTTAGCATCTAGTAGCCATCTAAGTCTTACTCCGCCCCCGCGGATCGTGTCCGTCAACAATTCGCCCGAACGCGAAATCAGTATCGTATCCAGCGAAATAACCGCCGAAGTCGATGATAAGGCTAAGGTGGAAACGTGCAGTACAAAGATTAAAAAAAGTGTTTTCTCAGATAAGAATAAAATTATTGATGTGGATGATCCTATTTTGGAAATGATCGACTTAACAGAAGATTTGGATGAAAAACGGGAAGTAAAAAGGGGTGAGTTGACCGTCATACACGGAATATCCCTTTATCTTTTTTTTTTGACCTCAAAAAACTTAAACAGGTTTTGTTCGATGATTACTTCAGGAATCTCAGAAACTAAGATCGAGAAATGGTTGAATGGGAAAGTAGTGCAGAATTTAAAAAAATTTGACTTGTTTTCAAATGAGGAATGTTTGATTATCTTCGCCATGTATTTCTGCACTTCTTTCCCCATTTTACCATTTACCTATCTCTCATAGTTTTTGAAATCCCTGTAATCATGGAAAAAGATCACCCTGTATGAATTTTTTTACTGATTTTGGTTTGATTCTGCACCTGAAAAGCCTCATTCTCATTAGTCAATTTACTTAGAGTCAAGTAACTTGACTAATGACAAAGAGGCCTTACTTGAAACTTGAAAGTCAGCTTCAAGTCAACTAAATATAAGGTTCACATCGGTCAAGTACAAACAAGTCGCTTGAATCATGTAACTTGACTAATGAGAACAAGAAGCTGACTTACAAGTTCCAAGTAAAGCCTCGTTCTCATTAGTCAAGTTACATGAATTCTGTTAAGTATAAAGCGCCACCTGTCATCCAGGTTCGACATTATCAACACATTGTAATGTAAAATGTGCTATGTATGATTTTGGTTACTTCACATCAAGTACTTAATGTTACAATATTAAATAAACTAATTTAATATAATAGTTATTTATGTATCAAGGCCAAAAACTGTAACTATTTCGGCCGCGTCTGGTTTGCAAACAGGCAAGGCCGAAAAAGTACGTTTTGGCTGAGGTGCATATTACATTTTTTGTGCGATGGAATTAAAAACAATTTAAATTTTTAGTATTTTTCAAAAATATAGGTTAGAAACTACGTGACATTCTGTCACTGACAGATGACGGCGTATGCTGTTAGCTTTAATGCAAATTTACTTTTTTGTACCCTGTACTTTTTCGGCCGTTGCTAAGGGTAACGCCGGTAATGCAGTACTTTATGGCTGCTAACGCGTCCGTCAAACTGCTGTTTCTAGTACGATCGCACAAAAACATTGTTTATATTACAAAACATGGTGTCAGGTGGGGGGTTCGAACCCACGCTCCCCTTCGGGAACCACACTTACGTTTAAATGACATTTGTTGATTAAGATTTTTTTGTTTTCCACGGCACGCTTGAAAATTTTGTGAAACCTAACCTATTTTACTTAGGTGCCATTTGGAAACAAAAATTGACTATTGTTTGACATTTAAGTTGAACTTGAAAAAAATTGAAATCCAATTCAGTTTATAGTATTTGAGGAGCCATTTCATTTAGTTTTTTGTTCACCAAAATCGGACCACAAACAACGGAGTTACGGAGTTACAGCTTGCGGCGTTTTTTGTGTGACACCCTGTATACTAACTTTTTCCGCATTCCACTTACTCATTGATGTTTCGATTGTCTTTTTACAAACGTCACTCAGTTGTGTCCAATTCACGTCAAATTTGTATAATAAAACAGTCGAGTCTTTCAAGTTTTCAGTGAAAAGTTACTTGAATTCAAGTCGCTTGAATTAAAGTTACCTGAGTTCAAGTTGATGTTCATATTTTAACAAATTTATTAAAGACGTTTAAAATGGCTTTGAAGAAGTTAGCGCATCCTTATCGCGATATTTGTCATGTTCTATGTTTCACATCATAATTATTATATTTTGAGTTTGAACTCAAGTAACTTGATCAATGAGATTACGGCTTTACTTGACTCTTGAAAACAACTTAAAAGTCGGCTTCAAGTCAACTAATATCAAGTTCAAATTGGTCAAGTACTTTCAAGTTACTTGAATTCAAGTAACTTGTGTAATGAAAACGAACCTTAAGCCTTAAAATGAAATTTTATTGTTAATTTTACTTGAGTTTAGGTTCTTTTAAACGAAATCTAACTGACGGTTTCAAATTTTAGTTGAGGATCACATAAAAGACAAAATAATATCGGCAGCAAGAGAAAAATTAGCGCTTCAGTTGGAAAGGAAAAAGAAGGCCGCGGCGTTTTTAAAATTAAAGTCGGCCGACAGCCGGTACGGCAGTACGAAATCCAACTCGTCGGAGAGCAAAACGATCGAAGTCGTGCATTCTAAATCGAAACATAACGAAAAAGATTACTATAGAAAAAGGCATAAAAGAGCGGTAGAGAGAGACTCGGTCGAGGAGAAATCGAAACGACACAAATCGACGAAAACGAAAGAAAACGACCACGATGCTGCAGGCCGAGTTATAGATGATTCCGATTCGGAAGAAGGCGAAATTAAAAAACACAAAAAGTCGAGCAAGAAGAAAAAATCACATAAACGGTAAGTGAAACATTTTTTGTTTTTGAAATTGCTCGTCTTATAAATTTACTGATCTTTGAAGACCCTGTGTACTTAATTTGCGCCACTATAGGGACCTCACTTAATTTTAAAGCGTTAAATTGGCAATAAGTTGCATGTAGTAAAGCTCAATTCACAGTGGTTATATTCATATGTTTTAAAAAATCTTTTGTTTTAAGACTGTATTAAAAACAAACTGTATGAATGATTCTCTTTTGGGTAAACTTCAGATGGTGTACACTGTCATGGCGGCTTGGTAGATCAAGTGTACCTCGGATATTTTCGTGTCGATTATGAGTGCTAGGTTCACAAAACATGAAATGAAAAACAGGTTTAAGGTTGGCGAAAGCCTTTTTTTTAAATGAAAATAAACCAGAACCTTTATTTTCATTAGTTATTTAAAAAAAAGCTTTAACTAACCTTCTGACCTTTTATTACCAAATATTTCGTACGTCACGGAAAAAGTACATAGTAGTGAACCGTGAACCTAAGTCCGCGTTCACAATGAACGTAGTAAATAGCAGATAGTGGTTAGTGCGTAATACGTAAGAAATCCGTAACGAAATGTTTACTAGGATACGGTTAGCAACCGACTTGTTTGTAGCAAAGCACATAACCTCAATTTAAACGCGGAAGATTGTTTATCAAATTGACACCTCATGTATTCTACGTATTGATGATTTGTGGAGGATTATTAAGGTAATAAGTAGTATTAAACATCGTTTAACATTGTAGTTTTAATTAATTTGAAACATTAAAAACAGATACTTCACTTTAGTTACCATAGTTACTACGTAAATCTTACGTCCATTGTGAACACTTGCATTTGATTCAATGCATTTTAACTTAAGCTACTAACCACTATGCTATCTACTACGTTCATTGTGCACGCGGACTTGCATTCATTTTCCACACGAACATATCCGAAGTACACTTGATCTACCAAGCCGCCATGACAGTGTACACCATCTGAAGATTACCCTATTTTGTTTTAATGATAATTTTGTTTTAGGAAACATTCAAAGAGTAGACACGAATCGAAAGGACACCATAAAAAATCTAAGAAACATAGAAGAAGATCAGAATCACATAGTTCAAACGGATCAAATTCGTCTTAGTCTTGTATTATTAATTGTTTACAAAATATTTAATTTACCGAGTTGTACAAATTTATTAAATAATATAATTTTTTTTAACATTAATTTTTTTTACTTTTACACCTTAAAGTCATTTTAGCATATTGATTAATTACGACGTTTTAAATATTTATAAATACTTGTAGACATTTCATCAGCAGATTTATTGAAATATTTATATTAATCACGGCGTTTCGTCTGCCATACAACACCAATCTTTTGGAACACCCTGTATGCTCAATTGTGGTAGATCACGTGGTAGATCGAGTGTTCGATCGTAGTTCAAATAAACCGCAGTCAGTTTTAACAGGTGGTCATGACCTCTTAAAAATCCTTGGTTATTAGTTTCTTTTAACTAAACGTCCACTGAAATGGATAGTTTCAAGCCAGAGATAGTGAAACTTGAGCAAAACTACGTGGACGAATCTCAAGATAAGCCTGAAAATGATTTGTTTGAGATGAAATCTAAAAATGAATTACTTAGCTACAATTTGCCAAACGATTTAATAATAAAACACGAAATAAAAACGGAAGGAAATGAAGAAGCAGATGAGTACAGAAGTGGCAATTATACTTGTACAGATGTACAGCGATGGGACGATGAAACCACTGTTGTTGGACCAAATGTTGCTTGTAGATTGGAAACTGTGGATGTCAAAACTGGAATAAATCAAAAAACCAATCGATTAGCATCGTCGCTGATTGGGGACTCACAGGACGATTGTGAAATGCGACAGGATCGTACACTTAAAGATTCATTTGCGTGCAACATTTGCAACAAACGCTTTTATCAGTCAGTTCATCTGACTATCCACATGCGAACGCACAGCGGCATTAAACCTTACGCGTGCGACACGTGCGCGAAATGTTTCGCAAGCAATTCCGACCTCAAAACCCACCAACGAACTCACACGGGCGAAAGGCCGTACTCATGCAAGTTTTGCGACAAAAGTTTCGGCCATATCAGCAATCTCTACATACACTTGCGCGTGCATACTGGTGAACGCCCGTACAGATGCGAATCGTGCGACAAATCGTTCAGCCAGAGCAGATCGCTGAGGATCCATCGTCAATCGCACACAGGCGAAAAACCGCACCGATGCGAATTATGCGCGAAAAGTTTCAGCGATAGCAAAACCCTAAAAATCCACCAGCGATCGCACACCGGCGTCAAGCCGTTCAGCTGCGGGGTGTGCGCGAAAAGTTTCAGCGAAAATCGCGCGCTAAAAGCGCACGTTCGCACGCACACGGGCGAGAAGCCCTTCACCTGCGGCGAATGCGATCGGAGTTTCGCGCAAATCAGCGCGTTATACATACATAAATGTGGCCATTCCGGCGAAGAGTCGCATCGATGCGCAACTTGCGCGCAGTCGTTTCGCCACTCGCGCGCTCTCGAGGTCCACATGCGTTCGCACAGCGGCGAAAAATCGCACGAGTGCGGTATCTGCAACAAACGTTTCGCGACATCACATTACAAACGTCAACACATGAAGATCCATTCGGACGAGAGGCCACACACTTGTGAGACATGCAAGAAGAGCTTCGCGCAGTTGAACAGACTGAAGATACACATGCGGACCCATGCGAATCACAAGCCGTTCCGGTGCGAGGTGTGCAATAAATCGTTCGCCTCGTTCGCCTCGTTCCGTAAGGCCAGGCACATGCGGACGCACAACGACGAACGACCGTACGTTTGCGAGACTTGCCGAAAGAGTTTTAAACGGTTGGTGCATCTGAACACGCATTTACGAATACACACGGGAGAAAAACCTTTTGCGTGTGTAGAATGTGGCAAGTGCTTCAGCCAGAAGAGTACGTTAAAAGGGCACATGGTGACCCATATTGGTAAAGAGTGAGCAGAGAAAAATCCAAACAAAAGACAACTCAAACGAAAACAATTGAAAACCCGATGTGTCTTAGATATTTAACGTTTTTTACTTTATTTATGTACGAAGGCAATTAAAAATATGATTTAAAAACATGTTTGTCTTTAACTAATAACCTATCACCACCCTGTAGATTTCGAGAGGGCTGGTGGCGGTGTTATACCATAAATACTCACGAAAACGTCAGTTATTAGACGACGTGTACAGTGAATAGAATATAATCAGTAGTAATATAACAAGTGCATTAAAAATTATCAATAATTTTTGGTAAATATGCCCGAAAGCAAGTTGAGCTGAAAAAAACACGAGTGCGCGAAGTGCACGAGTAATTTTTTTCTGATTTAACTTGCATGAGTGAAGATTTGTTAAAAATTGTAGATTATTTGCAATGCACGAGTTATATTTTGTAAGAAAATTTCCTTCACCTAACCTACCTGTCAAATTAAATGTATGTTATGTCAATTTTTACAAGTACTGTCAGTTCATGTACTGTCCGCAAACGCAAACTAGTTCATGAACTAGTCCG
This sequence comes from Elmis aenea, assembly GCA_947652605.1. NCBI lineage: Eukaryota > Metazoa > Arthropoda > Insecta > Coleoptera > Elmidae > Elmis > Elmis aenea. Next base: position 26,435,796 of record OX393583.1, on the reverse strand, counting down.
ATTACTGCTGAAACAACAGCCTAACCGTCCGATGGACTATAAGAATCGCTGCTGGAACGGGATATCGATACCGCGCAGAACCTGATAGTTTATCGGATAGTACATAGCGTTGCTGGAACAAATCTTAGTATTAAAGTAATCTGGTTACTTATTATCGCATTGAGTGAGGACCTTTATACGAAATAAAACTTTAAAAAAAAACTTTTTATTATTAAAATTTATTTTACGATAAGAAGTATAACATATATTACAAATAAATCAGAAATATAGTTTAAAATTATTCTAAAAATAGTTACAGAACATGTAATTTGAGAGATTTACGATAACATAAGATCTTAAGAAGAAATTACAGTACCTACATGTCTCTAATTACATTTTTTATTAGATCAGTCATGACACACTTGTTTGATGGTATAATCACTTATAATTAAGGCTGTTAGCCAACTTAAAATTATTTTAACAATAACATTTCTAACACATTTTTGCTCAGAGTAACTTGATGTCATTTTAACAGATTTGTAACAATAGAATGACGTTATCCGTCAATTATTACACGCGAAGACACTAGATTTTGTTATGAACATAGATAATATAATGTACTGGATTTGAGGGGGGCAATTAACCCTCGTAATCATCTTTAATAACAATAACCCACAGAATGTAACAATATACCCTTGTCGTATGGAGGGAACTTTTATCTTAATACCAACCTAAACTTATGATACTATATTACAGTTAAAAACCCTACTTTTATCTTAATACCAACCTAAACTTTGATACTATATTACAGTTAAAAACCCTAACACAGACTATCACCATTTAAACGACTATTTTAATATAAATGATATTTAAAATTAATCGCTGTGATAAGATAAAATTCCTGTGAGGCAGCCACCTAATTTTCATTATGACAGTTTTTCACTGCTTACAATGAAAAATTTTGAATTGGGAAGGCCATATAAGTAGCGGAGCGGATTATGAATGAGTTGGCCATGAGTAAGTAGAACGCTAGCGTAATCTATCAAGTAAAAAAGAACTTTTCCGAGGATTACATTAAAATAATTGCCAAATCAAAAACAACTTTAAAATTATGCCGGTGCTTAACTCGGACAAGTCAATTTCTTTAAAAGACGTCTATGTTAGGAAAATTAGGCGAGTGGTTAAGAAACCCCGTGAACACCTTTTTTATGTGTGTTTAGATTGGATGGCATTTTAAAATACTTATTACATATGTCGCATTTGAAACGCTTTTCCTCCGAATGAACTAAAACGTGGACACGAGCGTTGCTTGATTGGGTAAACCTTTTATCGCAATATAAACATCCGTAAGGTTTTTCACCGCTATGTATCCTCGCATGATATTTAAGTTGGGTTGTACCAACAAAAGCGGCCTCACAAACTTCGCACTTATATTTTTTGTCCCCGACATGAATCTTGAAATGCACCGACAAGCTGCTGGCAGCATGAAAACTTTTAGAACACTCCGAGCACTTGTAAGGTCGCTCCCCACTATGAATTCGGAGATGAATATTGAGAGACGATTTTGTCGTAAATGTTTGTGGACATTCCGTGCACTTAATATTTCTTTCTCCCGTGTGAAATAGTAAATGCGACTTAAGGTGATCTTTGCGTTGGAACTTTTTGTGGCATATTTGGCACTCGAATCTCCTTTCTCCAGTGTGTTGCTTGATGTGGGTGCCAAGATTGGCTTGCGACGAAATTTTAGCCCCACATATTTTGCACTCGAGCTTTGGTTTTGCCGTAGCTTCGGGGTGATGTCGTAAATGAGCCTCCAAGTTGCTTTTGCTCGTGTATCTTTTTTCACAATATTTGCACGCATGCTTTTTAATTTTTTGGTGAACGTACATATGTGTCCGCAACTTATCCTTATCAGCGAAATTTTTACCACATAAACTGCATTTGAACGGTCGTTCGTTCGTATGCACCGAACGCTCATGAATACTTAAACTGTATTTGCTCGACAAAGTTTTGTTACAAACCGAACAAGCAAAAATTTTGCTCGACTTATTCTTACTTTGCAAACCTTTCGATTTACTATCGTCGAGTTGTATTATTAAACTCTGTAGTCGCTGCCGATCAACAGTCTTGCCCGAAAAAATTTGCATAATTTCATTCGGAATTTGTTTAACTTTAACGAAACAGCTTTTTGAGCTCGGCTGCATAGCTCTTTGCATAATTACTGTATTATTTACAGCTTCATCATTCATTTGTTTTTCATTAGCATTTGTTTCACAGCCAACTGTTTCTAACATACCCCCATTATTTGTTGCGTCGGTATTACCTGGTTCTAAATTAATACCTTGCTCTGTTCTTTCAATGGAATGGACTACTCTGGGAGTAAAGACAATTTTCAAGTCATCAACATCATTGAAACAAATATTTTCTTCGCCTTCATCAATTCGTTTCAGTATTGATATGCTGCATTTAACATCATTGTATACTTTTGTTTCGGTTAATTCTTCTTCTGCTTTTTCTTCTTGTTCTTCAAACTTGTTGACTTCATATCGATATGGAACAAATTTTTCTTCGTCCAGATCAAGAATTTCGTTTTTAATCAACATGTTACATGAATCCATCTTTTATTTTAATAACTGCACTTAGTTACTTCATTCAAGTTTAGGTTAATCTATCTCTTGGTACCAAATTTTGTCAGCAACACATTATCACCACCGAAAATTTTACATAATTTCGTTTCTTAGTGCTGTGACGTGTTAACCCCTTTAAACTACGTAAGTGCGTTGAAAAACACCAAATCGTGATAGTTTTAAACGTATACAACTGGGGGTAAATATTTTGGTACAAATGAACTACCAAATGACAGCTATATTTACTTTCATAACCTTAAACAACGTGGTTGTCATAATAACGCAACCGGTGTATCAACATATCAAAATTATTATGCCGCAAATTGATCAGTTTAATGCGCAGCAGTATTATTATACAATATTGTAACGTACTATTTAAATTTAAAGTTTTTTTTTACGGATTAAACGAAAATGTCTGTTACAAACGCAACAAGTGGTTCTAACTGTAATTCAAAAGATCTCCAGATATTAAAAAAACGTGGAGCTTTCGATGTAACATCGGGTTTAACACACGAGTGTGGTGTTTTTGGTGCTATACAAACGTCTGATGAAGGAAATAATTTAGATATAGCCCATATTGTTTGCATTGGTTTAGAAGCTTTACAACACAGGTATTCTCAACAAAAGTTTAGTCTTTTTTATTTTAACAATTAAGCCAAATTATCGACAAAGCCCTTATAATAATTTTAGTTTAAGTATAAAAATTCTAGTGAATTATACTGTATTGTTGTATAGGGGGCAGGAATCTACCGGAATCGTTACCAGCAATGGCTCAGCGTTTCGGGTACACAAGGGAATGGGACTCGTTCGTAACGTATTTAATACTGATAGTATTCGCCGTTTGAAAGGCTGTTTAGGAATCGGTCACACTCGATATTCCACCAGAGCCACTTCCGAGCAGGTCAATTGTCAACCTTTTGTCGTTCATTCGATGCATGGTTCATTAGCTGTCGCTCATAATGGAGAACTCGTCAACTGTGCAAGCTTAAGAAAAATGGTAATAATTAATACCAAGTTTGATTTTATATTATTTATAAAGTCATGTAATAAAAATAAACCCATACGGCTGCTATGTACCTACTTATAGTTTTGTTTTTTCCAATGGCCACTTTGATATAACTTGATAGATACAATATTGCAATAATTGACTTAACTTTAAAGATAAAACTAAAAACTCATACATCAATGAAACAGGAAAAACATTTTTTTTTTAATGGTGGCACAGCCAACTACAACTGTACAGGGTGGTCCAAATTCGATGGGATTGCATGGGTATCTCGCTTAATAGTCAAGATAGAGAAACAGTTAAATTACCAAAAATGTGCAGTTTTTTGAGACAAACTCAGAACAGTTTTCAGAAATATAATTTCCGGTTTTTGAATTATCTGAAAAAAAAGTGTTGTTTTTTAATATTAATAATGTGTCATATTTCCGTTATTGTTGTAGATATCGAAAATATTTATGAAATAATTTTTAGGTATTTTTATGTTTAATTTGATTACACTAAAAAAAAAAAATTACGCTCGCCTCGCCGTTAAAAAGTTATGACACAAACTTACCTTTTTTTAAATAAGAGCGATAGTTGGCTATGACCTATTTAATTTCCTTATTTTTTTCTCATTCCAAATATATAAGGGTTGATGAATTTATTTTCAATAACACCCAAGTTACGAAGGTTTTTTAGTTTTTTTTTTAAAGAAAATCATAGTAGGCTGTGAAAACAATAAAAAACAAGGTGTAAAACCTTATAAAACTCATGTGGTACAAGTTACAAAGGTTTTGTAATTTGTTGTTTTACAAATACATGAAAATAAGAAAACAACGATGATAGTCGGAATTAGCAGTAATGTATTATAGTATATTGCTGTTTTTCTTATGTTCAAAAATTTTTGATGTTTATCTCAACAACAGATTTAAAAACTTTGGTAACTTGTACCATGAGTTTTATAAGGTTTTACACCTTGTTTTTCTTTTGTTTTCACAGCCTACTATAATTTTCTTAAAAAAAAAAAACTAAAAAACCTTCGTAACTTGCGTGTTATTGAAAATAAATACATCAACCCTTATATATTTGGAATGAGAAAAAAATAAGGAAAGTAAATAGGTCATATCGCTCTTATTTAAAAAAAAGTAAGTTTGTGTCATAACTTTTTAACGGTGAGCGTAAAATTTTTTTTTTTAGTGTAATCAAATTAAACATAAAAATACCTAAAAATTATCTTCATAAATATTTTCGATATCTACAACAATAACGGAAATATAACACATTATTAATATGACAAAAAAACGTTTTTTATTCAATAACTCGAAAACCGGAAATGATAAAATATTTTTGAAAACGGTTCTGAGTTTGTCTCAAAAAACTGCACATTTTTGGTAATTTAACCGTTTCTCTATCTTAAATATTAACCGAGATACCCATGCAATCCCAGCGAATTTGGACCACCCTGTATTTAAAATAAGAAAAAGCTGTTGTTTTAATAACGAAAACAAATGAAGATAGGTAAAATTTATTAAGACGTGTCAAATCCACGCAAAAAAGTGCCCTGATAATGTTGAAAAATATTTTGTGATTTCAAATAAGCAAGTTATAAGCAAAAATCAAAAACCTGATGTGTTTTGTTTTTTATCAATAGCGCAAAACTTTTAATTTTTTTGAAGTTTTTTTTTTTAATAGAATAATTGCTCTCAAATCATGGATCATTTTGGCCCATTCAACCAACTCTGTATCTCTTACCGTTTACGAGGCTCAGCTATACACGATAACTGGGACACCCTGTATAATACTGCGAATTTTTGTTTTTTTTTGTACATCAATGTTTCGTATTATTTATTAAGGTTTTGGAGCGAGGTGTTGGTTTATCGACACATTCCGACAGCGAACTTATTACTCAGGCTCTCTGCTTGAATCCACCGGAAGGCGAAGTAAATGGACCAGATTGGCCGGCTAGAATCAAGCACTTGATGCAGCTGGCGCCTCTCAGTTACTCTCTCGTGATTATGCTGAAAGACAGGATATATGCAGTTCGAGATCCGTACGGAAACAGACCGCTTTGTCTAGGAAAAATTAAGCCAATGAAGGGCGATCGTAAGTTTTAAAAAAATATCTTTAGCTAAATTGAACAAAGTTGATCTGTCACAATGGTAATTTATGTTATGGTACCTAATAACCATGAATGAACCCTATGATTATTCGCCATGTTCTGTTTGGAGTATAACCACGTTCATGTACCTCCTCATAATCGCCGAGCTTGGTGGCTGGTTGGTAAAACAACCTAACTTGTAATCGGGAGGTCCTGGGTTCGATTCGCAGGGCCGACTGTCATTTTAGAGGTTTTAGGTGGTTTCCTCTATGGTTAAGGCAAATGCTGTGGCAGTACTTCCACCTATGCTTACCCATCCTTGACTATCCACATCCCTACACATTATCCTTGTACCTCTAACGACTGAACAAACATGTGACCTTTCCCTTTTCCTCATAATCACAATCTAACCCAAAAGTGCGCAACCTTTTCATGCCACGCCCCTATACATGCCAATCGCCGCCCCGCAACGTGGTTGGCAAGGTACCAACATAACTTTGGTTATTTTTTTCGCTCAGAAGGTAGCAGGAATCAATCCAATCATCTATCAATTCAAATTACAGAAATAGATATAACATTTTAAACAAGAAAGATGCCAGAAATAAATATAACGAAATAATTAATTCTTTTACAGTTAAAATTAAATCATGATTATAATCGCGCCCCGAACATAACCCCTGATCAAACCCTATGATTAATTGTGCTTAAACTGATGCGTCTTCTTGGAGTTTAGCCATGTACCTCGTAACTAGGGTTGCCAACCGCTTGCTTTTAGAGCGTTAATACGCGTTTTCGCAAAAAAGTTGATGTGTTCAAGATATACCCATAGCGCGTGTCTTATGCTGGCCACTCACGATCCAACGCGGCAGTACGTGTTGTACAGCAGCAGACAAACGTTTGTATGGGCGCGTTCAGCAAGATTGGATCGACGTGGACTGCAGCAGACGCAGCACAACACGTACTGCGGCGTTGGATCGTGAGTGGCCAGCATTACAGTCAACCAAAACCCAACCTGATGAGGAATGACGTCATTCACCGGTGGATTTATGATGGCTCATAAAAAGCGGTTGAATGCAAGACAAATGTGGTGGAACCGTGTTTACTTTTAACCCAACTTAAGGTCAACTCACACCGGCGCGAACGCGGGCGCGATCGCGATCATGATAATTAGTAACCTGGCTACGTAAGTAATTAAGATTGTTACCAATTATCGTGATCGTTTTATAAGACAGTATGGTACACAAAAATGGCTGGCCACACCTTCCACAATACACAAGAAACACCGGCCAATAAAATCAAAAACTCCCCACCGCTGTAATATAAAGCCGGGTCCAGATTTGGGAGCAAAAGTGGGAACCGAACATAGCGCAGTCCACCAATTCAGCGAGCCTGCCTCTTAAAGGTCAACTCACACCGGCGCGATATAGACGCGGGCGCGGTCACGATAATAAGTAACCTTGGTTACCAATTATCGTGACCGCGCCCGCGACCGCTTCGAGATCGCGCCGGTGTGTGTGGACCTTAATAGTTTAATACGACCACAGGTTCGCGAGTGCAACAAAACCGCAGTCAGCCAAGTGTTAGTATTTAGCAGGCTCGCTAAAATGATGGATTGCGCTAGGTTCGGTTCCCACTTTTGCTCGCAAATCTGGACCCGGCTTAAGACAGACGCGACGTGCCTACCACACTTCAACCGGTTGAATATAAGACAGTTTTGATGGCAACGCTGGCACTGCCGGTGGGATGTAAGACACACGGATACATTTGAAGAAATTCATATTAATGTAATCACCGGTAACGCTTTTTGTCACTCCCCACCACCTTTTTAAAAATCTGTATAGTAAGCGTCAAGTGTAATGACGAGCGGTGAGGGTGCGCACTAAACACAATTGGAATTGAACACAACTACTCGCTTAGTTGTATAGGTATGCCCGCCTATGGATTTAAGGTCCGAGGACCATATTGTAGCGTCTGCTGCGCGAAAACACACCCACTGCTCGCTATTAGGTCACGTGTTTTTTTCCGTTCGCGCGGAGACTGCTATAGGGGGGTTGACCCCCTCTTCAGTCGTAAGAGGTACAAGGATAATGGGTAGGGATGTGGATAGTCAAGGATGGGCAAGGATAGGTGGAAGTGTTACCGTGGAGATGGTTATGAGATCCAAACTACGGTCAGTCAGTCGAAAAACGGATATTAATAAACTAGTGTCAATGTCAGATCTTTAAATTTTAGTGAAATAGTTTTAATAACGGGAATATTTGATTTAAAAATCAAATAGTAATGTTAACAACATTCGTTGCCCCTAACCGGTAACAATTTGGCGCCCCACGTTGGGCGCCAAATTGTCACCGGTTAGGGCAACGAATGTTGCTGTTGGTTTTTTTTTATTAATCTTTAAAATTAACACTAATATTTTAAGAACAGTTTAAAAATAAAAATAATATTTGACATTGACACGTTGTGTCCGTTTTCTCACACACTGACTTGATCGTGCAATTTGTCCTACCCGGTGCGTGTCAGAGCGTCGCACGCTGTTGGTCAAAGAGTGGAGAAGGGATTACCAATAGCGCTGACTGTAACAGAAGTACTGCCACAGCATTTGCCTTAACCATAGAGGAAACCTCTACAATGGCAGTCGGCCCTGGGAATCGAACCTAGGACCTCCCGATTACAAGTTAGGTTGTTTTACCAACCAGCCACCAAGCTCGGTGCTCGCTATTAGACGACGCTGACTATACGCCTTTGGAAAAACCAAGAGTGGACAACCACAATCGAATCCTGATTGTGCATTTACTGTTTCATCTTCCTGCAGTTTAGCCATGTACCTCGTAACTTCGACAATTTTGTTTATGAACTTATTGCTTCCTTCATAATCTGCTGAACTTTATTTGTCTTATACGTGCTGCAACAAATTCTTAATTTAGTAAAAAGCTATTATAAGCATCTTCGCTTATTATAACTGTCTTACGACCCCCTACCCACCACATCGCTACTTTTCTAGAAATTAATGGTCACTGCCTTGACGAAAACGGCGTCGATGGTTGGGCCGTGTCGTCCGAATCTTGTGCCTTTTTGACGTTTGTCCGCTACGTCCGTGAAATACTTCCAGGAGAAATTGTGGAAATGTCGAAAACCGGAATACGCACGATCGATATTGTGTCACGGCCGGACGGAAAACCGCTAGCGTTCTGCATTTTCGAATACGTGTATTTCGCCCGTCCGAACAGTATCTTTGAGGGGCAAGAGGTTTACACAGTAAGGGCCCATTGTGGGAGGCAGCTGGCTATCGAAAAACCCGTCGATGCCGATATCGTCGGATCTGTGCCGGAATCGGGGAATGCAGCAGCGTTCGGGTATGCCAAAGAGGTCAGTGATTAAAAGTTGAACTGCGTTGTGCAACAAAAAAAATAAAATAAAATAATGTCTTCCATTTTAGTCGAAAATACCTTTGGGGGAATTACTGACCAAAAACACGTACGTCGGTCGTACTTTTATACAACCCAGCAACCGATTACGGCAGCTTAACGTAACGTTAAAGTTCAGTAAGTATTATACGTTTTTTTTTTTTTTTTACAATTTTAACAACTTTAGTGGGGTATTCTTCAGATCGTGGGCACCGCCGTGGCAGGTCTAGTGTACTTCGGCTATTTCCGTTTCATATATGAGTGCTGGGATCACAAATAACATTTGATTTTTACAAAAAAAAAGCTTTAATTTGACCGTTATTCATTTGGCCAGTAATAGAGGGTCGGGTTATTTTCATTTTAAAGAAATCTATAACCCGATTCTCATTTGGTGTTTTGTGAACTTAGCAACTTAGCACTCATATCTACACCATAGAACAAAAACGACGGAGCATTTAAGCGATCCTTAGGCGTCCAAAAAGGCTTCTCAATATGGCGGATGCATGTTTCCGCTTCTCAATGGCGTATCTAACATTTTTTAATACGTATTGAATAATGTAAATAAAATACTTGCTTTGTTCTGACTTGAGCCTATTATTTACTTATTTATTTTTTGTTTTGTGGTTGAGGGAATTAAAAAAACGACAACATACATCAATATTTGGATTGTTTATTATGAGAGTTAAAAATTATGCTGTACAAAAATGCACGCCACTGTTATGACATGGCTTTTTGACAAACCATATCAAATTTTCAATACATGATTACACTACAAAATATTAATGTCTACTTACCTATGAAACGTAATCTTTATCTTTAATATTTTTTGACTTAGTAAGACTACAGAATTTACAACTAACCATTGTAGGACATAAAGCTCTAAATTTCTCGACTTTTTGACTTGTCAAAACTGGCCGCCATAAGAAGCCTTTTATGTCGTCATTTCCGTCGCCCACAAACGCTGCTGTATAATATTATAAAAGCTCCTTCCTTTGTCTTTTATTCAATTCGGGGTCCACGATCTGAAGATTACTTTTAGTGGATATACAGGGTGTCTCACTAAATGTTCGTATACCGTTGAGATCTCGGAATCTGTAAGAACCTCAGGGCTGTGCATTTGTTTGAATCCACTTTTAAAACTATTATCAAATTCCAACCTATGTGGATATAAACGCAAAAACTTACAAAACCTAACGCAAGTTGCTATTTAGGTCCAATATCCGCCAACGTAGCAGGAAAACGTGTCATACTAATCGACGACTCAATTGTCAGAGGCAATACGATCGGCCCGATAATAAAATTGTTACGAAAAGCTGGAGCCACCGAAGTGCATATCCGTGTCGCCAGTCCACCGTTAAGATTCCCATGTTACATGGGCATCAACATACCTACGAGGGAGGAACTCATTGCGAATCAAGTGGAATCGATCAATTTAGCCACCAATGTAGGTAAGTAATCAAAAAAAATTTAAACAACTGATGGTTTTTATGTTATTCGAATTTGAATAATCGTATTATTTTAACTAAAATAGTTTTAAATTTTACTGAATGTATATTATCAACGTAGTAGGCCTTGGAAAAATTTAAAACAATTGTTAACAACACAACACAAACGGGGATGTTGCAACGACATTCTTTTTTATTACTTGTTTTGGATTTTTCAATTGTTTTCAGGTGCCGACAGTTTGGAATACCTGAGTGTTGATGGTCTTGTTGAAGCGGTCCAGTGTGATATAAAGGGTAAATCAACAATAGGTCACTGCACTGCTTGCCTCACCGGCAATTACCCTGGGGGAATCCCGGACGATTTAGAGTGGTAAATGTGAGCAAACCCGTCCACAACAGTGTGCTCGTTTTGGTCATTTTTTAACTAGAAAGTTCAGTTTAGTTCACAGTTCATGAAAAAAGCACTGGTTCGGTTCGAATCCGATCCCTGTTGTTTTATTTTTTATTTTTATTAAAACGTTCCATTTTTTCCAAGTATTAAATATCGAATATAGTATTAACTTTTTGAACCTTACTTTATAGTTTTTAAGATTATTTTTATTTAAATTTTTCCTATATAGATATAAGAGAAGCTCAAATAATGTGCCTATTAAATAACAATTAGACTTTAATTTTAAGGGAATTATAGCCCATCAAAATAATACGTTTTAAGTTTTAATTGTCCTGTTTTCACGTTTGAAACTTGTTTTTTTTTTATATGTTATCATGTTATGTGTAAGAGAAGTATGTGTATACGTAAAGAGAGGTATTATGAAAGGTATTTTTTAAATAAAACTTTTGATAGAAATTTCTATTTTATTTATTATCGCAAAAGGTTAACAAACAACTGAATTGCGTAGTACAACTTAAATAATCTGTTTATAACCTGGAGTACGCGAGTACGTTTACAAGTCTTATAATATGCTAAAAAAAAATGTAAAAATCACTCTGAAAAATTTGCGTGATGAACACGTCACAAGGTCAGTGGAGCCTTGGAAAAAAATTGAAAATAGACAAATTAAATTATTTTACAGCTAATAAAGGATTCAAATTAAAAATTGCACTATCCCAACAAAAAACTGGATCCTGCATCCTGCACCACAATGCACCCTCACACTCGGCGCTTATTGTGCGAGAGGTTTTCCCCAAAAACGACATGATAACCACGGACCACCCTCCCTTTTCTCCCAATTTAGCCCCCCTTCGACTTTTTTTGTTCCTGTAACTTAAAACGATTGCCTAATCGTTTTAAGTTGCGGGGTGAACCTTTTGGGGCATGTGGAGAACATCAAACGTGAAACGACGAGGCCCCTGAAAGACCCAACTTGGCAGACATCAACAATGGAAAAAGTATTGGGCCAAGTGCATTCAAATGGTGGGGGGGGAGTACTTTGAGGGTGACCGGAATAAAAATTAGATTTTTGGTGAGCTCAATACACGAACTTTTTGTACACATCTCGTAAAATACTGGAGGGATGTTATTTGGAACACGCTATGTAATAGGCAAAATCAACTCGCATTTGGTTGTTCCGTAAGTTAAGAAAATGCCGTCAGTTAAGAAAATGTTTCTTTTTAGGAACCTTTAAACTTTAAACAAGAGCATGAAAAATGCCCGTAAATTGTCTTAAAACTTAAATTCTGTTCTAATTTGTTTTAAATCGACCGATTTTTAACCTATCGATTGCAGTCTCTTCAACATGAGGCGAAAAAATCAACAATAGTTTTTTATCAGTCATATGACCTTAGAATGTTATGGCGAAAATTCCTCCTTGTGGCCTACTTCATTAATATAACAGAACGGAATATGAATGAAGTTGGCCTTGCTTGGTAAAACTTTTCTGCTAGACATCTGTTGGTCTATTTAAAAAACTAAATGAGATCGTATTAGAAATATTTGTTGATCGACGTAGTGTTGCAGTCAGATCCGGCGTGTCATTAAGGAAGTATACGTGAGCTGTTGACCGTCGCCCAGTTGAACGTCGCCCAGTTGAACGTCGCCCGGTTGACCGTCGCCCAGATGACCGTCACCCAGTTGACCGTGTCTAATTTCCGCGCAGGGAAAAGATTAATTAACAGCTTAATGGCAAGAAATACAAGCATCGATTCACGAATCCGCCTTCTCGTGCGTTTTCATATGTCGCAGAACGGCACCTTTCGTCGCGAACGTTTTCACGCACACGTCACAAGTATGCGGACGTTCCCCCGTGTGAGTCTGTATATGCCGATTCAACACCTGTCGCGTAACGAAAAACTTATGACACGTGACGCATTCGTACGGTTTAACGCCCGTATGGGACCGGACGTGTTTGATCAGGTTGCCTTGGACGGCGCACGTGTACTCGCACTGCGAACACTTGAACGGCCGTTCCCCGCTGTGCGTTCGCGAATGGCTCACGAGGTTGCTCCTCGAACCGAACTTCTTCCCGCAATCGCTGCAGTCGAAGGGTTTTTCGCCGCTGTGAATTTTCGCGTGCAGTCGAAGCACGCCCTTAGTCGTGAACGACTTGTTGCATATCGCGCAAGAGAAGTTCCGTTCGAGCGGATGGAGTTTCATGTGGACTTTTAGAAGCGTCTTTTCGGCGAACGTCTCGTCGCAGACTCGACACGTGAAGGCAACGCTAGCTTCGTGCGTTTTTGAGTGCAGCTTCAGCGTGTAAGAGCGCGTGAAGGATTTGGCGCACGTCTCGCACGAGTACGGCTTAAGCCCGCTGTGCGTTTTCAAATGTTTATCTAAGTAATGCTTGAGGTGCGTGCAAAAACCGCACTCTTCGCACTTGAACGGTTTAATATCGGAATGCTTCATGATGTGATTTTTGAGACTCGACGCGAGCGTGAACGATTCGTCGCACTGCGTGCAGTGGAACGGCCGGACGTCCGCGTGGCGTCGTTTGTGCACCAACAGCGCGTGTTTGAGCGAAAAGCACGAACCGCACACGTCGCACGTGTGAGCCTTTTCGCCGGTGTGGGTCACTAGGTGGCGCTTGAGTTCGGCGCCGGTGGAAAATCGACGGTCGCATGCTTCGCACGCGAAATTTTTTTCCCGCTTGTGGGCTCGCAGGTGGTGCTGTTTCAACGTGCCGGTACTGCAGTAGTCTTGTCCGCACTTTGTGCACTTGTAGCGTTTAATTTTGACGTCGGGTTGGTCCGAGTGGATCTTCATGTGAGTCTTGAGGCTGACCGTTGTTCGGTAAGTAGCATCACACATTTCGCATTTGTAACATTTCTCACCTGCAAGATAAAAATCAACAGATAAGGCTCGTAGAACGACATCGTCCTCAAAACGATTAGGTACGTGGGTAAATTTTAAAGTAAGAATCTTTGCACATGCTGACAACCCAAGTGAAAGATTTGGACTTTAACCTGATGAAACACTTGCCTTAACTTGTCTATGAGCGTGCCAGAGAATCGCGAGCTTGTCAGTGTGACACGTATTGTCTCACAAGGGAGGGTCACGATACGTTGTCGCTAGAATTTGATTATTGCACCAAGAACATCAAAACTAAATGTTTTGCAGAGTTATACGTGCCACTGGCCATTTCCCTCGGAGAAATTGGAGAAAAGCTGAATAATAAAAGTCATTTTTGCGATAGCGTTAGCCATGAAACCATCAAAGACAAAATCGAAATTCTTTTATTTACCAATGCGCGCATCCTTTGCGAGTAAAATAGTGCAAAGTTCCTGAAAAAATCTTAAACGGTTCCGAAAAAAAACGCGAAAAACGAAGCCTTTGTAAAAACGGGTTTCCCTATGTTAAACGCCTATGCGTCGCATAGATATAATTATACAGATATACCACAACTTCTCAAATCATAGCGCTTATGCAGGGGTTTCGTTTTTGACGTTTTTCTCCGAAACCGTTCAAGATTTATTCAAAAATTTGCACCATTTTACTTGCAAAGGATGCGCGCATTGGTAAATAGAAGAATTTCGATTTTGTCTCTGACCGTTTCATGGCCAACGCGATCGCAAAAATGACTTTTTTATACCAATTTTTCAGTTTTTCCCCTATTTTTCCAAAGAAAATGGTCAGTGGAACGTATAACTCTGCAAAACATTTAGTTTTGATGTTCTTGATTCAATAAACACAACCTTAATCAAATTCTAGCGACAACCTTCCCTGGTCAGTAGTATTTCATTAATAATGTCGACCATCAGCCCCGCCGATTGTGAGGCAATGATCAGTAATTTGTTGTTTGAATGCCAAAAACATTCGCTCAACTGAATTTCACCGGCAGCTTGTGGGACTCCCCTCTGGGCTGGAGAGGGCCCAGGCCTTTTCCTTTTATCCCGGTTATGATATTCACAAATCTGGCAAACCTATCTGAGACTAAGAGACAGTCTGCCGAAAGGCATCACTTACATTCTCCAACAAAACCCAAAAAGTTCTGAAACCTTTAACCATGAAAATTATAGCAACCGCTTTTTGGGACCGGAAGGGCATTCTGCTATTATATATCAATCTCGGGGAGAAACCATTAAAGGGGAAAGATACTGCGAAACCTTATGAAGGTTACAGCTCGCCAAACAGAACCGTCAGTGTGAGCAACTCACTAAGCGTCTGCTCCACGATAACGCGCGTCCTTAAGTTGCTCAAAGAACAGCAGAACTGCAAACACTTTGGAGGTAGATGCTGACCATCTTCCACAGTCCGGACCTGGCGCAGTCCGATTATCATCCTTTCCCGAATTTCAAGGACTTTTTGGGCGGAAAAATGTAAGGACCGATGAATGCGTCTACGAAACTGTCAACAGTTGGTTCGACGATTTGGCGACGAGGATATCGTTAAGCTCGTCTTCTGATCTCAAAAGTGTTTGGATTTCAACGCAGATAACGTCGAAACGTAATTTAAATGTGTAATTTTGCCGAGAACCCAAGGTTTTCTGAAGATATGGCAAAACGATTCTTACTTTAAGCAAAGACCCTCGTACATTGGCTTTTGTGTCATCCTGTGTGTAAAATTACCTGTATGTATTTTGACATGCCCGTCGAGAGTTGCCTTGATGGCAAATCGTTTTCCGCAGTGGTCGCAGATGTAGGGCTTCTCTCCCGTGTGGACTCTCATGTGCAACCTCAAAACGCTGCTCTGGCTGAACGACTTCGGACATTCGCTGCACTTGTACGGGCGTTCTCCCGTGTGGGTCCTCCTGTGACTCTTCAACATATCCTTCTTAACGCAGCGATAAGTGCACAAATCGCAATGGTACGGCTTATCTCCCGTATGGGTACGATTGTGACGTCGAAGACTGTACTTGGTCTTGAACGATTTCGGGCAGAGCGGGCAAAGGAACGTTCGCTCGCTCGAGTGGCTCTTCATGTGCGCTGTTAGTTGCTGCTTCTGGCAGAAATAACGGTGACACACCCCGCAGTTGTAGGGCTTCTCCCCGGTATGGACACGCAAGTGCGGTTTCAGGGCGTACGGGGTCGAGAACGCTTTCGAACAAACGGGGCAGTTGTACGGACGTTCCCCGTAATGCACGACCTTTATGTGATTCTCCAGGCTTCGTTTATCGCAGTAACCCATGGGACAATCGGAACATTTGAACGGTCGTTCGGGTGCGTGCGTAAGAAGGTGTTTGCGTAGATAAATGGATTTGCCGAACTTGCTATCGCACATGCTACAGCTGAAAGGTTTCGAGCCCGTGTGAACGCGTATATGGACCTTTAAGGCCAATTTCGTGTGGAACAACTTTGCACATAACGAACACTTGTACCGCGCCACTTTATGATTCAACATGTGGAGAGATAGCAGAGATGGATACGCAAAAACCTTGCTGCAAATCTTGCACTCACGTGAACGTTTGTGGCAAATTCGTTTCTGGTATTTTCGTGCATTCACATTTGCGTAAAAACTTTCGCTGAACGTGGGTTTCATGATTTGCTGTTCCATGAAATCATCGTCTTCCTTAATACAAATTTCATTTTCCAACTTGCAGGGGTATACATCGTAATTAATTTCGGCTTCCTCTTTCACGTTTTGTAAATCTCCAATATCAGCCATTTCTACACTAGTTGAAATACTCTCTTTTTTTAATAGTTGAAAACTGGAAGAATTTTCAAAACCATCGCATCCCATATCAAACCCATTCAAGCCCTCTCCTTTCACTGGATGGCTATTTTCTTGGGTACCAAGCATCTGATCAACTACCATACCGTCGCCACTTTCAATCAGTTCTTCCTTTATAATTACAGGTACATTGCATTCGTTTTGGGGGAAAATTAAATCGTTTGTGACATTCGATGTACATTCTCTTGATTCATCTTTAATTTTATTAAGACTTTCAGTCTTACCAGAGCTGTTTTTGGAGTCTACGTTTGACCACATATTATTAAATTCCATTTTATTGCACGATTGTACACGGTAATTTGAGATACTTTGTAGGCAAGTTTGGTGCAATAAAAGTGCAATTACAAAATACCCCTTAGCACTTTTTTAACAATTGTCTGCATCAGTTTTATTTTGCGAATATCAAACATATTTTCACGTACTGCAGAATTTTTTTAAAACTGCAAAATGACCCAGTAATATACAAAATATTGTTTCACAGAAGCTTATTAACCAACTGACAGTATTGGGCTAGTTGAACTACGACGTAGTAATTTGGAACTATTAAGAACACTTTGAACTACCAATATTTACAAATTTATATTGTGCACGTTTTTAGTGTCCTCAGTTAGATAATAACTACCTTTAAATTTTTTTTAAGGATTCAAAAATACGGGTTTTCGGGGTAGTGTACAGCTTTCTCATCGATTAAAAGGTTTAAAAAAATTGAGTAAAGAAAATGTATGGAACAGTGGCGTAGGCAGGATGCTTCCATGGGGGCTTAATAAACACAAAAAGAGCTGAGAACCTATTTTTTTTTTAAGTTTTTTTTGCAGCAGGATGTTTGTAGTTTCATCAAGGGGGGGGGGAGGTTAATGAGCGGTAAAAAGAGCCGAAGACCTTTTTTTAGAACAAAATTTACAGTTCTCCGCAGTGGTGAGCTATGAAATTTTTAACAAAGGGCTCGCTCATAGTTAAATAAAAACAAAAAATAATGTTAATTAGGTATATGTTGGAAAAAAATGGCATTTTAAATTCAAACGTTAATAATCGAGTGATTGTACATATTTCAAAAAATTCTATTGTGCGACGGGTTATTCTAAATTTAATCATCATTGCTTGATAGGCATGACTTGGTCGCTTTAGAAATGTATGTAATGACAATGATTTTAAGATATAATTTTTCTTGAGAAAATGGTTAGTTAACAAGAAGAACAAGGGGCTCGCAAATAAAGGAATAATTTAACAAAGGGCTCGCGCGAGCCCCCTACAGCTCACCACTGGTTCTCGGGCTCTCTAACGACTTATTGCGAACCTGTAGGGGGGGTTCTGACCCCCTGCCTACGCCACTGGTATGGAGAACGTTACCGACACTGAACACAGTTTATAAATCTTTTAATACTTAAATAAAATCAAATTCATGCTAAAATATTTATTATTATAACTTGCAAAAAGATGGTATTTACAGATTTACATGTTGATATAAATATAACTTAGCAAATCTAATTTAATCTTATAATTGTATGCACTTTTTTAAAACTAAAATAATATCACTTTTTGTCGAATTTACAAGTCTTTCGCCAACGACCCATAAAAATATTTGTGTGCAATTCCATTTTTGTCGATGGAGTCTTCTATGAGTGCATGTTCAATAACTTTTCCAATTGTTTTCTAGTTCAATTTCTACGTTAAATAATTATTTAATTAAAACAAACATGTTGCTAATAAATTTAAATAAGTTAAATAAAAAATCATTAATCTTTTTGCTGAACAGCTAAAAAAAATTAATATTCCTTACTTTTACATGTTAATTTGGGTAATACTCAGATCGTGGACACTGTCATGGCGTTTTGGTAGATCAAGTGTCGGATATTTCCGTGTCGATTATGAGTGCTAGGTTCACAAACAACCAAATGAGAGTTGGGTTGGTGACGACCTTTTTTTTTAATAAAAATTAACCTTAACCTTTATTTTTGTTACTTGTTTATTTCTTAACAGATGAATCTTCCTTAGGTGTAAACACATTTTACTGTGGTTACCTTTGTTAATAACAATCATAATCTCAATAGCAACAATGGTAACCACAGTAAAATGTGTTTACACCTAAGGAAGATTCATCTGTTTAGAATGACCCATAAAAAAGCTATAACCTAACTCTCTATTACTGACCGGTCAAGGTAAAGCTTTTTTTTTGTAGAAAACAAACGGTATTAGTGATCCTAGCACTCATATTTGACACGGAAATATCCGTAGTACACTTAACCTACCAGGACGCCATGACGGTGTCCACGATCTAAAGATTACCGTAATTTTTATTACAATAACAATTTTAAATACTAATTTTCTTTTCCTATGTCATTTGAATTTATAATAAAGTGTTAATAAATATGTACACGTACAGGGTGGGCAAATTTCGATGTTTTCAAAGGAAATCTCGATAACTGTAAGAGTTATGGAAAAACGGACCCCCGTTCCTCGATCTCTTTTTCCGAGAAAAAGTTAATGGTGAAAACTAAAATTGGTTATCGTCTTTTGTTTTCGAGTTATCGCCGATAACTCGATTTCTCGACTTTTCGTTATATGACTATATCTCGCTTATTTATGGAAATAAAGAAAAATAATTATAACTTTCTATAGGCACTTTTTTGATAAGAGTGCAGTGGCGTAGACAATTTTTCAAAAAAAAAATCCAAATTCGAATGTGACATAAAGTTGTAATTTTTTAAATTGAACCCATAGTTGGCTGTGGCATCACAAGAAAGAGGAGTTTTTCTTTTCCCCGTTCCAGTTAAAACAACAGAATGACAGTTATATTCTTAATGACATGAGCCTACTACTAAAAACAAAATAAAATATGAAAAATTACCTAATTTTTGCTATAATGTAAGGAAAATTAATAAATTGACCCCACATGATATAGGTATATTGGAACGGGGAAAAAATCCTCTTTCTCGTGATGCCACAGCCAACTATGGGTTCCATTTAAAAAATTACAACTTTATGTCACAATTCGAATTTGGATTTTTTTTTTGAAAAATTGTCTACGCCACTGCACTCTTATCAAAAAAGTGCCTGTAGAACGTTAAAATAATTTTTTTTTATTTCCATAAACAAGCGAGATATAGTCATAAAACAAAAAGTCGAAAAATCGAGTTATCGGCGATAACTCGAAAACAAAAGACGATAACCAATTTTAGTTTTCACCATTAACTTTTTCTCGGAAAAAGAGCGAGGAACGGGTGTCCGTTTTTCCACAACTCTTATAGTTACCGAAATTCCCTATGAAAACATCGAAATTTGCCCACCCTGTAGGCAAAAGAGAAAAAAAAAACACAAATGGAATAATCACAAATAAAACATTGAATGAATTCGTAAATTATCGCGGTACCGAAATTGTTTATTATTGGCTACAAAACCAGGCAAAATTTTCCCAACCTGTTATTGCTGCGATTTTCAATTGTTCGACTGGTGACAGCCAGTAGAAGACAGTTGAACAGGACTTCAAGTGGACGTCGACACCCCAACATTTTCTTGCTGAGCAGGAACCTTGATGCCGAAATCTTTCATTTCTGCCTCAAAAACTATTTTATTAATCCTGTGTTGCACGGTCGCACGCGTTCGGTTGTCCAATTTACGCAATTTGTTCGCGATATAGTCGCCGTATGCACCACACTCGTCGTTGCGGAGGTTCCTATGCGCTTTGCCGTAGTCCGCATATTCATCTCTTCTGCTTTTTGCTACCGACGTTCTTGGTAGCATGAGCAGTTTTCGTTTTTCCGGTTTTCGAGATGTGAGTCCATTGTTGCTTGCGTTGTTTTTTGAGTTAAGTTCGACGTGACGATTGTTTTTTGACACATTCACTCGATTTTCGATTGCTTCAGAGCCGTCTTGCTCCGCACTCTGCGAAATGAAAAAAGTTCTAAGGTAATTTATGCTTTTTTTAAGTTTGAACCGGTGATCATTTTGGTTGTTAAGATAAATAAACAAAAGAAAGTTAATAACACATTTTACCAACGTTCATTGTTACACATTGTACATGTGACGTTGCTTATCTTGACAAAAAAAAACGAAATAGAAAACCTTTTAAAACTGGCCACTTAAAAATTTCGAGTGTGTCGACATAGGAGTGCCTGGAAATAACATTAATGGAGGGTCACACTCGACATGGGAATTCTAAGGGATAAAGAAAACTTGCAAATTTAATTTTTGGACCAAATATACAGGGCGTTTCGTAAAATATGCGAAAAAATTCGGGAGGTGATTCCTTATCGAAAATTAAGGGGGTCTTTTATATATTTGTTTTTTCCTTAGGCGTCTCCTTTCGGAGTCACACCTCCCTAAAGGGGAGCGGTAAAATTGGGTTTTATTTTATTTCTCAAATTTGAATAAACGTAGGAGAATGATATTTGGTAGATGTTTCATACTTATTAAAAGGTTTCCCATAGTAATATTTTCAGTCAAATCCCACCTTCACAGGGGGCTGAAAAGTGCGACCCCTGTTTGTTTTTTTTATCAGAAGTTTTGGGTGGGTTGAAATTTTGCATTTTTTTTTTGAAAACTTGATTTATTTGGAAACTTTTTTTATTTAACTTTTTTCGTAAAACCAACACTTTTTGAGTAAAAAAAACAAATAAGTAAACATGCACCATTTCTGTTGCACTATCACCTTTAGCGGTAAAAAAAAAACGAATAATCGTTTGCAATTTAAAATTGGACACGCTGGACAATGGAGTCTCCACTTTTAAAAGCTGCGATGACGCATCCTAACCTAATTTTTAGAGCCAGTAAAGTCTAATAAAAGTTTTGAGCGCTCGCAGAGTCCGCGAGATGTCGTTAGTCGGGAGAAACAAAAATAGGGACTGACTCTCGTAAAATAAAAACCTAATTTTACAGCTCCCCTTTAGGGAGGTGTAACTCCGAAAGCAGACGTCTAAGAAAAAACATTTATATAAAAGACCTCCTGATTTTTTTCGCATTTTTTAGGAAACACCCTGTATAATAACATGTAAAGATAATTTATTTCCTTCTTTACAATAAAAATCCTCTAAAAAAACAAATTGTATGCATTTTTTTATTTATTATTTTGTCGTAAGTCCCTCTACCGTCAGGTGTAGGACGAATTTTTGTATATAGATATCTATTAATTGGGGATATTTCCCTATAATTCCATGAAACTTGGGATATGCTGCAGAAATATTATACTTACAAACATCGCCTTTTTGGAATCAATTCTCTCGTCCAAGAATTTCATGCTCTCGAAAGCAAACCAGGTCGAGACAAGAGCGTCTGATTGACCTTGAAATAAAACGAGTCGTTTAGCATCACTTTAAACATCTATACCTATAAATACTTGCCGGTTTGTAATTTTCTTTGCTCTCGATTTCTTACTCGTCGATACGAACTCCTCAGACTGTCCAATTTCTTTTTCACGTCGATGACATTTGTGTCAAATATTTTGCTAAGCTCTCTCCAAGCCCGTTCTTTTTTCGAGTTATTGAAGTACGATTTGTGTTTGACGTTCCATAATATTTCGTTATTTTGAAATTCTGATAACAACTGCAGAGATGTGTCTCTATCCCAGTCGACCTTAACAAAAAGAAAGACGGGATTTCTAAATTATAGGTAGGACTTTGCGACACTAAAAATGCTATTTAAAATTTGTTTGTATGTACAATTCTAAAATAATTAGCTTTTCAGATTGGTAACCAACATACCTTTTTTCTTTCAAAAAACTTGTTGAAATTTTAAAAGTTGTGTAAATAATTCATAAAATCGAGAATGCTCTGAAAAACAATTGAAACTATCATATAAATGAAAGCTACAGAACATTTTATTGGTCTAATGATAACGAAATTAAAATTGTTGGAAATATATTTAGAAGATATGTTAGGCGAATTGCCATTATTAACAATTCAAAATCATCAGTAATTTCAGCAAGAAGGAGCTAGTCCTCACAACGCCCGCATTATAAAAGGATATTAATTTAGATGTACGCTTTCAAAATTCTTGAGTTGGTACGTTTGGTCCTGTTCATTGGCCTCCGCGATCGCCATGTTTAACGCCTATGGATTACTTTTACATTGATGTTGTTTATATAAATATTGAACTTCTTCGCCGTAAAATCAAAAATGCTTTCGACTCTATTTTGAGACAAACTATCCTAAAGGCAATGGACGAAATGAATTTGAGCACTAACTACATCATACATAACGGCACGCACTTTAAACAATTTAAATAATTATTTATCTGGTGTTTTAAATTTATTGTCGTTTCGTTATTTTATTAGACCTATAAAATGTTGTGTCACTTTTATTTATATTATAATTTCAATTGTTTTTCAGAACATTCGCGATTTTATAGATTATTTATACAAATTTTCAAATTTTAACAAGTTTTTGAAAGAAAAAAAGTATGTTGGTTACCAATCTGAAAAGCTAATTTTTTTGTCTGTCTGATGGTGTAAAAATCCAATATGGCGGCCATAAGAAATAAAAAAGTTGACTATCGCAACTTAAAATCTAGAAGGCTTAGAAAATTTTTGTTAACGTCATCAAACCCAGGACGGTCAAAAACATAAAGTTACCAAGTTTAAATGAAATAGCGTCAACGGTAGGGAAGATAATAATATTTTTCTAAAATCACATTTTTCAGTTTTTTTTGTAATAAATCAAAAACGAATTAAAATATCCAGGATTTCTTTTCAGATTCTTAATCGCCATAAAAATGTGCAACTTTTCTCTAATTTAACCGACCTTGTATCTCTTACCGTTTCTAAGATAGCAATGGTGAGCATCGAAAAAAGCACCACCCTGTATAGCTAATAAATTCCAACAACTTTTTGTGAAAAAAACTTCTTTGTTATTCCCTTAATAATAAAGATAATAAATAATTTGTCTAAAAAAAAATTACCTTAATTTTTTAACCCGGCGCATTCACCAGAATTTTTAAGTCTGAGGGACAGAATAACGTATATTAACGGGTTTGACAATAAGCAACATGTTATTACACAACGTATATTTACGGGTTTGACAGGGAAAGGATTAACAGTTGGGTGTAATGCTTTAAAATAAGACCTGTACATACTAAAAATGATGTATGCGTTTATTTTACTATTAACAAAAGACAAAATATTTGAGTACACTGCACAAAATATTATGTATAAAATGTATACGACACAGACAATGTTCTTTGAAGCTAATATTTATGTAAAATGTAAAAAAAAACAGTTAAATATTTATGTAACTGAACAAAACAAACTTTTTTTTAAATCTGTAGGTTCGTTTTCAAAGCATGCCTTGCATACTAAAATGGCATGCTCCAGACAAATTGTAGTAGAGCAGTTTTTGCATTGGAATCTTGAAAGCCTTCTGCGGCCGCTATCTCTGGCACACGGAGAGCACCTGCTTCTTTTTGCTGATGGTCCTGGAGTGTTTTCATCGTCTTCATTTTCTCCAACTCCTTTATACGGGCGATATTGTTGCAATCTTGCTTGAAGATGCATTGGCATTCCCACTATTCTTACACTCCGTCTGGCTAGTTCTCCCGCAACAAGTTCTTTGGAGAGCATCTTCAGATATATCCTTCTTCTTTCTTTTCCTAAACAATTCCCCAGATAAATGGCTTGACTATTAATGCCTGCTATATTGAGCATGGTGAAAAATACTACCATCGGCCACCGCTTACTATTTCGAGCTACATTGTATGAAGCACACATTTGATCTGCAGCGTCCACACCACCTTTTGTTTCATTGTAAAAGGTGAGTACAGATGGCTCTTGTTTATCCCCCGAATTAGGGTCGATTTCTTTGTTCACGTGTAACGTAGACACAACAAGAACTGTTTTATTGGACTTTGGAACATATGACACTAACATGGTGTCTTTTTGGAAACCAAACAGGCTTGAAAATCGTTTCCTACCTTTGGATATAACAAATTCAGGTGGCAATTGCCGTTTGTTTCTTTTTAGTGTACCCACATATGACAACTTTTTTTTCAACAGTTCCTGCACTAAGTCCATGTTCGTAAACCAGTTACCTGCTGTAATGTTACGACCTGAACCAGATATAGATGCAGTCAATCTCCTTACCACATCTACTGGTTTGTTGCTAATACTGTAGGGCCCATCTGGCTGTTTACCAGCATATATTTCCAAATGATATAAATAATACGTTTTAGCATCCACGAGTGCATACATTTTTATGCCATACTTATTCGGCTTTGACGGTATGTATTGACGGAATCCACATCTCCCGCGAAATCCTGCCATCATCTCATCTATTGTTACATATTCTCCTAGACGGTAGTTTTTCTGGCAGTTGTTAAGAAACCGTGCGAAAATGTCCCGTATTGGAGCAAGACGGTCTTCAGCTTTTCTTGTTGTCCTTGTATCAAGGTCATCAAACCGCAAGCAGCGCAGCAGGAATTTGAATCTTCTGATACTCATTACAAGGCTGAATTTCTCCACTCCATCTCCGTCTGTCCCCCAAAATTCTTCCAAACTCTGTCTATTTCCTTTGTAGGCTC
Organism: Elmis aenea; assembly: GCA_947652605.1. Taxonomy (NCBI): domain Eukaryota; kingdom Metazoa; phylum Arthropoda; class Insecta; order Coleoptera; family Elmidae; genus Elmis; species Elmis aenea. The sequence goes on along the minus strand of OX393583.1, from coordinate 26,410,653 downwards.
CTGCTAAATATAGGAGCCCTATAAAAGCTTTCATTTCAATTAAATCTGTACACTTTACATCCCGATCTCTGTCATATTTATCTTTCACAGATTGTATATACTGATTGGTGTAAATCACCACAATGTCTAAGATGTCGTCCGTAAACAAACAGGTCCAACATTCTGCCACAGATTTCGCCTGCCTTGCGTCTCCTATCGGTTCCGGTGAATGTCTGATCTGGTTGTGTGGTCTTGTTCTTGAACCGATCGAAAACGGGTTCGGGAACCATTTGGTAATTTTGTCCGTCCCAATAAAACAATTACTTACAGATAATGAAACATCTTCATCTGTTTTATCACTGACATCATCCTGTTCTGAAGCAGAATCCTCTATTCGTTCTTCTAGATTGTGTTCTGTTTCAGTATCACTGCTGTCCTGACAGTCGTCCTGATCAACATCAGAATTTTCCAACAAACATGCTATTTCTTCAGGTTTTAGATATCTTTTGCTCGTCATCTTCGTTCAGAAGCGTGCATACGTATAGAAAGGAAGAAATGCAACAAATTAGACTTAGAAATGAACGATCGGGCGCAATGTGCCTAATAGGCACAGTGACAAAATATGAAGTAATACTATAAATGACAATAAAGTTATAGCGACATAAATGATAATAGAGAGTCTCAGACAAGTAAAATAAAAAGAAACAATAAAAAAAAACTACTTTGTCACTAATGACGTGTTCGGGTGCAATGTGCCTGTGGGCGGTTTCTAACTATATCTACCAATCAAGATGTCGAATCGGCAATTACTCATTTCGATGTCCACAGGCACCTAATGTGTGAAGTTGGTTCAGAGCTAGGTCCAGCTCCGCCAATTAGAACACGAGATATTCGAAATTACGACATATGTGTGCCTGTCAGACCAAATGTGCCCGACGGAGAGTTAACACCTTCGCGAACAGC